>OX392462.1:36800531-37220524 GCA_947623515.1 Neoascia interrupta | reverse complement strand
CAACGCGTTTTGTATGTAGGTGCCTTGTCATTGTGGCAATTCCGAGGCATGTCTTAAGTAACTTTGCAAACATTGAATAATTGTTTACAAAGCAGATATACAAAAAATAAGTAAATTTGCGTAAAATAAGTAAAAATCGAAAAAAGCTAAAGACGAAAAACTGCGACTTGGCTCCTGGCTTAAAGTGTCCAAATTATAAGCGAAACTTTTTTCTAAGTTTTGACTATTTCAGTAAAAATTCAACCAGGGACAAATGCGTATGGCCATGTTCGTTTTATTAAAGCAAACTTACCTACATATATTGAACTTTGAAGACTTTTTAAATTAAAAAAACCGACTGGCATTTCAAAGTTTTTTACTTCGCGATTCAAGCACTCTTTGAAATTCACTACCTGAATACATATTTCCTAACACATATAAGCTGCAACATTTTAAAAATAAGGTAAACAATATCTCCTCACATCTTGGGGCACTGGTTCAGTGTTATAGGGTCGCCATTCCTGAGAGAAGAATTAAAAAAAAAACCCCAAAAATGATCATGATCCAAATTGGCTTAAGCGGGTGGGTCTGTCTAATCAACTCGGCTTATTTCATTTTTCGCACCTTTTTGAAGTGACACTTCATCTGCCCTTTTTTGCGAGTGTCTTACTTTTGTTAAAAATATAAAGTACCTAGACTGTTCGTAAGTCAGTGGCTTTTAAATGATATCCATGTCTTTTTGTTAAGAACTCAATTGCGCGACACACATTTTTTTAAACGGAGCTCCAACTTTTTTGCCCCTTCCGAAAAAATGAGTTTTTTACCTTTTAAAAAAAAAAAAACATTTATTTCATCGATAATTTTTTTTTTCAACCATTAAAAACGCTGCAGTCAGCTTGCCGATAATTTTCTCATGCGGAAATATTTGTTAGCGCGCCCAATTTTGAGAGCTAGAAGCTAGCCTTGCTTCATGTAAAAAAAAAAAACAACAACAAAAAACATGAGGATTTAAGCAAAATTTCTCTTACCTGCCAGTCAAAAGTAAAAACGCAGCAGTTTTGTTCCTGAAAAAAGAGAAAGTGAAAACATTATGAAAACATAAAGAAACGAATTTAGAAAAATCAAATGAGTAAGTACATGAGTTCGTCTGTAATGTATTATATATATACCGCATCCTAATAACCGTGTAATACGCCCCTAAAATGGGCATGGACTGAAAATTTAAAGCATATTATGGTAATTTCGTTAGAATCACGAGAAAATGCTTTCAAAGCGAAAATTATGTCCGAAAAATAAAACTGTTTTTTCTTCAGAAAAATTCCAATTTTAGGGCCTTTTAGGGGTGCGAAAATAGCAAAAACGCCCCTTTTTAGAGCTATTTTTGGATGACTTAAGGGAGAAATCCGAAATTGTTGAGAAAAAAAAACATAATTTCGTGATCAGCAACCCAAATATAGCCTGGTTAGTCAGTCGGAGAAAAAACTTCCTTCAATTCCCGAAACAGGCCGAATGGAGAGCCTGTACCGCTTAAACCTGGGTAAACTTCTGTTTTAGCGAGGCTGCTGCGGTGTCTATCTTCATTCCAATTCCAGGCTAAGCTTTTCATCTCTATTGCTCGAGGAGCACTTCTTCTTTGCCTTGAATGCCGTTTTATTTTCACTTATCACTAGTTTTGCCTCATAGTGGCTTGAAGTTGCTAGGAATCATTTCGCCCTCTCTACGCACGTTTGCTGTAAGTCATTCCACATATTTTGTGATCTGCACTCTACCTACATCTTATTTTTTGGTCAATGATCCAATAGAGGTAGTCTTGCAGGTGCTTATCTAAATCAGCCTTAAAATAGACTGTATAAAAGTTCAATCTTTGGAAAAACTTAAAAACGAAAACTTTAAATTCGCTGGAACTTCGCATATTCGTTAGAAAAAAATCCATAGTTGAAATTTACTGGAAAACTCTTTGTGAGAAAAATCAAAGCAGCTTGTCATAGGATACAAGCGAATTCACATTGTAAAAAAATGTTGACGTGGAATAACACATCTAACAAAACTAGTTCTTAAAAAAAAATATCCTGTCACGTCACTCACAGGATTAAAATTGAGCACCCGCAGAGTGACTTTAACTATCACCAACAATTTCACAACTTACTGCCATTTCCCTGAACAGTAGGTACATATACGCAGGGGATCCCGCTTTCAAGAAAAGTGAATGTTGGACAGCTTCTGACCCACATTTGGTGCGGAACCACAATTTTGAGGAAAATTCCTTTGACCTCAAGACAAATTTTCTACGTCATTCCATTGCCCCTTGATGGGTCTTTTGGTAGTTTAAATTACCACCACCTGTTGTGCGATCTAAAGCTACCTTCCTTCCAGGAATCGAGTCCTTGATAATTTTTAGTTTTTCAATTACCAGCAGTCATTAAATTTGACTTCTTTCTCTCCCAATATACGAGTAGGTACTTCGCGTTCAATTTAAATTTAATATTCATAAATAATAGTTTGAAAATTGTTCAACACTCCAGAGAAAGAAGACGAATAAATTGAAATGCAAAAGGTACTCTCATCTGGCCTTGGCCCGAAATACGTTGGATTTCTTCTATTTTTTCCCCTCAAAACTAAAGGAGCAACCTTCATCAGCTTACAGCTCCATGGGGAGTCATACATATAGGCGTTTCGCTTTTTATTTTCGATTTTCCACATCAACACCAAGTCGACTCCCTCGGCACGTCGAATTTGTTTTCTCCCCAAAGGACCAAGTGAAAATGGCCTCTAAATTGTTTATAAACTACAAAACTCGTGTTTCATTTCGATTGGAATTGCACTAGGTGCAGGTGCAGCAGTTCGTACAGGCTTGAGTTTGGGTCGACTCCCCCCAGTTTCTAAGGAACTAGAACGAAGTGCACACACTTGTCGATGCTTGGCAATACTTGGGCTATATGCCTGACTGCCAGGAAACGGGCTCAAGTACACCCCTCTCCTTGGGGCAAGTGTACACTTATTTCGAAATTGTACACTATTGGGATGTTAAACTTTTATCACGTTTCTAGGCGCGCACAAAATAAGGTACGTATCGATGAGTATCATATTATTGTCTGCACACTCACCTACATAAACCTGGCGAACACGTTCGAGTAGTAAATTCTTCGTCCTTGATAGCTCGGTGTGTATCTGTGTAAGGATCTGTGACCGAGTGCAGATTCAACTTTAACCATTGGGCGATGCAGAGTAGAACTAAAAAAAAAAATATTATATTTACGCGGGAGGCATGTCCGCTGAATACACTTTGGATTCGAATTGCAATCGATTTACGATATAAGTTTTTTTTTTTATTTTTTGCATGTGATCTGGATTTTTCCTGCAACTTTTTTTTTCGTCGATGGCACGTAGCGTCGTCTAAAGGATTGACTCAGGATACTGTGATGCATTGCAATCATTATGGAAATATACATTTTTTTTTGCATTTTTATTATTGCAGCGTATAAGTGGATTGAGGAAATCAGTTGAATGAAAATTTAAGTGGGTTCCCTGATTATCGTCGATTGCGAGGCGTGATGTGATTTCATTATAGCATCGATTGGGGATTTCAAAATGGACCCGACTTTGGTGGACAGACGAGCTTGAAAAGCGACATAAGATCCATTTTAATTGACCACAAAGCTGTATACATTCGCCTGTGTATATACATACCTATCAACATCTTTGCGGATTTTTTTTGTCAATGTAAGGACCAAAGTTTTTCTATCAAAAGCGACAGTTAAATCAAACTTTTCTCTTTGTAAGGGTATGCGGCAGGAGCAGACAGAAAAAAAGAAATGTAAGAGAGAAAAAATCAACCAGAAAAACCTCCCTTTGGCATAAATCATGCAATCAAGCTGATGACCGAACCGAGCAACGTTCCTTTTGGGTACATTTTGTCAACCCTCTTCGGGTTTGTACAATGTTTTTTTTTTTGCCTTTACCCTGCAGTTGGTTTTATGATGGAAAATCAGGAAGCCCTCAACAAAAAAAAAAAAAAAACTTAGCGCTCCTCGTAGTTTTGTAAAGGAGCAGAGGGACCAAAAGAAGAAACAACATTCTTCCACATGACCCACATTCTTCATCGTCGAATTCATATCGCAATTGCAAGCTATCCGGCGAATATTTCACAAAAAACAAAAAATTCAGAGATACCAAAGAGGGAAACATAAAACATTTATACGGACACACATACACTGTGTAGAATTTGTTTTACAGAATCGGTTATGGAAACGATATTCATTAAGGCATTTTGAGTTGGCAATGTAGTCGCAATTGTATGCAATTTTGCCGCTATCGAGACCGATCAATGCTTTTTTGTGCAAAAAGTATTCAATGATTGACGGAAAAAATTTTATATTGTTCACTGAAAATTGTTGACTTCAACTTGAGACAGTATTAAAGATGAAAATCTTGGTAAAGGTGATTTTAAAATACATCTTGCGTTTAGGGCTGGTACCATTCGTTTTGCTAAGGCAAAATGACAACCTTTTTTTAAGCTTTTTTAGCCTAGTTAACCTTAGTTCCTGAATACCGTGTGGTGGAACATTTTCTTCGTTGACTTGACGTTGATTTTGACGCCCCTCATGGTAATAGCAAAAAAAAGAAGCTGATGGAATTGCTTTAACACCACTACTATTGCAGAGTGAGCCAGCAGCCAGTCTGAAAGATTTAATTAAGTCAAACAGCCTTTTGCCGTGAAACGAATGTAAAATTTTATGGATTCATACAGCTCAATCTATTACAATTATGAGCTAAACACAACTTTTGTTATGTGTTCACCACAGCATCTGTTAGAAGTGATCATACGACGGTTTAAACAATCGATGACTTTAAGAAGAATAATCGTGGCCTATTTCAGTTTTAAAGTTTAGTTTTAATTATGATCCTAAATGTTTGCCAGATTGTTCGATTGTTGTTGTAGAAATCACTTATGAAAAAACATCACAGGAGATGTCTAAAAGTGAAAAATAGTATAACCGTGGAGGCCAAGCAAATTCTTCTCTAACCAGAATAATGCGGTCTTCAAATTTGGTGTGCATCGAGCTGAGGTGCCTGACTTTTGAACGCCTTCGCGCACAGTCATGCTCATATGAAATTATACCCTACCACACCTCTTTCTAAAAAAACTCTCTGCCATCGCACACATTTAATGGAGGCATTAGAAGGATGATGTTTACAGAAAGATTCACGAATTCTTTACTTTTACAGATTGATAATTTTTAGTTTATGGTTTGTTTAAGGTGGCGCTACAGTCCGGGGTGGACGTGGGTCTCAGCCAACAAGCTTCGCCAGCCAGCTCTGTCTCTAGCTAGCCATCTCCAGTTTCGCACGCGAAGTTGGCTGAGGCCTCTTCCACTTGCGTGCGCCACCTGAGTCTCGGTGCTCCTCTACCGCGCTGGGGCCGGGGCGTTGGTGTCCATCCGCTCTAGATGACCCAGCCATCGTAGACGTTGTGTTTCGACTCTTTTGGCTAGGTCGGTATCGCTGTACAGCCCGTACAGTTCGATGTTATATCTCCTCCTCCACTCTCCGTCTATGCAGGCGGGACCGTAAATCGTCCGAAGAATTTTCCTCTCGAAGCAGCCTAAAGTGTTTTCATCCGCCTTTGACAGGGTCCATGCTTCTGCACCGTACAGCAGGACTGGGATGATGAGGGTCTTATACATGGACACTTTAGTAGCTCGAGAGAGGGCTTTACTTCTCAATTGCCTTCTTAGCCCAAAGAAACAGCGATTGGCAAGAGTTATCCTTCGAGCTGGTGCCATTGTCTGAATTGATAGCGGAACCCAGGTAGACAAAGTCCTTAACTACCTCAAAGTTATAGCTGTCGATGGTGATGTTTTGTCCAAGACGTCGGTGTTGGGTGTCTTTTCTTGATAACAGCATATACTTGGTTTTGCCCTCATAGACTGCTAAACCCATATTCGACACTTCCGTCCCAATACTCACGAAGGCTTCACTGACATCATGCTTTGTTCTACCGATTATGTCAATGTCGTCTGCGTATGCGAGTAGTTGAACGGACTTTTGGAAGATTGTACCTCTGGTGTTGGCGCGAGAGTTCTGCACAATTCTCTCAAGTATGATGTTAAAGAAGTCGCATGACAGCGCGTCGCCTTGTCTAAATCCTTTTTTGACACCAAAGGGGTCGGTGAGGTCTATGCCGACCTTGTCGGAACAGCGTGAGTTTTCCATCGTCATCCTGCACAGACTGACGAGTTTGGCAGGGATGCCAAAACTAGACATTGCGCTATATAGCTCGTCTCTATAGATGCTGTCATACGCGGCCTTGAAATCGATGAAGAGGTGGTGTGGATCGATTTGGAATTCCTGGGTTTTCTCCAAGATCTGCCGCAGTGTGAATATTTGATCGATGGTGGACTTTCCTGGTCTAAAGCCACACTGATATGTGCCGCACTGATAGGCGCTCACACAATACAGCAGAAAAGATATTGTATGCGATGTTAAGAAGACTTATGCCCCTGTAGTTGGCACAACTCAGAGGGTCTCCTTTCTTCATAATTTTTAGTGGTCCTACAGAAAAAGAAGAATGGATCTCCCACCCCTTCTTTATCAACGCTATTGGCACTATGCCAACTTTGGAAATTCAGAAACTTCTGAGGATTGACTCGAAACCATTAAAGCAGTCAAAAACTATTCGTTTTGAGTTTATTTGATGATCTAATTTAAGGAATAAATTTCAAAGCGCATCGAAAGCAAGCTTACTGTGTTGAAAAAATCATACGATTTCTGTTTGCTTGCATAAGTGTTTGTTATTAGTTAGTTAAAATGAGAATGTTGTGTATTTTCAACCTAATTTTTCTAGGGCTGTTAAAAATGAACGCTATTGAGAATTCAGCTCAGAAGCTGAAGCGAAAGCTCGGTTTCCGCTTTTGTTTCATTGATCGGATTAAATCATACTTAGAGGATCGACAGTACAGAGTGCTTTTTAGATCTTCAGTTCCTGACCCAATTAAGGCAACTTCCGGTGTCCCCCAAGGCAGTCATCTCGGCCCAATCATTTTCAACCTTGCAATCAACGACATGGTCCTGACTTCCTCCAACACCTCTGTCTTTGCAGATGATATGCGAATCTCAAAAACCATTTCTGCAGCCTCTGATTACCATGGTTTGCAAAACGATCTAAATCAATTTGCAGTTTGGTGTAAAAAAAACTATTTAGACCTTAACGTCAGCAAATGCAAGGCAATAACCTACTCCCGTAGACGTAACCCGCAACACATAAGAATCTACCTCATTAATGATGAGCCTATTCCAAAAACAACCGAAATCCGTGGTTTAGGTGTTATTTGTGACAACGAAATAAACTTACGTTCTCACAATGATAACATCATAAATCGCGCAAACTCTGCTCTAGGTTTCGTAAAGAGATGGTCTAAGGAGTTTTTTGATCCATATGTCACCAAAGCCCTGTACATTAGTTTCGTTAGACCTCTTTTTGAATATGCTTGTCAAGTTTGGTCTCCATATCAGCAAACCCGCATACAAAGAATTGAAATAGTCCACCGAAGGTTTCTTCGTTTCGCTCTTCGTGGTCTCGGCTGGACCGATCCCTTCGTGTTGCCGCCGTATGAACATCGACTAAACCTAGTTGGCATGCAATCACTAAATAAACGTCGTTTTTTTCAATTTTCATAAATATTTTCTACAAAAAATTAAATTAAAAAAAGGGCGTGGTCTATTCGAACGTTACTTTTTTTCTTATGCCTTAAAGAAAATTCCAAAGCAGTTCTGCATACCAAAAATTATTGATGTTCTAATGCAATACTAGCATAGTGTAATGTGGCGACAAAAAATTAAACGACAGGCAGGATTTGCTGAATGCACCCATCGCTACACTAAACGAACACACCCAACTGTCATAACAGCCAGCTGAGAGCAAACTGATATTCCCATCTAAGCACGAGCATAAATTACTGAATAACTAGATATTCAACTTCGGACATGTAAAAGCTTTGCCCACAAGCTAAAATTGATGAATTTACCCATTCTCCGACATTTGTTTACAAATGTGAGTAAATTCATGAATTCGTCATTTCCATGCAATCTCGATTTGCAGCTTTTACATCAGCTGATCGCATACGTGGCAGGATATGTATGGGAGTGTGGGCATAATGAACAGGAAACAAAAACATTTTTTCAGAGGCTTAAGTTAGAAACAAGTCAAATCTGTGTCAGATAAATGTACTCAGAGTTTTGTTAAGAGAGAACGTGTGTAGATGCACGATGAGGATTCGTGGTTGCGTATATGTGTGAGCATGTTGAACACGACAAAAAACATGCTCACACATACACACAAACATGTACACGACACATACACGACATATACACGACAAACAAACTCGCTTGTGGAGAGTTATTTTTGAGTAAGAAACAAGTCAAATCGGTTTCAGAAAAATTGACTCAGAAATTTGCTTAGAGGGTCGAAGTTCGAATTTCGATATCGAAATTTTCCCGTACACGGAATTCAGCGGAAAAGTATAAATGTAAAACGAGTGGGAAAGTGCAACAGTGCGTATGCAAAAGTTTCAGTCCACCTACGACGAATTGCAAAATACCTGACCATACCAAATAGAAAACTGCCACGCCTCCAAAAAGTGGGCGGGATATAAAAATATAACTGTTGAATGCTTCATGCCAGGAGGTTGCGTGCATTTAGGCCTAAAACTCCGCCTTTTCAGCTAAAAAAATCACTTTTTTAACGCCACGCCCACAAAAGTGGGCGGAGGCACATACAACATATACATGAAAGTTAGAAAATGCTAATATCTACAACTTTTTCATATAATTTTTAGTCTTATTTCATATATATTTATTGAAAAAGCAGTAATTTTAAGCTAAAATCCCTTAAAAAGTGGGTGTGGTCACTGAAAAGTGCAAACTTTTTTGGCTCCTTCAAAGACAATTACAAGGCAATGTTACGAACCAAAAATGAATGCGCTAGCACCATTGTAACATAGCTAAAATTTGGAAAAAGTATTTTTTTTAAATAAGATATGGTCGCACAAACAGGCCTTTAGTTGGCGTGTCTGGGTGGATTCACCTAAAAGTTGTTTACATACGGACGGACGGACGGACATGGCTTAATCGATTCTCCTGTCGGTCCCATTTATATTTCTAAAAGGTCTTATGGGTCTACGGTAATTATTTCACTGTGTTGTAAATTCAAAAACATCAATTTTGATATACCCTGGGTCGGGTATAAAAATTACCAAAGCGAAAATACAGAAAGTACTAGAAGGTGTTTAATTTGTATAAATACATGGGTTGATACATGGGCTGATCGAACAGGACAGTGATATTTTAACAGTTGACTTGTGAAAATCGATTGAAATGTTAAAAGTGATTGAATTCAAATAAAGTTTTGAGACCTAAGTTGCGAAATTGAATTAAGTTCGATTTGAACTGTAAAAGTTTTGTCTGATAAATAAAGCGTTTAATTGCGTCATTATAAAATTGAAATTGAGTTTTATTCGACGAATCCCAGGAAAGAATACAACTATAGAAAAAATTCAATTTAAGTGTTTTTTATGGGTTCGTCCAAAAATTGAACAAAAAGGTTTTTTGGCCTGCTCGGCCATCCTTTGACGCCGTAACTTTCGAACGGTATGACATAAATATAATAAAACAAGTTGTGCTTAAAAATGCGGAAAAGGGAAGAGAACGCACACAGGGGATGACATTACCCATCTAAGTTTGTGCCTGATGAAATTGGTGTTTATTAGCTGCTGACTTCAGAGGTGGCAGAGAAACGATATCGGATTTTTCTAAGCGCTTTAGGTGAAAAAACTTAAAATAGAAAATCTCTCAGCCACATTTCCCTTGTCGCTCCCCTATTTTTCTATTTCTCTTAAGGACTTGATATAAGCTTTCTTTTTCAACTTTAAAAACTGCTGACATCGTATCGCATCGTATAGGATAGGAATAGGACTGTTTTTTTTTTTTTGATCCTCGTCCTTTATTTCTAAAGAAAAAAAAACTTTTTAAATATTTTTTCCTAGTTCTGAGAAAATCCCAGCCAAATGTAACTTTTTAGGGTTTCACGGTTATTTGATAACATTTTCAATAATTTTCGGATAAGCCCGGTGACCACGCTCGATGTAACTCGAAGCGAAACGTTCGGGGTGAGTTCAGAATTGTGCTCATAAAAATTAAAATTTTTATTTTTATGAGCACAAAAATATTAAAATTTTTATCCGAAAATTATTGAAAAATGTTATCACAGGCAGATCTTTATTATAATCGCATGTAATAGAGAATATGTCAAATTGCTGACATAGAAGGAGCAGTTTTGACTGTTATTATGTCAGCATCTTGCATGGCTTTTGACACAATGGACTACGATATCTAAAGTGATTTTGTAGCCAATTCTTTTGCTGCTCCAACTCCAATCTAGCCACTTTAGGGGTTTTTGGTCTCCGTCACTTATTGAGCACCTTACCAGGTGGCGGATAGGGGAACGGTTACAATAGATATGAAGGCTACTGGTATGGAAAATATAAGTCAGCGTCTCTTGTCCTGCTAGAGGTCGGCCATATATTCCAAACACTTTTTACGCTTCCAACATGCAAATAGAATGGACAAAAAACTCGCTAGTTTTATCATTTCTTTTTTCCACAGAGGCTGTGCAGGGTTTTCATTCTCCGTTTGGACTAATCCGCATTTGTGTTAGATCGAGATCTTTTTTCCTCCTTTATTCGCAAATTCTTTACGCTGGCGATGTGCTACGCATTTTAACTATGGTTATACGACCTTGATTGCGAGCTTATTGTTCTCAGATTGTAAGAGAGCCGAAGTATTGAGGATGAGTCTGACATCGAGGAATGTAACGACTGAATACTATTTTTTTATCAGAAAAATATCAGCCCAAAGCAACTACCCCTTCCTTTGCAAAACTTGCATTACGAAAGCGAAAATTAAATGTCTTTGCACCCCAAACGATCGCAAATCTGACAAGTGTGCACAAAAAATCTAGCCCGGAAAATCTTCGAATCCACCCCGCAGGGAAGGTGCAGTAGAGGAGCACCGAAACTCAGGTGGCGCACACAAGTGGAAGGGGACCTCAGCCAAATTCGCGTGCGAAAGTGGAGACGGCTAGCTAGAGACAGAGCTGGCTGGCGAAGCTTGTTGGCTGAGGACCAGGTCCACCCCGGACTGTAGCGCCACCTTAAGTAAGTAAAGTATTGGCACCGCTGCTGAGACATTCACAAAAAAAAAAGCGAAAAATGCGTTTTTACAAATATCTTTGGTACAATGAGTTGTCAGGTGGTGCAAATTCGATTTTAAACTTTTTTACGAAAGTGCCTATTGATCCATGTAGAAAAAAAACAGACCAAGCCTCTGCGCGGATGGTAAGGGAAGCCTTTTTTCAGGTCGCAACGACGGCAGTAAAGGCCTGAGCAAAAGATTTCTCAAAAGCCTGTATTAAAGCCTCAGTAGCGGACATCTAAATTATAAATCGACTTATTATCGCTGGAAATCATCAAATGTCATCTTTTACGAATTGGTTTTTTTTAAGGACCAAGCACAGAAGAGTCCAATCAGATTTTATCGAGAGGTGCTCATTCACTTTCCAAAGGCTAAACGCATACAATGGCATGATTTCAAATTTCAACTTCTTTTAAAGAGTTTTTGCTAGAATCAGTCCTAAAGCCTTCCTAGAATAAGGCGAAGAAGAACCAGTCTTAAGAACATGAGGTGTTGCAAAACTCCCCCTTTCGGTTGGCTGTTCGGTTGGCTGTTCGTTCAGAAACCGAAATTTGGGTTGCACATTGCATATACCAGCAAGTGGTCTTTCTCATTGGCTTAGTTAAAGATAAGTCTGAAAGTTCTATTGTAAAAAATCCTGGAAAAACGGTCATGGATGAATTGTGTTGTGAATACACCAATCGAACTCGTAATTGCACCCAAGATCGATGCACTCTCTAAGGGTAATAAATCATGTTCTCGTCGCAACTTTGGCAAAACATAATCACCACAGCTAATTACAAGAACAAGTAGAGTGTCTGGTCAGTGTGTCTGATTATTAAGGCGGAGGTCTTCCTATTACAGTCATCTGAAAAAAGATTCGTTCATTTTTATGGACCCCATATTCGCGAGGGTCTGATAAACCATCTGAGACTAGCATTTTTCTTTTAAAACTTCTCCAATAAAATAGAGGGGTGCAAGAGCTCGAGGTGAACCAGGTCCAACTTCTCAACAATGTAGATATGCTGTGTGTGTTGATTTCTTTACATACAAGGGAACCTTCAATTTTTCTCCGAACTTCACTTTAAGAAGTTTTTCAAGACAAACGTTACTCTCAGAGGGTTTGTCGGGACCATGCAAAGAACGAGTCTTCAATCTGCGATTTTTTATTTTTTATTTTTATGGTCGGCTAGATTATGAGCGACGAACGATAGATGTTCCTAAATAAGGATAATACAGTCACAACGACAATCTCAGCTAAGAAACCAATTTTTCGTTATATCCAGCCTAATTGTAGAGCCTCGTCATACATGATGTTCTACAGTAATGGCCCTAGGTCAGATCCTTATGGGACTCCAACAGTAAAGTTGTATAAACAGTGTTTTTTTTTTGTGTTTTATAACCGCTGCTGAGCTTCCTGTTATTTTTATCATTTTCTGCATTGCACCGGAGGCGAATCTACCCTGGCTCTAGCGATCGTCTGAGGCCGGAGCAGCTCACGGTGTCTTTCCCTACCCAAAGTGGATCTCCACTTTATTGGACACATCGTTGAGCATGTCTGACAGTAGTTTATTATTTAAGCCATAAAAGTCCTATGTGCTGTTTTAGACTAATTTTAAGGGGTATTTTAAGCATCTAGACTAACTTTCTGTCTCAAAATGTTACTGATTAAACGCCTGGGTCCGCGTGAGAAGGCGCTCTTGGAAGATGGCTTTTCTCCCCTAGCTGAAACCTACACCCTGTTTTAATGCTTTTTGCTTTAAGTTTCCTAACTTCGTAATAAAAATTTGACGAAAGTTCACTTAGTTACTTGCCTTTTTTGGTAAACTTTAGGAAATTTATTCACTCAATGTAATTATAGAACTAAAAAGAGATACCATTCCGACCCCCAAGAAACACACTTTTTTTTAACATCTCTAAAGGTCAAATATAGAGATAATGTCAGCTCATCGAAAAAGACCTTTTCCATCAATTTAAGAATTGAGAATTTTTTCCCCTCTTTCTCGACTCGACTACACGCAAAGGCACTTATTGAGCCAATAGGTTTTATTGTCTTGTACTTGGCCTAAATCCGTAGAATACTTTGGCCTTTTAATGATACCCCTGGCTATAATTTCAAGTCCTGATCGCAATAAGCATTCACAGCTTATTGTCATTTAAATTTTTTATAACAGAAACATTTTCACTAAAAGAGCACTCAAATCAACCTAATTAAATAATAATTGTTTTCCACTCAATTTTAAGTTTTGTCACAGATCGAAAAGTATGCCGAATATCGATGTGGCCGCATAGAATGTGGGTAAGACCAACCTTTTCCCAGTAATTTGAATGGATTTGTTTTAAAATATCTTAGGGACAATAGCAATTATTTAGCAATCCTCCTCTCCATTGTGCCAGCAAATCATCATTCCAAAGGCGTTACTGTATCTCACTTTGGGATTTCGATTTCGACCACAAATGCATTGTTAATTGTATTAATTCTAGGTTTGGCAAGTTACACGTTTGATTGCGTAGTTGTTATAGGCCTGGCTGGTCGAATGACATTCTCACTTGACCGTGGTTTTCAGTATACCTACAACATGACTCACGTGTATTGTTTGGTCTATGTGTTGGAAAGTGGTTCAAATTCTTGACACCACATGGACACCTCCCCAGTATATGATACACGCGGTGACAATGGCAATATCTCTATTATGAAACTGGTATTAATTTGGCTTCTGAATCGAGCAGTGGTCATGGAGACACGTTCAACTGTCTACTCTTTAAAGGCTTTCAAATTACTTTTAATTGCAGATTGCTTCGGGGAAATGATTAGTTAGTATTCGAATAAATAATGAGGTTCTCATAAACCGTTATTATGCCGACTTAGCACATTTTATTACTGCTGTCAATTTTTGTATCGAATATGAATTACAAAAGGATTCCAATCCAGACCATATCACGCCATAAAGCCACCATAATCACGACAACGACGACGACACACATGGGGGACTGCAACCTCATTTGCTAAGCCAATCTATTTCACATTAAAAATAACGTGCTCCACTAAGGTACCCAAGTACACACATACCTCTATACCGCACTGCCACGAGCAGGCCACCTACAGAAATATCCTCTTCATAAAAAAACGGAGAGCCGAGCGAATATAATATGATTGTCCCTGGCTCTATTCTTGTACTTTGTCCCTCGGCGATGATCTGCAGAATCCTTGAATTCCCATTGTAATTGAATTTAATACAACGCGCTGGAGATGTGCCACTATAAACGAAGGATATTCCCTTCTTCTCTTTATCCCTCTTTATTTTTTCGTGTCATGAAATGAAATGTATGCTTGCTGCTTTGCTTGGTTTTCGTCGTGTCGACCGACGTCGTCGTCGGTCGGTCGGTCGAAAGTATAAGGACATTCGAGGCATAAGTATGCAAGTGAAAGTATTGAGCGAAACTTTTGCTGGCCGAGGCGACGCGACGCGACGAGATGAGACGGTCACCAGGACGCTTATTCCAAAAATGTCACATAGAAGCAATAAAATAAGGACAATTTAATTATTTCTATTGTCTTCGGCATTCTTTACTGTATCTCCTTCAGGGAAATACTACTAGAGGTTTCATTGTTCTTAACGCTTGAGCTCCTAGTATTTTTCCTTTGGTCATGTCGACGTCGTCGTGGTGCTTGTCGTTGTCGTTGTTGGCTGTGAGGTCGCTCTCATTTCAGCGGAATGCTCCCTACTTGTGTTCCGGTGGCTGGCAATGACGTTTCGCTTTCGATTTTGTTCCCCTGACGTTGCCGAAGAGATATGAATTAAGACGTAAAGTTCAGTCTGTTTGTGATTCGGTTAAGGACTTGGGCAATTCAATTCTTTCTTTTTTGCTCCATTGTCGATCCGGGGTTTTATGATTATTTCGCAAAGGCTAGGGAATCTTTTTTTTAGCGCGTGTTGTCGTCCTTATGGTTCAGTTAGAAGAAATAAGGGAGGAATTAAGAAGGAGATTTTTAAGTTTCTTTATTTTCCCTAGAATAGGTGAAGTGGTCAGTTAGTGTTTATGCTTTATGTTTAAAAGATAGTCCCGCTCAAATTAATGCCTAAAGCAATAAAAGTACTTAAAAAGGCTTAAAAAACAAAAACAAATTTAAGTTAGATTCAGTTTTTCAAAATTAAACCTCAAGGAATCGCCTGACCTCTCACAACCAAGCAAGCTACATGTCCAGTACAGGTGCTCTTACACACGTAGAGGAGCTACAGTTTTTTGCCTATTCCGAATGCCAAATTGAGAGCTTTCTCATTCATGACAAATGATTCTCTTGGAGGGTTTGTCAGACCTTCGCGGAGGAGGAATCGTAAGAAACTTTAATTGGTCCGGTCGGGATTTGAACCCGGGATTACCTGCATAGCAGGCCGACACAATTCTTAATATGCTACTGCCACGGTGCTCCTTTGACAACTTAAACTGCAGCCTTGAATGCGCTTTTGGAAAAAAAAAACCATTGCACATGGTGGTTGAGGAAGCGGTTAGAAAAACGATCTTGATGATAGCTAAAAACCTAAAATCGGGTGGCGATTCTTAGGCAGATAAATTCAAAAAAGCTATAGTTTAAGAAGAACTTTTTTCGACAAATTCAGAAGCGAGTTGTCGCTGGTTAAAATATTCCACAACATGTAAGCCGAGCCAGTGGCAACTGGCCAAAATACCATCAGAGACGCCGCCTCTGAAGTGCTGGGCGGCGAAACCCCTGGTTTGACGATGAATGCCGGCAAGCACATGCAGCTAACCAGGAAGCATACAAAGCGGCGCTGCACAGAAGGACTAGAGCTGCTCGCGAGCTCTACGAGCAGAGGAGGAGAGAGGAACATCGGCTTCTCCGAAGGAAAAAGAGAGAGCACGAGGAGCGCGCGGTTGAAGAGATACAGAGATGTTACAACAGGAATGAGGTTAGAAAGATTTACCAAAGGATCAAAGGGTCCTGCCAAGGGTATAAACTTCGAACTGAAGCCTGTAAGGACCATCAAGGGAACATCGTTGTAGAATCGCAGTCGGTGCTGAGGATTTGGAAAGACCACTTCTGCAGACTGTATAACGGCAAGGACGAACCAAATACCGCTGTCAGGCAGGACGAACCCGGGCGAAGACGTTCCCGACGAAGCATACGAACGATACCGCCCACCCGACCTGGAGGAGGTGAAGGTAGCCGTGTCTAAACTCAAGTGCAACAAAGCAGCCGTAACAGACGGTATAGCTGCCGAACGTTTTAAATCCGCTGGCGATGAGCTGGTTAGGAGCATGCACCAGCTCATCTGCAAGATATGGTCGGAAGAAAGCATGCCCGACGAATGGAACCTCAGCATTGTTTGCCCGATCCTGAAGAAAAGAGACCCTCTGAGTTGTACCAACTACAGGGGCATAAGTCTTGTTAACATCGCATATAAGATATTTTCTGCTGTACTGTGTGAACGCGAACGCCTGAAGCCGTTTGTCAACAATCTGATAGGCCAGGAAAGTCCACCATCGATCAAATATTCACACTGCGGCAGATCTTGGAGAAAACTCAGGAATTCCGAATCGATACAGACCACCCCTTCTACGATTTCAAGGCCGCGTATGACAGCATCTATAGAGACGAGCTATATAGCGCAATGTCTAGTTTTGGCATCTCTGCCAAACTCGTCAGTCTGTGCAGGATGACGATGGAAAACTCACGCTGTTCCGTCAAGGTCGGCAAAGACCTCACCGACACCTTTGATGTCAAAAAAGGATATAGTCAAGGCGACGCGCTGTCATGCGACTTCTTTAACATCATACTTGAGAGAATTGTGCAGAACTCTCGCGCCAATCTCCGCTCAACTACTCGCATACGCAGACGACAATGACATAATCGGTAGAACAAAGCGTGATGTCAGTGAAGCCTTCGTGAGTATTGGGATGGAAGCGGCGAATATGGGTTTAGCAGTCAATGAGGGCAAAACCAAGTATATGCTGTCATCAAGAAAAGACACCCAACACCGACGTCTTGGACAAAACATCACCATCGACAGCTATAACTTTGAGGTAGTTAGGGAACTTTGTCTACCTGGGTTCTGCTATCAATTCAGACAATGACACCAGCACTAAAATCAAACGAAGGATAGCTCTTGCCAATCGCTGTTTCTTTGAGCTAAGAAGGCAATTAAGTAGCAAAGCCCTCTCTCGAGCAACTAAAGTGTCCATGTATAAGACACTCATCATCCCAGTCCTGCTTTACGATGCAGAAGCATGGACCCTGTCAAAGGCGGATGAAAACACTTTAGGCTGCTTCGAGAGGAAAATTCTTCGGACGATTTACGGTCCCGTCTGCATAGAGGAGGAGATATAACATCGAACTGTTCGGTCTATACAGCGATACCGACCTAGCCTAAAGAGTCAAAAAACAACGTCTACGATGGCTGGGTCATCTAAAGCGGATGGACACCAGCTCCCCGGCCCGGAAAATCTTCGAATCCACACCGCAGGGACGGCGCAGTAGAGGAGCACCGAGACTCAGGTGGCGCACGCAAGTGGAAGGGGACCTCAGCCAACTTCGCGTGCGAAACTGGAGACGGCTAGCTAGAGACAGAGCTGGCTGGCGCAGCTGGTTGGCTGAGGCCCAAGTCCACCCCTGTCTGTAGCGCCACCTTAAGTAAGTAAGTAAGTATGTAAGCCGAGCAACAGCATTGTTATATTTCATACAGATGGTTAAAAGACTCAAGGTTAAATAGGTTTGGACCAACAACAAAAAACTATGCATCAAACATGAACATGTAACAACATACCATCATCTTTCAGGCGAAAACATACGATTGAGAGGGGTGCGTCAAAACCCTTCATGAATTAGGAAGTCGGATATTGTAGATATATATCAGTAACGGTAAAGGAAGCTATCAAAGGACTTAACATGTCTTAACCTGTGTTACTGGGGACGAAATATGGGTAAATCATAATGAACCTGAAAGCAAGCGGGAAAAAAGGCACAGACCACCAGAAGCAGTTTAAGTCACTTTGTCAGGCGGGGATGACTACAGTGGCTTGAGACTCAAAGGGAGTTTCACTGATCGAGTACAAAAAAACACCTCAGGCGGCGCATGTTTGGCGACCGGACCTTATCCAAAGTCCAGACCATATCCTTAGTTATTATTTTTTGTTTTCAGATCTTAAAAAGAAACTTAACCGAACTCGATTTTCCGATAAGACATTTTGAAGGAAAGAATTTTTGCACCCGACCCAGGGTATATAACTTTTAATGCATAGTTTGTAATACAGTGAAATAATCACCGTAGAGCCTTAAGACCTTTAAGAGATATGATCGAGACTGACAGGTGAATCGATTAAGCTATGTCCGTCCGTCCGTCCGTATGTGTGAAGTTTTTAGGTCTTTAGAATTGACCTAGGATGCTCAAACGTAGAGTGTATTTTGGTTCTTATTTTGTACAGACAAAGTTGGAAAATTGGTCAAATTCGCCAACGGCCATGCCCACTACTGGCTTCAAAGTAAGACTACCTCTATTTTCAATTTTCTTTCAAAATGCCTTTTGGTTCCATGTAAAACCTAGGGTAAATTATTCTCGAAATCGTACGACACTGCATATTTCCCACGCCTGCATCTCCAAGACTTTGAGATTCCGTATAAGAAGTCTGTTACTATCCTTGGATTCAAGCTAAGTCACACCTTATCGTGCAATGAGCACATAAACTTCGTTCTTGGCCGTATGTATGGTGCGCTCAGGAAATTATGGCTGTCGAGTAATTACACACCAGCTAATACGAGGCTTCGGTTAGTAAGGACCCTTTTAGTTCCAATAATGTCGTACGCAGAAGCTGTTTACCCCAAAATGGACTCCCATTCCGAGCATAAATTGCGGGTCCGTTTGAATGATATGACAAGGTATGTGTATGGTCCACGTAGGTATGATCGTATATCAGCTTATCACGCAAAAATTTTAAACTGCAAATAATTGAATTGAAAAAATTTCAAGACTGCAGTGTTTAAGCACTTTGCCGATGGTCGGCTTTGAGTAAACTAAGTAACAAATAGGTACCTATATTTTTCTACTAATTTTCTCTTTTCTTCTTGTTCTTCGTCTAATTCTGTTTTTTACACTCTCTTCTGCTTCTCTAAATTATAGCGCATTAAATTATAAATTTTAATAATTAAATGTTAGATTTAAGTTTACTTTTACTTTTAACTGCTTAACGCACCAATGTAATCTTATTGTAAAAGACTCTGTCTTACTTATAAGAACCATGAATAAATTAAATTGAATTAAATTGAATGAGACAAGGCATATGAACTCAAATTTTTACATAGAGCAGTAATGGCCCAGAACCTCTAAATAAGCAAAAATTGTACCGCCCAGTACATTGTTACGATGTACCGACCATGCCCACTTTTAACATGTTGTATCTTTTAGAAACCCGATTTCTCGCAAAAATTACTCCAAATCGGAAAAAAATTCTATGGCAAATATTGAAGATATAACTATTTGCCAAGTCCGGTTCATACAAAGTTTTGAGCTCCGCCCACTTTTAGGGGGCGTTTTTAGAAAAAACATTGTTTTTTTCTAAAATATTTTTCGGTTTTAACGCATTTTGTCATGATTCTAACGAAATAACAATTAATTGATTTTAATTTTAGCCCAGACCCACTTTTAGGGGCGTAGTCTATAAAAATAAATAAAGGGCGTGGGACAAAAAATTTTAAGATTTGGTGTTACACGGTACATAGGGTCGGGTATATAGAAGTTTGTCACAGACGAAATCTTGCACTTATTCACTTGTTTTTTTAAATGAACTTGCGTACAAGGGTTTGACAACTTTTTTACTGTTTAGCATCTCAGGAGCGGAAAGTGTTAGAAGAAAAAGTAAGGCGTGAGAGGCATTAGAGCGCTCCTGTTTTTAACAGCTGTGGCTTGCATTGCGTATAGGTAAGGCTGATCGTAGTCGGACATTCCACATTTGCGTTATTCGGCTTACGATAGAGCTTTTTAATTTACTGTACGTCCAAATATATACCCAAGTGTCGTCAAATATACACCCAAGGCAGGACGTAGACGGCCTGAACTACCAAAGTCGTAGGCCAATCAGCCTTACTTCCTTTTTTCTCAAAACTATGGGGAAAGATGTCCTGGACTGACATATCAGTGACGCGGGCACTTTAAACCGGGAAATCGACCAAACACGCCTTACAAAATCTTACCTTGAGAATTGAAAAATCATTCAGAGACAAGGAAGTGTAGCGGTAGGTTGCTTCCTCGATATAGAAGGAGCATTTGGGGATCGACAACATCACATGTAAATGGATAAAATGCATGCTAGAGGAAAAAACAATAAAAACCTCATTAGGCAGCACGAAACTCAGTATGATAGCTACGTAAGGATGCCCCCAGAACGGAGTACTCACCCCTACTATCGTCCATCGACCATTAACTACTGACAATTCTCAGTAATGCCGGCTTCTATGTCCAAGGATATGCAGACGACAAAGCTATCCTAATCAAAGGCATTCGAAGACCCAATCTCGAATCGACTCCAGAGCACTCTAACCCTTGTTGCTGATGAGTGGTGTATAAAAGTTGGCCTCAAAATCAATCCCAAAAAAAGCAGCATAGTCGCCTTCACCAAGAGAAGAAAGCGAGAAAGGCTTAAAAATGCTAAGCACTCTTCGGCGAAACAATAGAGTTCTCAACGGAAATAAAATATCGAGGAATCACACTGGACGAAAAACTTACTCTCACCTTACCAAAACAATATTGACAAGGCCAGGTTTGGACCAGCAAAAGTTTGTGTAGAAAACTTTCTAGTTGGTAAAAACTGGGGACTTAATCGTTGAAGGCAACGAATTAGCCAGTAAAGGATCTGCATCCCAAATTATGATGCCAAGACATGAACTGTGAAAACCTGGCTGATCGAAAAGAAGCTCCATTTCTGGAGAGTAACCGTAAGAAAATGGGCAAGCCAAAGCTTTCATTCCAAAAAGCTCCTACAAAAGAACCAAAGAGCTATAACAATTAAGTAGAAGTCAGATTTGATTGGTCACTGGCTTCCTCACAGGACACTGTCGAGTAAGAAAACAGGTGGTGACCACAGGGTAAGACTAAGATAACACATGCAGACTATGCAACGACGGCACAGAAATAGCAGAAAAAATATTATGTGATTGTAACTGTTTAATAAAAAGACGTCAAGGTTGTCTAGGTAAGTTCTACCCCAAAGCAGCGGACATAGCTGCCAGCACACCCAAAAAGCTAGCTATAACAAACTGCGGCAATGAGCTATAAATGGAGGACATCACAATAGGCCCAATGGTGACATCACAATAGGCCGCAGTGAACTGGGATTTAATGTACCACCTCCCCCGTACAATCTAAAATGCTTGCTTTTGTGAAGGCTGGGGTACCATTAGACCCACTACCTTGTTTGAACCGAAACACGCCTAAGGCAAAAAACGACATAACTTTTAAAACTGAATTCAATATATCCGAATTTCGAAATTGGAATGGAAACTGGAGATAAAACACCCAGCAAAATTACCTATTAAAAAAGATTAAAAATAATTGAGTCAATTCTTACGAAATTAAGGATGCTTTATACTATGTCTCCACCGACAATTATAAGAAGATTAGCGTGAAACGATTAAAAATAAATCCTGAAGTGGCTCCATCGGACAAATATAGGGTTAATTTGACACGAAAACTCTGTTTCTCTCATTTTGGCTCTCAAAAGAGAGTGGCGATGTCATTTCCCAGGAGCGAAAATCGATTTCCTCAGTAAAAGTCACAATAGAAAGCGTACTTGTGTCAGATCTGTCTCTCAGGGACAGTTTCAGTTTCCTTTTTTGATCCTCAAACTGTTGCAAAGGTGCGGAAAATAGTTTTGTGAATAGGGTGAATGGGATTTATGAGAGGATTTATTTTTAATTGCTTGCCGATTTAAGTTTGTATGGTAAATCGCGTGATTTGTGAGGGATTTAATAAAGATTTATATTAATCGAGGATTAGTGCTCGGTGGAGACATGGTATTAAGATCCAGAAGGTTAGGCCCAAAGAAGTATACAAATCTAGTTCGACTGCAGGTTTACCATAAAGCAAAGAGCAACTGATATTTATGATTTAATTAACGAAAGGCATAGCTATCAATATCATTAAGAGCCAAGCCGCGAATATTTAGTCACCAGCAGACGAAAAAAATCTAGAAATAGCTGTGCCTTTCCACGCCGAATCCGATGGTACTAAGTTACGAGATTGAAGGTTGGTTGGTTGCAGTGTGTCCTGTGCCAACAGAAAATAAGGCAGCAATAGTATGGGAAATAATCGAATGCACCATATCACCTGATGGTGTGTACCATATTACCCGCCTTGTGAGGAGCTTTGAATTGCAATGGTTTTTACTTATTTTTTTGAAAGCATGAGTTAAAATTTCATTTCCTTTTAACATGGGTATAAGAAACTTCGTTAACGTTTGACTTAAAACTTTTTTTAAGTTTAGTAGATTTTTAAAACACAAAAAAGATATGACGCTATTTTCCCTGACTTTACCCTTAGGGTAACCCTTACTTTAGAGCAGAGTAGCTTTACCCTTACTATTGGAACAGAGAACGGGTAAAGCAAACTACGACCTGCGAAAGCTTTCAAGTTTTGAGGCAAAGTAAGAGGCTTATAGTGAAATGCAACCACCGGAAACTCAATCACTCAAATAACCGAATAACAAGATTGTAAGTCCAGCAAAGTTTTATGTTTTAAACAATGAAATCCTTGCAAAATTTTACATTGAGGCCAATTAAACTGTGAAACGCATCCAACTACACAAGCCGACCTCTCATTCTCAGAATCTCTCATAAAACAGATCTTGAGTGAGTATTCTAGGACGATTTTTCTTAGGCAAGTCCAAAAATGAGCACTTAAACCGATATCCATAGGGAGGGAACTCCATCGAGGGAACAAATCTTTCGTGAGGCACTACCACAAAGTTGTAAGGAACTTTATCGACAAAAATGGATAAATAAATAAAGGATGAGCCAAAATATGGTGTGGGTGTCTGCTGTCAATTGCTGACATTGCCTTTATTCTACAAAGATGGTTTTCAAGCAGGGTTAAAGAGAAAATATTTTCAATTCAAGTCATCGAGTCGATAAATACACGGGCCTTGGACGTTCTTTCGTATAGAGGACTATTCTGCTTCTCTGTCACGATTTGTTTATTTTCCAGTCAGTCATTATACTAGTCACCGATTGCCCGGTATTTGATTTTGTCTGTCTGGTCCTTATCTGGGGCCTTTCGTGCAGACCCGTTTATTGGCAATCTTACCCAGAACGAAAAAGGTCTGCTAGTTCTTACTCGTCACTCTTCATAGCTAGGGTCGTCATTCCCGTCGCATTACTTAAGTGAAGCGCCCTTTCGGGTGAAGGGCATAAGGGTTGTTAGGGTAAACCAAGCCATGTTCCTTTTTATTTCTAAAAAAAAACAACTTACCAAACTATCAACAAGTACACAGCTTAAAAAAACGCATCTTATCAAAGATGAGGGGTTGTGAGAAAAACCTACGTGTAAATCAAAAGTCCTTCGACAACCTATATTTTTCCAATCAAATTCACATGATATACGCACTACCGAAGGATACGTTTTTAGGGTTGCTCCTTTTTCTCCCGTCCCGTGCGGTTAAACACATTCAAGGTATTTGCCAGAAGCCAATATACAATTACTCTTCACTTCCGGCGCTTTTCACCACGATACATTCTCCCGCCCGCAGCGGCACGAGGGGAAAACTTAAATTAAACTCTCCGTACTCGAAAGCAATTAAATGCAATCGTGTGACTGAAACTAATTTTCACTTCCTCCTCGGTGTAATTTCTCATGCGACAAAGTAATTTCCCCCAGGAATCCGAGACAATAAGTTAAGCAACATCATCATACATCACACATTGTGTGTGTCCTTGATGGCGTCGTCGTCATCGTCGTCGTTGTTCTCAATCCAATAGATGCACATTATCCACCATTCATCCTCTCTAGATCATAATAATACTGGTTGGAGGATCGAGAACATTTTTTCCCGTTCGCCCTGTGAATAGGCCACAGGACAATTGTGAGTGCATTCTGTTGCACGCATTATACTCGCAGCATGTCATCACGTAAGATTATGCTCCCCTTTGTGCGCGAGGGTTGTTTGAGGTGGCCGCCATGGCCAACAAAATGTCCTTTGGCGAGCTTGCACTTAAAGTCCTTTGCACTTTAAACTGATTGGCTACGATATGGTGGTGGCACCCTTTCTTAAGAAATACCATGCTCCTACGCAAGCTGTTGTATGGATGCACTACGCTCTCTCGCCTAATGGATATTGTGGAGCAGTGGTTTTCCGCAGCGATGAAGAATAAAGCGATGATACTATTCTCGGGAAATATAGCCTCCATCTAGAGTCCTTTAATTGAATGCGACATGGGAATCCAAAGACGAAAACAGCAAAGAGAAAAGAAAAACGCATGCCAGAATGAAGCTTTCACGCGTCGTCCTTTCCGAGCTCACAATCACAACATAATAAATGACACATTGCGTTAAATCAACTGAAATTTAATGGAACCGTGAAAGAGGGTGCCAGTTGTTCTGTGGCATATCCTTGACGCTTTTTCAACTTCGATGGTGTCACATACATTTTATAGAAATATGCGAGGGCGGGAGCAACCTTCGTTCGGCTTGTTTAGAGAAAAATTTACACAAAAGGATCTTTAATGTCCTGCGAATCTGGCGCGCGATTCTTTTTTCCTTCTTTCTTACTTACTTAACTTACCAAGTTACCGCCCTCATACCCCTGGATAAACAACATCCATATATTTTTTTATGCTTTGTCTTCATTTCACACTTTGCAACACATGGAAGAATTCATTTATCGTTATGGGATTAGATGCGTATCCTGTGCGTCAGGGTATCCATTGTTTATCGGATGGATGGTAATGGCGTGGTGGTAAGCATTTGGAAGGCACAAAAAACAAAGGAGGCAAAAAACAAAACAAAAACTTTGAAGGATAACAAATCATGTAAGTTATTTGCACTGCTACACGAATACATGACAAAATAAATTCTTTTAGATTTAAATTTATTTCGTTTCAAGAAATATGCGATTTTGTTCTTCTTCCTCCATTCGAGTCTCGCAACGCTGACAAGATTTATGCTTTACACTTTTTTCGCTTTGTTTTACTTTTATTCGTTTGTCTGTTTCGTATTCGATGGGTGGGTGAGTGTATATCCTATTTTTTTTAACGCCGAATCCTTATAATAAACCCATGCGAGCGCTCTTTATCAGGAAAATAGAATCGTGGGGAACAATCGTCACAGGAGTCAAGACAAACACTTCAACAAAGGGTTCGCCTAACATGACATTTGTATTCGGGTGTAGGTGGACTTTATTATACCCTTGAGGCTGTCGCAGTATATGCAGTTGGCATGGGAATTACAAAACAATGAAATTTATTGGCTCTTAGGAAGGATATTATCGAAAATTAGGAAACTTTGTCTATTTGAAAGCAATCGCATTAAGGGTCCTTGTGGGAGTTGACATAATTTGAGTTTAATGTAATAAATTTCACGATGCTAATACAGAGTTAGTAAAAATACGTTTGAAGGGTGGCCTTGGCATCACAACTCGGATGAGATTATTTAGAAAATAGAAATTTATAAAAATTATTTTTGTGCCTTTTCTTACATTGTCCAGGAAAATGTTTTAGCTTGAGTGAAAAGAACCAACAACAACCCAGACTTTCAAAAATGATTTTGAACATGATTTTACGCTGGTTGCTGTTAATGTTTCCGAAAGATTTGATAATTCAGCTGTTATATCGAGAGAAGGAGGAACAATTGCAGTTTTTTAAAGGCGATTATAACCTTTGGGGCTGCACATTTTGAAAATCGGAGAATAAGAAGCCATAATGTGGGAATCGTTAGCGACATGGGAATTCGATGTCGTCACGCCTACGGGCCTTAAGCTCAATTTCGTGAAAAACGATACGATTTTATAGGTTCATCAGAGTCCTAGAGCAGATCCTAGGTGTGCTAGGGAGGACCCTGTACGGCCAAGACAGGCCAATTTTGAGGAGTTTGGTAAAAAAAGGCGTTAGCCCGACTCCGCAAAATCCTATTAACAACCGATGCATATGAGGGGAGTGGCCTTACCATGGCCGTTTATATCAAGAGGGCGATAAGCCCCGAGTCTTGCCAAAAATGGACAGTTCTTTTTCGGTTTTGGAATCAACATCCTCGCGACCAAAGAAATTTTCTATCACTGACTTCTCCCAAATATTTGGCTTCATCGGATTATAGGATAGTGACAACTTGAGACATGGCACGAGTTAGCCCTGCATTAAGAGAATAGGATGGGGTATTCAACGGTCCGTTTTACGGACCCCCTATCTCCGGTGCTGTTTGGTGGAATTCTAATTCAAAATTTTAAGGAAAATTATAGCGGATTTTGAAACTTCAAAATCTTCTGAGATTTAACTGAAAAACATAAAAGCATTTTCAAAAACATTTTTTTTAAGTCTTCTAGTAGCTTAACGGTATGAGCGATCTTTTTCAGATTTGGTTAAAGTACAAAGCTTACAAAAAGAAGAAAGGCTGCGTTAAAATTATTTTAAATTGCCGTTTTTAACCTAAGTTTTTAGAAGCCTATTTAAAAAACGAAATAAAAAAGGAGCTTGTTTTACTGTTTACGCATAAACCAGTGGCCATAGAATTAAAAAAAAAACAATCAAGGCTAGTGCTGGTGGTTGTGCTATTGGAAAAAAGTCTAACGGGAACTGGAAAAATCTTCAAAATATTTGTTTTATGGATTTCAAATTTAAAAAATTAAAAAAAGGTCAAAAGAACGCACGTCTCCCCCTCTATCCCCCAAACAGTATAAAGTATAATTTTTAAATTAACACCGGGCATAGTCAATCTTCTTAAATTTTATACAAAACTATAGCGAACTTCGAATATTCAAAACCTTGGAAGATTTAACTGAAAAACGTGACAACATCTTCGAAAACTATTTTAAAGATTTCGAGATCCTTAACGGTTATGACGACCATGTTTAAATTTGGCGGAAGCATGTAATGCTTAAAAGGCAAGCGAACTGCATCAAAAATGTTTCAAAAGGGCCGTTTTCGACCCTAAGCTTTTAAGCCCGATTCAAACAAGCGAAATAAAAAACAGCATATTTTTACCGTTTTCTCAGAAATCCATGTCCACAGAATTTGAGAACAGTGGCAAATGAGCAGAGGTAGTTGTAAAATTTATGAAAAGGTCTAACGGTAATTAAAAATAATCGAAATTGCTGTTTTCTGGGTCTTAAATTATAAAAATCCTAAAAAAGGCTAAGAAAGAGTATGTTCTTCCCTCTATTTTCGTAAAGGTAAAGCTTTTTGCCAGCCTTTTTTTTAGAGTAACGGAACCCAATAGAAAATCACACAATATAAGAACAGTAGACAGCACTATGACCCTTCGACAGAAGCCGAGGGACCGCTGCGCGTATGTCTTCATACTTGACGGTCTTTTTTTTATGTCTTCACAGGTAATAAAAAGAGGATTAACAGCAGATGGTTAAAAATAAATCCCAAAGTGGCTCCACCAGACAAATATAGGATTAATTTGACACGAGCAGCGAGCACTCTTTTTCTGACATATTGGCTCTCAAAAGAGAGTGGCGATGTCATTTCCCAGGAGCAAAACAGATTTCCTTTGTTAAAATCATAATAGAAAATGAATTTGTGATAGATCTGTCGTACCTGAAAAGACAGTTTCTGTTTCCTTTTTTGATTCTTTGTCTCTAGCTAGCCTTCTCAAATTTCGCACGCAAAGTTGACTGAAGTCCCCTTCCACTTGCGTGCGCCACCTGAGTCTCGGTGCTCCTCTACTCCTCTACCTGCGGATTGGATACGAAGATTTTCCGGACGGGGGCGTTGTTGTCCATTCGCTCTAGATGACCCAGCCATCGTAGACGTCGTTGTGTTTTGACTCTTCTGGCTAGGCCGTACAGTTCGATGTTATATCTCCTCCTCCACTCTCCGTCTATCAAGACGCGACCGTAAATCGTCCGAAAAATTTTCCTCTCGAAGCAGCCTAAAGTGTTTTTATCCGCCTTTGACAGGGTCCATGCTTCTGCACCGTAAAGGAGGCCTGGAATGATGAGGGTCATGTACATGGACTTTAGTTGCTCGAGAGAAGGCTTTACTACTCGATTGCCTTCTTAGCCCAAAGAAACAGTGATTAGCAAGAGTTATACTTCGTTTGATTTCATCGCTGGTGTCATTGTCTGAATTGATAGCGGAACCCAGGTAGACAAAGTCCCTAACTGCCTCAAAGTTATAGCTGTCGATGGTGCTGGGTGTCGGTGTTGGGTGCCTTTTCTTGTTGTCGAGTTCTTTGAAGAACAAGCTTGACATCACGCTTTGTTTTTCCGATTATGTCAATGTCGTCTGCGTATGCGAGTAGTTGAACGGACTTTTGAAAGATTGTGCCTCTGGTGTTGTTGCGGGATTTCTGCGCAATTCTCTCAAGTACGATGTTAAGGAAGTCACATGACGTCGCCCTGTCTAAATCCTTTTTTGACATCAAAGGGGTCGGTGAGGTGTTTGCCGACATTGACGGAACAGCGTGAATTTTCCATCGACATCCTGCACAGACTTACAAGTTTGGCAGGAATGACAAAACTAGACATTGCGCTTTATAGCTCGTCTCTATAGATGCTGTCATACGTGGCCTTGAAATCGATGGTGTGTATCGATTTGGAATTCCTATGTTTTCTCCAAAATCTGCCGCATTGTAAATATTTGATCGATTATGGACTTTCCTGGCATAAAGCCACACTGATAAATGCCTTCAGATTGTTGTCGAATGGCTTCAGGCGTTCACATAGTACAGCAGAAAAGATCTTGTATGCGATGTTAAGAAGACTGATTCCTCTGTAGTTGGCACAACTCAGAGGGTCTCCTTTCTTTAGGATCGGGCAAACAATGCTGAGGTTCGGGTCGGGCATGCTTTTTTCCGACCATATCGTACAGATGAGCTGGTGCATGCTCCTAACTAGCTCATCGCCAGCAAAATTTAAAAAGTTCGGCAGCTAGGCCGTGTGCTCCGGCTGCTTTGTTGCACTTAAGCTAAGACACAGCTATTTTCATCTCCTCCAGGTCGGTTAAGCGGTATCGTTCGTACGCTTCATCGGTAACGTCTTCGCCCGGGTTGAATGGTTCGTTCTGCCTGACAGCAGTATTTGATTCGTCTTCGCCGTTATACAGTCTGCAGAAGTGGTCTTTCCAAATCCTCAGCACCGACTGCGATTCTACAATGATATTCCCTTGATGGTCCTTATGGGCTTCAGTACGAACTTTATACCCTCGACAGGACCTTTTGATCATCTGGTAGAACTTTCTAACCTCATTCCTGTTGTAACATCTCTCTATCTCTTCAACCGAGCGCTTCTCGTGCTCTCTCTTTTTCCTTCGGAGAAGCCGGTGTTCCCCTCTCCTCCTCTGCTCGTAGAGCTCGCGAGCAGCTCTAGTCCTTCTGTGCAGAGCCGCTTTGTATTCTTCCTGTTTAGCTGCATGTGCTTGCCGGCATTCATCGGGGGTTTCGTAGTGGTGGCCGTGTGAATCTCAGCTCTTCAGAGGCGGCGTCTCTGATGGATTTTGGCTATGTTGCCACTGGCTATCAATACTTAGATTTTGAGAGACTCGGTTGGAGAAGACCTGGCGATCTGTTGCGATTATAGTCGGCCGACGTCAAACTTCCTCACAGTATAACCATTACTTGGCGCTGGTCGAAATATCCGCAGCTGTATACCTTGGCTACAACAAGGTAGTGATCCGAGTGTCACTACCTCAATTCTCCAACTGACATTCTCGAATCTTTTGCGAAAAAGCTTTTACGTTTTTTAGGCAAATCTGGGAAGTTTTTGAGCTGTTAAAGTTTGCTATGGTTTTGTATAAAGTTTCAGAAGATGAAAACCCCCTTATGGGTACCTTGTACCGTACGTTCTTCTGACCTTTTTAAGTATTTTTTTTTAATTTAAAATCCATAAAACAACTTTTGGAATACACGTTTTTCCGTTTTTTTTAAACGCATCAAAACGGTAATATTAAAACTATTTTAGAATAATTTTACTTAAACATTTTTTTTTTCTTTGAGATGCTTTATACGTTTAATATCGGCTTTTTTCTAGTCTTGTGTAGAGCGCGGTGTTTCAAGGCCAACAGTGATTGTTGGAACTGATGAGCGCGTTTGTTGCCTGGATTTTTGAATATTTTCCATGTTGTATTTGTAAAAAAGGCATAAATCGGCAACAAGTCGACGGTCGGTTAAAGATTGGGAATTCAGAGTTATTCCAAGGATTCAACGAGTTAATTCAAGGACATCAATCAAACGAATTTCTCTTTTTTGGGTCGAATCAAGAAGGCGGAGTCAATACTTAGGAGCTCAGCTCCAAATATGTGAAAATTATTCCAGCTTGGGTCTGATTTGTGCTTTGTAGAAATATCTGTTTGCTCTTAATAAATAGTTTAATTTCCAAAAAGCAGATTTAGGCAAATTAGGTAATGGGAAATGAAATGCTTTTTTACGACTCTTTAAGAATGTTTCACTTGTTTTCACAGGGCAGTCGCGCCTGATTCCGAGTGCTTTAAACGTTTTTTTTTTGTCAAATACTATCCGTTAAAATAAGGATTAAATTTGTAGGACCTAATGGGAAGATTTCAAGTTAAACTTATTTAATTTTTTTTTTAACGACTGGACGATTTCATATTATGAACATACAGAAAATAGCCAAGTGGTTTGTATTAAAGCCACAAAAATGTGCAGGCAGCTACCATATACCAACAAACTGCAATTGCGTTCCACTCGTATAGCGTGACAATTACGTTAACATGGCAGCTAAAAAGTAATTCTACGTATAACAGAATAGCTGGCAGCATGTGAAAACATTTTCAGACTCTAAATTTGTTTGAATTTCTTCCACTTCACTTATTTGCATAATATCCATTTGCGAGTAGTGGAGTATATTTTTAGATGCCAAGCAAACATTTGCCATGCTGCAGTCGCATAGTGTTTCCAGATAACATACACAACATGTCGACGCTATATGTATGCCGATTCGAGGTATACTCCTACAACTACTGCTATTTTGTATATGTAGTTTGCACAAAGTTTACACGCCATTGGTTTAAGCTCTATTTCGTTAAACATGTTTTCACTTTGTCCGATTGTTTTTCCCTCGAAACGAACGCGTGTGGTGGCAAAGAGTCATTGCCGCCGAAGGACATTGTAGGCGGTGGTAGGTATACCTCTATTTTGCCCAACCTTATAGCGCGAGAGAGTTTAGAGACCGTCATTAATTAATTCGCTTAGTTAACATATTAGCACGATGACGCCCAAACGTGTGACGGCTTTTCCAATGTGTTATTTTTCAGTAAAGGAAACAATTCTTCGATTAAAATTTCCTTAAAAATTTTTGCTGAAACATGAAAAATGTCCGAATCGAGGTCTGCATGGGGAAAAATGAACAAGTTCAGAGAATTTTATATTAAAACTTCAAACGTCGTTTGAAAATGCAAGTCCAAAGGCAATATAGGTTTTTTAAAACTGGTGAGGTTCCATGAAACGGCGCCAATTTTCAAAGTCCTTTCTCCCTATTGATATATAATATATATAATAACATTTTTGCGCGGTTGTACTTAATTAAGCTCATTTAATGGATTCGACGGTTTCAGCCCAGTAAAAAGAAAGATTCCATTTGGGTGGAAGAAGCTAAAAAAAAACCCTCAAGTCTGGATTTAAAACAGCAGCAAATAAGACTACACTTTTCGCCACATTGTGCAGTTATAAGGCCTTAATCCGCAGAAAAAATTGACTTAATAAATCACTCTGCATAAGAACTTGACTTCCTCGGAGATAAGCATAATCTCTTTCATTTTCTTTTTCAATTTATATGCTCTTGGCGTAAACATCATCTTAACAATCTTATCAAATAGAAATGTTATAGTGGAGGGAGCTTGCAAAAGGCACCCTTCTTCCTCTGTATACATTCAAGCGGAAGACTTCTTCATCCGCGCATAGGTCGAGGGAAAAAGAAGCCTTTTTATCAAATAACGCATCGGTAACCATTCATACGCATTCGCACCCCTCGTTTCAGACGCTGGGCTTCCTTTAAGTGCGTTCGTTTACTACACATCTCCCACCTTTTACCCAGCTTTATATTCCCTGCCAGCAGCCTCGACATCATCTCTATCCTTTTGTTGGCTCCTCCGGCAAGCACTCGACATTAAGCACTTTCAGATTGAGCCTCGCGGATATTTTAAGCTCCGTTCCTTTTGCTACAGTGCCGTTCGCACCGTTTCCGCTTATAAGGACTCGAAACATTATCATACGGGAAACACACGCCAGGTACACGTTGCGTGGAATCCTTTTGACTATGAAGCCCAGTGCACCCCTCGTCATCGGATCCTTTTAGTCAGTTTTACGCGTCACAAAAAGCATAAAGAGTACGAAGAGTATGCTGATTTAGTTTTTAGGGTGCGACCGCATCCTCCAGGACGACTCGACTCGACTCGACACACGCGACTGCAAAGGCGAATCCATTTGTATAAATATGTTATCGTAAAGCAAATATACCAGAGCATGTGTACGTGTGGATGGCATAGTGGCTGCGATAAAACGTAAACGTAACCGCTTGTCCCGAGGCCATTGTGCGCTCCCTACACTACACACACACAGCCGGAACGTGTAATCGGTGCGCTGTGCGCCATCACGAAAAATCATTTCCGTTTCCTCATGCATAATTTGCACACACAGCGTATAGCCGGTACCTACAGCCATATATGACATGAGTGTATTTGAAAGCCCACTCGAGGATGAATATCATGGCTGCGCGGTGCACCGCGGAATAGTAGTGCGAACTGCTTCCGATTATTTCGCCCCAAAAGGACACTGTTCGTCCGTGCGTCGCTCCCGAATGCAGTCAAATATTTAAAGTGTACCACGTCCGTTGAATTATAAAACTGCCGGCGATGAATGCTCGACGGAAGTCTGCTGCTGAAATGTGCCAGTTGATAGAAATTTACCGATGGGATTGGAAATTCCATGAAATTTATCGGTTGCCCTATATTGGACATAACTACTATACCTGTAAATTCGCAAAAGTATTAATTTTTCCGCGAAAACCGAATTATATTGCAAATTCAATATGGGTTTAGTACCAATACCGAAACCGACCAAGGGGACAGTGCACCTTGTTGGATTTTGTAAAACTCCTAAGGGGTTAATCGTATGGAGTACAAATGATGGAACAGTGGGGACTTTTTTTAGCGTGTCGTTGGGCACGTATTTTTTCGTGGGCAATAGTAAACATGCCCCAGAGTTTTTCGTATAATGTTAGAAAATTGAAAGTTTCTAAAAATTTCAGCCTGTCAGCGAACCTTTAATGTTTCTAAAATATTTCACTTCAAAAAAATATCCCAGCTTTTTGTGCATCGAAAGCCGGTGCGACTTCCTTCCTTTACATTGTTGCATAACGCGGAATATTCTTTCCAACACTTATTAATCTGCGGCTTTATACACTTAATTCAGCCGATGATGGGCCGGATCGTGTAGCCTTAGCGTAAGCCCGTCAAATACTAAACATGTCCTCTTCACAAACAGGGGCCCAATACCACGTGCGTAGACCTGCCAACTCTCGAAAGCTCAGCTCTTCAGCTATCTCAAAGTGCCTAATATCTGGGTAGGTAACATCCTCGACAATAAGCTCAGTTGAAATCTAAGACTATCTAAGTTTGCGGCCAAAATGTACGGAAAAATTTAGACATTTGTTTCAAATTCATTCATTATGTAAAATCGACCCTAAAGGTGGGCTTGGCCAAAAACTTTGTATAAACGAAATCTAGAATAGTGTCCGTTGTATCTTACCTATGTGCAAAACGTAATTTCTTCCCTTAGTGAGGATGAAATGCAGTAGAAATCTAAATTTTTCTGGAAAATTATAAGTTTTTCCTTAATTCTGCCTCTAAATGTGGGCTTGGCCTGAAACTTTGTATGAACTACCTAAATGTAGAGCTATGTATTTTCTTAAGTAAACATTTTCCAATGATTTAAAACAAAAATATTGAATTAAATGCATTTTAAAGTTTACTCTTTACATTGATGCCACGCCCACAAGAGGCGGCCTGACGACTTTATTTATATTTTTTATGTTTTATAATCATTAAGAGATGCTTAATGTTAAATTTCAGTTTTTCCCGATGTCGAGCTTTGAAAGCACTGAAGGAGGTTGCACATATAGACCGAATGTGGGCGTGTCTGCGGGCGGATTTAAAAATTTTAATACTTCTACTGCATTGGATGACAGAGAGCTTACGTACGAAATTTCAGCTTTCTGGCTCAAAATTTAAAACTATACATACGGACAGGCGGACATGACTCATTCGACTCAGAATTGGGTCTCGATAATATGCCCTTAAGGCATATTATCTTTGGGTTTTCTCGCTACTCTTTGTTACATTTTCTCCTGTATCAAACATTACTCCATTTGTGTGGAATAGGGTAAAAAAATTAGACTTTTGAGATGAGTATACAGATGATGATCGCATTAAAAAACTCTATCGTTATGCCCTCTCGACATATTTCTAGTAATTTTATTTTCTGACTTATTGCAAAGTCTACTTTTAAACTTTTTTCTAAATTAAAACTAAATTTTTCTACCACAAAGTCATATTTTGACTTGTGCCTTAACATCCGCCGCGAGTTGATGAAGGAATCGACTTTTTATAGAAAGTCGATTCCTCAGGTCTTTTTAGAAAGACCACCTCATCTGCAAGATATGGTCGGAAGAAAGCATGCCCGACGAATGGAACCTCAGCATTGTTTGCCCGATCCTGAAGAAAGGAGACCCTCTGAGTTGTGCCAACTACAGAGGCATAAGTCTTCTTAACATTGCATACAAGATCTTTTCTGCTGTACTGTGTGAACGCCTGAAGCCGTTTGTCAACAATCTGATAGGCACATATCAATGTGGCTTTAGGCCAGGAAAGTCCACCATCGATCAAATATTCACACTGCGGCAGATCTTGGAGAAAACCCAGGAATTCCAAATCGATACACACCACTTCTTCATCGATTTCAAGGCCGCGTATGACAGCATCTATAGAGACGAGCTATATAGCGCAATGTCTAGTTTTGGCATCCCTGCCAAACTCGTCATTCTGTGCAGGATGACGATGGAAAACTCACGCTGTTCCGTCAAGGTCGGCAAAGACCTCACCGACCCCCTTGATGTCAAAAAAGGATTTAGACAAGGCGACGCGCTGTCATGCGACTTCTTTAACATCATACTTGAGAGAATTGTGCAGAACTCTCGCGCCAACACCAGAGGTACAATCTTTCAAAAGTCCGTTCAACTACTTGCATACGCAGACGACATTGACATAATCGGTAGAACAAAGCGTGATGTCAGTGAAGCCTTTGTGAGTATTGGGACGGAAGCGGCGAATATGGGTTTAGCAGTCAATGAGGGCAAAACCAAGTATATGCTGTCATCAAGAAAAGACACCCAACACCGACGTCTTGGACAAAACATCACCATCGACAGCTATAACATTGAGGTAGTTAGGGACTTTGTCACTTTGTCTACCTGGGTTCCGCTATCAATTCAGACAATGACACCAGCGCTGAAATCAAACGCAGGATAACTCTTGCCAATCGCTGTTTCTTTGGGCTAAGAAGGCAATTAAGTAGCAAAGCCCTCTCTCGAGCAACTAAAGTGTCCATGTATAAGACCCTCATAATCCCAGTCCTGCCTTACGGTGCAGAAGCATGGACCCTGTCAAAGGCGGATGAAAACACTTATGGCTGCTTCGAGAGGAAAATTCTTCGGACGATTTACGGTCCCGTCGCATCGACGGAGAGTGGAGGAGAAGATATAACATCGAACTGTTCGGTCTGTACAGCGATACCGACCTAGCCAAAAGAGTCAAAACACAACGTCTACGATGGCTGGGTCATCTAGAGCGGATGGACACCAACGCCCCGGCCCGGAAAATCTTCGAATCCACACCGCAGGGACGACGCGGTAGAGGAGCACCGACACTCAGGTGGCGCACGCAAGTAGAAGGGGACCTCAGCCAACTTCGCGTGCGAAACTGGAGACGGCTAGCTAGAGACAGAGCTGGCTGACGAAGCTTGTTGGCTGAGCCACAGGTCCACCCCGGACTGTAGCGCCACCTTAAGTAAGTAAGTAAAGTAAGTGGCCCAGTAAGACAGTCAAGTAAAGTGTTTTCAAGCACACCAAGAAAACCATAAAATATTTCAAAAATGCTTCAGTTTTTTTTTTAATTTCAAAAGATAGACAACGTTCGGTATTTATTTGAAATTATTGGCCCTTATTGTTTCGAAAATTTAGGGAAAGACATATTTTTTGCTTTTTTTTACCACTTTTAAAATTTAAAATCCATAAAACAGAAAATTATATATTTTTTTTTAATTTTACATTTTTCTTAAATTCTGCGGACCTGGATTTCTAAGAAAACGGTAAAACATGTTGTTTTCTCCTGCCATCGTCACCTGAAAAAAAAAGACTTGTTCTTTTTCACGGTCCCCACCTCCGCGAGGGTCTGACAAGCCCTCCGAGAGTATCATTTGTCTTGAAAAACTTCTCAAAGTGCCGTTCGGATTCGGCAAAAAATTGTAGGTCCCTTTGTATGTAAAAGAAATTAACACACCAGCATACATTGTTGAGAAGTTGGCCCTGGTTCACCTCGAGCTGTTGCGCCACTCAATTTATTTATTTATTTTTATGTTGTTTTCTATTTCGTTTGTTTAAATACACACAAAAAACTTAAGGTCAGAAACGGCAATATTCAAACTATTTAAATGCAGCAAACTAGCCTTGTAAAGGCTTCATATTTCAGCCAAATTGAAACTAGATCGTCTTTACCGTAAACAGGCTAGCAACTTTTAAAAAATCGTTTTCGAAAATGTTTTAAACATTTTGAGTCGCATTTTCAAAGTTTTTGAATATTGGAAGCTTAGTTTGACTTAACATGAAATCTCAGAAGATGGACTATGCCTGTTATTTATTTCGAGTTTATACTGTATACCGTTTAGGAGCTAGAGGGGGAGACATACCTTCTTTTGACCCTTTTTATAATTTTTTAATTTCAAATCCATGTAACAACTATTTCGAATTTTTTTCAATTACCGTTAGACTTTTTTCCAATAGCGCAATTACCTCTGCTAGCATTGGATGATTTTTTAAATTCAACGGTTTTTCGCGAAAATGGTAAAACAAGCTCCTCTTTCATTTCTTTTTTTAAAAAGGCTTCGAAAAACTTAGGTTAAAAAGGGCAATTTGAAAACTTTTAAACACAGCTTACTTTGCTTTTGTACGCTTTTTACTGGAACAGAATCTGAACTAATACAAGAAGATTTTAAAAAATAGTTTTTGAAAATGCTTTTCTGTTTTTGAATTAAATCTCAGTAGGTTTTGAAACTTTAAGGTTTGCTATAATTTAGGATAATTTTTGATAAACAAAATCAGAGATAAGAGGGGAAGGGGGTCATACGTTTTTTCGTGAATTTTTGCGATTTTTTTCGAAACCTTAAGATTGGTGACATACGAACGGACGACGGACGGACATCGCTCATTCGACTCAAAATTTGGTCTCGATCATAATGCCCTCGGTCTCGGGGGTCTTTTGGTTTTATTTCTCTATGTTAGATTTTCGCCTGTATGAAACTTAATATACTCCATTCCTGATGTGAAATAGGGTATAAAAAACCATTCTTCCACAAAGTTGATAATTTACGCGTTTATGCCTTGCCGGAAACTTGCGATACGTCGTGGAAAGCAATACAGCATTTCTTTTTCCCTAACAAAAGCCTTTTTCAATTTCGGACCGATTGAATGTTTTTCTATAGATGTTCGGCAAACAGAACTGCTTTCTCTTTGTCTTCTTTTACCCATTAGCCGTTAGTTTTCTTCATTGATGCCATGCCGAGTGCATTATAGGTTTATTAATGGGCTTAAATGCTTTCCACAGCGAGTAGTTGGAGTTCCTTTGCGTGCCGTCAAGCCTTCAAGGTATTTATAGTGGTCTGGCGATTTTAATAATCTTGCAGAGTTTCTTTCAGCTTGTTAGAAAGGTCAAGAGGGTTTTATCTGGGGGTGCCCTCGTTCATTGCCATTTTCTCTTGCTCTTCTCTTTTCACGAATCAATTCATCAAATTCGAGCGGTTATTATGTTCTGCGTTAGTGCTCGGCAGCGCTTACTTTTGTCTTTAGGAAAAAAGTGTTGTTTCCAGCAACACTCTAAATTGCATCAATGAATTTATCAACTACGGTTTCTAACTCGAAAGGACTTCTAACTAATCAAGAGCCTTTTTCTATTTTCGGTAGACTGCCACCCATCACCAAAATTACTCCTGAGTAGTCTGAGCAAAGATCGATTGACAGAAAGTAAGGTACTTGGGGTACCCTTCAGCGATAAAAAAGTCCACAAGTTCTGGTTTTTTGTTACGAGTTTTGGACGTTTGGAGTTTTTGGCCGGACCGCTAAAAATAGCAACACTATAAAAATTTAGGCGCTTCAACGATTTTTAGCTATACCCGTCGGGTGCTAGTGTACCCGAACGATGTTACCCGTTGTACCTTTCTTCAACGTGTTCTGCGCTACTCAGGAAAATCACGCGGAAGAGTGCGAGAAAATGGTGTAGGACTGTTGATAACACCAAAAGCACGTACAAATCTGAATTCCTTTTCCTGTCAGCCTCACGTTGATAGGATTCTGAAAACCAGATTCTGGACTAGAGTACGACGGCTCACCATTATACAGTCTTTCGCCAACAACGGCGATCCGTGCTGAGGATGAGAAGGATGTCTCTTTCAGTCGCGTTGGTGCCGTTAGAATCGGTGCCTTACTTAGATGTTGTCATGCTGATGGCTAAGTTCAATGCCGAAGTACGAAGTGAAATTGTGGGGCTTAAACATGATGAAATCCAGCTTGGATTAGGAAACCGTAATGGCATGTTGAAAGGTTTGTAGACTTCTGCGCTGCAATACCAATCGCCTCGTCATAGGAGGCACACTCTTTTAGCACAAAACTTGACGAAAAATCAGTGGAGTGTCGACTGATAGACGAGCAACCTTTAATCAAATTCGCCAATCTAGCATTAAGGCACCAGCCATTTCTGTAGCAGCCTCTTAGATGTGCAAAGTTGGAGAGGAGTAAACCTCAGTAAGTCCTTAATACCCTATTAGTCCTCAATATCAAGGACTTATTTGCATGCACCTAACCTCGCATCCATCCGAATTCGTAAAATGGGTCCCATCCAGAGGTTCCACAGTGCGGCGCGCGGACCTATTGTCCGTGCGCCGTAAGCAGTGCAATATGAAATTATTTTAATAGAAGATGAAGAGGCACTACATAAATGAAAGAAGCTCACAAAAAAAAAAATGAAATTAGGTCCCAATTTACAAATTTAAAGTTGTTGTTGCCTTTCGTGCTTATTTTTGTGTTTTCCTAGAGCCCCATCAATTATGTTTCGATCCTCTTAAAAGTATGGTTGTTCTTTTTACAAGAAGGAGGGTCACAGCTCACGGGCCTGACTCGTGCTTTAAGGAGTAATGAACTCGAACTGAATCCTGGCATGTTGAATGCAAAAAAGCACTGTCCACCCTCTGGTAGTGTAGAGGAGTTTTTTGCAAGACATGGCGCTTGTCTCCGAAAAGGGTCCTTTGGTCCTTTTACGGCCATGGTAACCCACTCCGCAATCTCTTTTTGTTGGAACAGATTTTTGGGAAAAAAGTTTACTGCCTCTTCAGCCAAACTCCAAGCTTATTGCGTATGCACAGGGGTCTTCCCTAGCACGCCTACCCTAGGCACTGCTCTAGATGCTCTGAACCTTGTCTGAGGCGGATATTATTAGCTTCCAAGACAACAGCAGGGCTTATTTTTCTAAATATTCAAGACATAGTAAACAAGTGAGTAAGTGCAAGAGTTCGTCTGCGACAAACTTCTACCCGACCCTATTTTACCGGGCAATACAAAATCTTAAACATTTTTGTCCCGAATTCATTTATTATTTGTATATGACACGCCCCCAAAAGTGGGCGAAGGCTTAAAAATTAAAATCAATTAATGGTTATTTCGTTAGAATCATGACAAAATTAAAACCCAAAATTATTTCGGAAAAAGCCGTTTTTTCCTAAAAACGCCCCCTAAAAGTGGGCGGAGCTCAAAACTTTGTATAAACCAAATTTAGTAAATAGTAATATCTTTAGTATTTGTCATACAATTTTTTTAAGGGGCTTTTAAAGATCTAACATGTTAAAAGTGCTCATGGTCGATATTGTGGGCGGTCCAATTTGTGCTTCCTTAGAGTTTTTGGGCCATTATTGCTCTATACCAAAATTTGAGTTCTTAGACGCCTTGTCTAACTTGACCAAAAGGCATTTTGTAAGAAAATTTGAAATAGAGTTTGTCTTACATTGAAACCAGTAGTGGGCGTGACCGTTGGCGGATTTAACCAATTTTGACACATTATGTGTACAAAATAAGAGCTAAGATACTCTCCAAGTTTGATCGTCCTAACTCAATTTTGAAGACCTAAAAACTTCACACATACGGACATAGTTTAATCGAATCACCTGTCGGTCTCGATCATATCTCTTAAAGGTTCTTGGGGCTTACGGTGATTATTTCATTGTGTTACAAACAAGGCACTGAGCATCTTCAGTGGCTAATCACCAAGATTTCCATACCCAAACACACTTTCTCGATAAACGCCGAGTAAGGAACTTATAACTTTCATTGTTACACGGGGTTACCCTGAAGATGCTCAGTGCCAAGATATCTCACCAAAAAACGGAGGTTGAGACCACTTTTAATATTTTTTTGTTTAACACAAATAAACCCCCTGGTCATACATGCACATTGGCTAGGAATAGTTAATGTGCATGTAAAACTTTAATTTTGTAAATTCTTTCAGATCCATCAACAGAACAGCATCCAAAGGCATAACATCCTGCATTGTAAGGATCTAATGCAGAGCTTTTGAAGCAAACAATCCAAAATCCAAAAAAAAATCGCACTAAATTGAGTTTGACGACACATTGTGCTTGTGCACGACCCGGTGACTGATTCGCGAATAGAGAGCTTCTAGCTGCACTTATTGACATTTCTGCCTTTTCCGTCAAATAACCCCAAATTCAAGCTCTATTTGGCTTGACACAAAAAAACGTATTCAACTTCCGGTTTTTCAATTTTAAATCGAAATTCCAATAAACAGAATGGACAATATTTGCATTCTAAAAAATATAGAGCAAAATTACAAGAAAGGTATTTCTGTTTTTCTATAAATTCCAAACGCTCTATTCAACAATCTGCTTAATATAGCAAATTTCTAGGCCACTCAACGTATAAAATCAAGGAGAGCCATCCATTTCGTCCTGCGAGACGGGTGCAAAACAAAAGGAACTTTCTCCGCGAACAACAAACACAACACAGCCCAGCTCCTGTTGTTTTCTCCTTACAATATTCTGATCCCCTAAATTGTGAGACCTCCCATTCATCCGCCATCGCACGCGAACGGTAGTAAGTAAATATAGATGTGAGCTTGTTTAGGACTTTTTTTCTCTACCATTTCTCAACATCGCACAGTCCTAAACAAGTCAAGTGGGTTGTACACTGCAGTGTAACTTTATCCGTTGCAACACATTTTACAGGGGGGGGTTACAAGAAAAAATAATGGTGAAAAAAATATTTTATAAGGGAAGAAAAATAAAATAACGGAAAAACTAAGTTAAACGAATCGCCAAGTACTTTCCTTCGGCTCATATTCGCAATAATATCCATTCGCTATACATGTGCATAAGTATTTCAGCCATTTCTCCACATTTTATGCGATGGAATACTTCAGACATACGAATGAGAGAGAGTGTGCAGACATTTTTTTTTCACCATCCCATCGCTCCCCTCCCCATCCCATTATGTACTTGCATGCAAGTCACGAATTCACTTTATATTCACATTTCGAGGCAAAGGCACACTGATTTCTTTTCCTGGCGGCGCGGCAGTAAATTTCATACGAAAAAAGGATTTCTCTTTGCCATCCTTATGCGAATCGATGGTACTTTTCGGGTGTCCCTCTTGGCCGCGCCAGGCCGGATAAAAATATATCACACCATCCTTCCTGGACAAAAACGAAAAACCAACCAAAATGAGACCGAAAATTATTAGATCTTCACTGGACTGGAGTCGTGGATTTGAGTGAGTAAGTGTGTGTGCGGAAGGATAAATTGTGAAAGCAAACGCCCAGACATATCCCCAGGCGGGGGCCATCCTTGAACTCATTCTAAGGGCAGAGCGATGACGTTGGTCATCGTTTACAATACATATCGCATTTCATGTTCACACATCGTATGCGGATACTCAAATTTCAAATGCCAACATAGGAAGCAGCCGGGCTTAAAGGACTCGACCCGGACGACGACCAAAGATGGGCCCGGAAACGAATGCAGAGGAAGGAAAATCAATCAAAGGAGTGTGAGGGAGTGGAGCTAATATAAAGTTTATATAACGTCAAAAAGAGTTGGCTAAAAAAAAAACTGAACGAGAAATGAAATGCACAAATTTCTGAGACAGGAAGGACGGAAGGACAAGTCATCGATAAATTGACATAAGTGATTAATGATTCAGGAGATGTTAATGTAGATTTGGGGTAGGTCCTTGCGGTGGCTGTGGTTAAGGCACACGTGTGCCCAATTGAAGGTAAAACTTTGTGTGAATGCGGAAGCACCTCCGGTTGAGTGGAGACCTTCAAAAGAAGTCGTAGTTCGGTGAACTGATTGATTAGTTGTCCCCAGATATTGGGACTTCCACTGCACAATTAGGCTAAGTCTGATGATTGATCTGCATTGAGAGGTTATTCCTAGCCTAATGGTCAAGTGCTCGATAAATCATAAGGGATGGTCCTGCCAACAGGCTTTTCGGGAGTTGTAATGGCGTTTTAAGTCGGGATTGACACTCTTCTCGAAAGTAAATCTTTCATATGGGGAAGCATGCCATAATAATTTGTTGAAACTTTCCTAGATGTTGAGGCAATGTTATAAGATTGGATTTGGTCCTTTTTGGTCAAGCATAAGTTTGTGCTTTGAAAGAAAAAACACTTCCGCAAAGTAGATGCACATAGCCAAATTTTGACCATGTTGAAAAGAGCTTATTCTGCAATCTCGAAAACTGATTGCAGAAACTCTCTGCGGCCAAATCTTTAGAACAAACGATTTTCTCAGTCGCAGAGAAACACCCACTTTTAAAATAGCAATCGCCAGGAGCAATCCGTTTTTAATCTTCAGAAGCTGTCTCAATTACAAATAATACCAACTCTGGCAAAAGTTTTCTGTGGGCAAATGAAAACCCGCTCCTCACGCAGTTTTAATTAAATTTTCCTGCTCCACCCAAATATCCAGTTGCATTCCTTTTTTCCTGGTGCCCCAACGCTCTCCGGCATACCAAAGCATTTGGCCGACGAAATGCAAACTCCTTAAGCTTCAGAGGGTAGAAATCGTCGAAGAATTTAGGGGCTAATCCAAGTGTTTATTGCTTCAATTAAAGTATTCACACAGGGGCAGTAATACAGACACGTGCGAATGGATGGGAGCATCTCGCAGCCAAGCGGAACTAGGTAAGTCGTTAGAAATTCGGTCGGACACGATTTTCGCAAACCACATTCGAACACCACATGTCTGCAAGCAGCAGCACTATCATTAGAGCACAACGATTTGTCCTTGCACCACATCTATACATACATCCTACTCACCATACTATTAAGCCGAAGAAGAGACCTTCGCCCGTCGTATACACGAAATTGCTTTGAATAAACACGAGCACTCGTTATATCCTCCTCGTCCTTGTTGTGCCGCTGCTGCTTGCAGATTGCCATGAATTTAATTAAGTGTAATAATGCAATTGCAACCGCACACACTTACGCTGCTGCTGGTATTCCGCCTATCTGTCCGGGCAGAATTTATGACTTTGAAAGCGCATTATAATAGTATAGTGACCGCAAAATAAGTGCACTATTACTGTCAAAATGCGAACGCAATAGACCTCTCCGAGCCACGCCCCGGTTGCGGTTGTCGCATCCGAATTAAATATGGTTTAATTATTTCCTAAATAAGCTGACTTTCGTTCGGTTAACACAAATTGCGGTTTGGTGCACGGACGCGCACATTTTAAACATGTCACCGTGTAAAGGGCTTACCATATCCCTATTAAGCAGAGGGTGAAGTTTGAACTTGAAAACTGGGCGAATGTTCAAATAGTCAGCAATTTTCGGGGAAACAGGAACATGCACTTTATGTTCACAGCAACATTTCTATGGAAATATGAAAGCACTATTATGTGCTTAACATTAACACTATAATCCTGTGTCGAACACGTATACCAAGTATAGTCTTAAGAAGTCCTGAATAAGCTCTTTCGAATAAATCTTAGTGTCACCCAAAATCAGAGCTACTTGAAATCATAAAATACAGAAAAATTGATTTAAAAAGTGAGTTCCTGAACCACGCAGCAGGGATAAGCAATGTTTAGTTTCAAATTGGTGCAGAGGAATAGTTCGATGTCAAAGTATAACACATCTTCAGTTATATTAATAGTTGTCATCCGCAACTGTGACCTCCAGAACTCCATGAGTACTGAATGGATCCATAAAATATTTACATCAAGTGAATGGCTGATTTTTCGCAATGTGCTTAATGTTATTATTTTTTATTTTTGATGAGTACTTTCAGGGATATAAGCAATTGGAAAGGCGTTTCAAGAAAAATTAGATCCTTGTACTTTTTTCAAGAATCTTTGAAAAACTGGGCGACAGGATGAAACCGGTTATCTGCATATGTTATGGCAGAAAAACTGCCGAATAAGAGTTTTTTGAATCCTGGGATGGAAAGAGTTAAAAATCCTTCAAAATCTTTGAAGAGTCAGAGTATGCAAGCAAAATTCCGCCGATGAAAAAGGAAAATGAATAAAAGGCACAATTTTTTAAAAAGAGAACGTTTTATTTTAAACTATTTTTTTTTTTTAATAAAAGTAATTGCAGTCTTGCATTGTTCTTCATCAAAAAGACACTGAATGTGACACAGCATGACCGGGGGGAAAATGACTCCCCATGGAAGAAACCACAATTAAATCACGCACAATTGACAAATATTCTGAGGTTTGATTAAATTCGGCCACAAATGCTCAGGCCAATGGGGTGAGAAGTGGCTAACAAGTGTGAAATGGCCTTAGGGGACAGAAGCACACATAGAGATTGACAAACGTGAGAAATTATTATCATTATGACGGAAAGTGTTTAGACCGATAACTCGTACTCAATTCGTGTTTGGGGGCTACAGCAAAAAGAGACTGATATACTCTCCCTTATTATAGGGGTTCTTCTATTTGATTTAGGTCCCTCTGGCAAAGTCTTCACGTCGCGTTTTTAGAGGCCGAACTGCATCCTGCCAGAAATAATCAACTTCTCATAAATTCAATCACTGGGGAAAATATCATTCAACCAACATCAAATGCACAAAGCGTAAGTGTAAAGCCTCCAATGGATTCTAGAAGTTTTTTTTTCTCTTGCGATATTGAGAAAATTACCGGACTTGTCTTCACAGCAACAATCAATCCAGTAGGGGAAAAATAAAACAGAAAACCAACATGTGTATTCAAGCATTTCATAGCTAGGTACACTAGAAGCGCGATAAGCAAAAATTGCCCAGTGTGCCAGTAAATGCTGATACCACATTTTTCTTTCCTCTAGTTTGAAGACAATAAATCAACTGACTACTATTTTTATTGCTGCTGGAAGACGGTGGTTGTGGAGATTCGCGGGTGATTGCTTACGGTGTGTTTTTGGAGTCGGGAGCTGGTTGTAGTTCTGCTTTTCAAAATTCTGACTTAAGCAATGAAATTCTGCTTATTCTGCATTTTTATACTTCACCCCATAGGATAGGAAGTATATTAAGTTTGTCACATAGTTCGTAACACGGTGAAATACAAATGGTAGACCCCCAAGACCTTAAGGGCATATGATCGAGACCGAATTCTGAATCGAATAAGCCATGTGCATCCGTCCGTCTGTATGTCACATGTTTTTAGGCCTTAAATTTTGAGCTAGGGTGTTGAAATTTTGTATACATAAGGTTCACGTCATGCGAAGCAATACAAGTGTAAAAATTTTTAAAATCCGACCAAAGACACGCCCACAATCGTGCTTAATGTGCAAGTACCCCCAGAGACTTCAAAACTGTTAGACGTTCTAAAAGGCTGAAATTTGACATTAAGCATCTCCTAATGAATTGAAGACACAAAAGAGAAAAAAATTGATTGCTAAGCCTCCTCCAGTGGGCGTGGCATATATTTTGAGGGTAAATTTTCAAATGCAGGTTACTCAATATTTTTTTCTCCAAATTGAAAAAATTTCGCTCAATTTTTTTTATATAGAAAAGCTTTAGTTCTACATTTTGTTCATACAAGACTTTGGACCACGCCCACATATGGAGGCAGAATTGAAGAAAAACCTAAAATTTTCCAGAAAAACGTAATTTTGACTGGCCTTGAGCCTAATTTAGGAAAGTATGAAACAAAAAATGTAGCAGGTTAGGTAAACGAGACTTCATTTCAGATTTCGTTCATATAAAGTTTTTAGCAACGCCTCTTTTAAGGGTCGATTTTTCAAATATATTGAATAAAGGGGCTAAAAGATTTTTGAGCCCGGCAAAATTTTGACCCAACCCTTTGGATTCCTTACCAAGGCAATCGAATTAGAGGTTTTGGCGACTTTTTTTTAGCTTTTCGATTAGCAACTGTTGAAAAATCGTGCAGCTGAAATTGCCGCCAGCAATTACTTTAAGAGGGATGTGGATTGAATACGCCGTAGGCTCTTGGTATAGACTTGGTGGTTTAGTTAGAGGCTTAGCCGGATAGCGAATAGGGCAAAATTTAAAGTGGGGTATGAAGGAATGATCAGAAATCAGCTACGAGAGAGTTAAGGGAGCGGGGGCTGCAGCTAGCTGGTACGATGGCTAAGCTGTTGACCCAGGCTACTTAATACAACAGATCTATGTGAGCTCAGGAGGAAACCGCAGGAATCAAAAGGTCCTATTGACGTAGGTGAACTATTGTTTCTGCTAGAGGAATGTCACCATTTTTTAGGAGAGGTTAGCCGAAATCACAGCGGCTTATTCAGGTGAGAAAGCGGGTGGCAAAGAAAGCAAGTAAACGTAGACAGTGTCTGACGCTGGGGCTATTAAAAGGTGGTGCTCACGTAGCATATTTTGAGTGAGATATTTTACTGAAATGATAGCAGTGTTTGGCCCCCAAAGCCCTTACCAAGTTGTCTTCTGAAGCATGGATATGGAAGGTCATAGATAAAGAGGAGTTCTACGCACTCAAAGTTAGGGCTGATGGCTGCAACTACCTACAAGCTAGTGGGAACGCCGAAGTTATGGAGCTGCAGTTTGACTGTCGTCTCCTTGGGGAGTTCTTTTCCACCCTGTATCAAAATTTTCCGTCATTGGATGACGAAGCCGACATCCATGACTGACTGCAGGAGAGGAAACATTGTACAGAGGGGAAGACACAGAGTCTTTGAGATAAAGGCCGTAGCATCTCGAGTGCAAGAACTGGCGAGCACCGTGGTAAAATACAATATGCAAGGGATAGCAGATACCGAGTGTTTGGAGTATTTTCGGCCAGTTACTTTGGTCAGCGAGGTATTGGATAGGGTTCGTTGGGCCACCGTTCGAATGACAGCCCACGACGAAGAGAGATTTTAGGGCCTAGAATGAGAGAATGAGAATGAGATTACAACTTAATCATGGAATGAGATGATTAAGTTGTAAATTTAACATTATAAAGGGGATGACCCATCGTCAAATGTTGGAAGCAAAGAAGGAGCAGAGGCACCAACGCAACTTTTCCTTAAGAAGTTGAGGCTGCCATACAGCACAGGTACCAAATCAAAGCATATTTGATTATATAAAGCATAAGACTGTACAATTTCAAGGACTGGAGATGCTTAAGTCAGTTTTGGAGGCGGAACTTGTCTAACCGTTGTTGGGAGACTATTCGAGGTAGTGGAGATATATTCACTCCTACCAGCCAACCGTATCCAATGCTGATTGAAAGGAGGTTATTGGACCAACGCCCAAGGTAGGTAGCTTAAACGCACAAATTTTTCGCGATCATCGGCTAAGTGTAGCAGCACTTAGAGTTGGTCGGTGACAGACATTTTCTTCGCCACTAGTAGAAGAAGGGTCGAGACAGGATGAACTGTAACCGAACAGTGTGGTGTTGATGGTATTGAAAAAAGGCGACGTCGTCGGCGTGTCTTCATTTGGGGCGCTCGCTTCAATGCAACTAACTGCAGGATTTTCATGAGTTCAAATGCTGTGGGAGACTAACCAAGACGCCCCAAACGTCCCATGCCCTTATCGTGACGTGAAAAGATGTATGACGAGCCTCGAATGAGAAAGTAATTTTGGCGCTCATCCTGTTTGCTATGATAGGAAACAATTCCGCCATGATCGTGTTCCATGAAGTGAACACGATTATGGCAACACGCAGATGAAGCTCTGGCGTAACCTTCCAGCGAGGGTTTCGTAGGTAAACTCAGTGAAAAAACTTCTGATCTCAAGGGCGATATTGATGGTTAGGATGGTCAAGTTGTAACATCAGATGCATAAAGCCCCAGATGGATTCTATAAGGAAAATTTTTTAAGAGTCGTAAAATGTGTCGGCTCTGTTGAACCAATAAAAAGAAAGAAAATAAAAGTCGCGTTTTTTATTAAAAAGCTAACCAAACGTATCTCTGTTTACATTGCGGAGCCACTCTATTTCAAAGCCGAACAAATTTATATTTAATATTAAAAAGTGAGAAATTACAATTTTCAATTCTACAAACCTTAAAATAGTGGCTATTTTGTGATTATAAGCATTTTAAGCAATGAAACAGTTCCTTTTTTTATTGAAAATGAAAAAGGGAAATAATTCGCGCGAATTGTTTAATAATTTTTCAATAAACAAAAACTATAAGAAAATATTTAAATCACTATTTTTTGGTAAATAATACTAAAAGCATTCAAATAGCTCTTTTTAATTATCAGAAAGAAAATCGTAAACAATTCGGGCGAACTTTTTGGTATTATTTTTCAACAAGAAAAACTATAAAAACGAAATTTGAATTTTGAAATGTGGAAAAATGAAATTAAAGATTTTAAGTAGGTTTTGATATATTTCTTCTTGCTTACTGAAAAAAATAGAAAAAAATTCGCGCGAATTGTTTGCTAATAATTTTTCAATAAAAAAAACAATAGACAAAAAACTTAAATCATTATTATTTTTTGGTAAATAAGATTAAAAGGATTCAAACAGCTCCTCTTAATTATCAAAAAAAATAGTAGCAAACAATTCGCGCGAACTTTTTGGAATTATTTTTTCAGTAAGAAAAACTATAAAACGAACATTTTAGTCGTTTCTTTTTTGTGATTATAAAGATTTTAAACAATAAAACAGTTCCTTTTTTATTGAAAATAAAAAAGCAAAAAATTCGCGCGAATTGTTTGCTAATAATTTTTTAATAAAAAAAACAGTAGACAGAAAATTCAAATCATTTTTATTTTTTGGTAAATAAGACTAAAAGGATTTAAACAGCTCCTTTTAATTATCGAAGAAAAAAATTTTAAACAGTTCGCGCGAATTTTTTGGCAATATATTTGCAACAAGAAAAACTATAAAAAGAAAATGAATTTTGAATTTGAATTTTGAAATGTGGAAAAATTAAAATAAAGATTTTAAGCATTAAAATATTTTTTCTTGCTTACTGAAAATATTATAGCAAAGGCAAATTCTCTTCTTAAAAAAAAATAAAAAGAAAATTTTAAGCATTCAAACAAGCTGAAATTCGCGCGAATTTTTAATAAGAATAAATATAAAAAGAAAGTTTGAATCAATCTTGATTTGTGATAAAAAAAAATTTAAGCACTCGAACATTTCCATTTTCTTATTGAAAAAATAGCAGCGGAAAAATCGCGCGAATTGTTAAGCATTATTTTTTCAGTAATGTGTATGTGTCGCTTTTCTTTCATTTGTTTCTCACATACTTGTTCTCTTATGGGAAACCGTAGCAAGAAATGTCACTTAATGTTAGCATCTTTATAATAAAGAGGTTCTTTACGATATTCGCTTGGCAGCGTTTAAAAGGCTCATAGGTCTAGAAATTATTATAATGTTTATGGAATTGTAAAATTTGTAATTTTTCGAACTTTTTCACTTTTCAATATTGAATTTCCCTTTTATTTCCTTATTATTCTGAACCTGGCAATGCTTATTTGCTTAATTGATTTGTTAAAATAACATTTTTCATTAATAGGTACCTAATGTCAAAATATGTTATTGTAAAAATATTTAAAACAATAAATATTTATCTTTTAATTTTTAACTTACCAGTTCTGAATTATTTAATAGTGTAAGAAAAGCGCACGTGAAATCTGAAAATAAAAAGACGCCCGATTAGTATGCGTTAAATCCGTTGTTTTTATTTTTATCTAAAAATTTAAAAACAAATTTATGATAAAGTTTCGGTCAAAAAGGGTATTTTATGGTTTACTCCATGTTTTTTTTTTTTTTTTGATAGAAGGTTATTGCGTGCCGCTGCCTTATAAATCAAGATCAAGTTAAATTTAAGTCTTTGGTTCACTGTAGTCTAAGGAACACCTGCCAGGACATAAAATTTGTAAATAAAGATTTTCACAAAATCGTGTCTCAGATTTTACACATTTCTTGAATGCATCGTGACGATTTGAGGGACTTTAACTTGTAACGTGTTGGACCTTTTTCCAATTTTCACTTCATTTTGTTATTATAAGAAAATGCCCGGAAATATCAACCAACTTTAAGGTCACGCATAATCCCCCGGATACAAACCACTAAACTCGTTTCTAAAATCCATACGAATATGTCAGTTGCAGCTTAAACTCGTAACCGCTCATGTCAATATGCAATAAAATAGAACGACGCGAAATCGATTTCTAATTGTATCGCTAACTGACATTTCTAACTAAAAACGCATCCAAAAGACAACTGCCGCCCCCAACTAACAGGACGTGTTGCTGCAAAGCTTTTTCTAAACTCAACCCTCACCGTTGATCACTTTAATATTGCAAATTTCAATAAAATTTTGCCTCAAATATTTTCGTTTTATGTATGTGTACGGTTTTCTTGGTTTCACTGCTGGCTTTCACTGTTTTCAGTGGTTCTCCCCAGCAGTGTTTTAAATTGTGCAAATATTTACACGATAAAATGTGAAATGAAAATCACGTTAAATGGCAGGAGTTGTACCCCTGGGTACAGCTTTCAAAAGTCATGCCCATGTGGGCGCTCAAAATCTATAAAACTTGTGTCGGCTGCACGTTGTTATGCGCCCCATGTGTATATATGTAATATGATATCGCAGCCCATACAAATATGTATATGTGGCCATGTTGGGTGGTGGTTCTCCAATATTGGAACACCACTTCCACCTCGGTGCTGATATTGGCAATTCATTAAATTAGAAACCATTACGATGATTTGAAAGGAAAATAATACAAAAAAGTGTATAAAGAGAGAATCCTGTCAAATTATCGAGCAGTTAGGATATTTCTCGTGTGCTGCACTAAGTGCGTGACCTAAAAATTCTATAGTGGGCCACCGTGGGTTAAACTGACTGCTGATTGCAGATCCGGAGGCTCTACGGGTAAATAATTTAGTGAAATTAGTTTTGGGAAATTGATTTGGTTAAGCTGCCATCACTACGTGTGCCACCGAAAACATATGACATTCGATTAAAGCCTGTGGGCGGATTTCAGGATTTTGACAAATATTGTAATAGTCTCTACTTAGCATTTGATTGACAACGAATATTTTTAGGCTTTGGGTGTACCAATAAATTCGTACAAATAAAGTCTTTGTTACAGTTTATACAGAAAGATGACTTTTGTGGAATTTTTGGCATCATAATGGTGGTGCATCTAAATTACCTCGCGTTTTTTTTACCGAGTAGTAGACTTTCTTAAGCCCGTAACAATTCATCAATCTTTAAGTATACCAGATCAGATTATGAAAAAATACGGAAAATTGTCTCTCTTGGAGAGAAAACAGGGCCTGTGAATCTTAACTTGTTTTTTTTTTTTTTAACTAATTTTTACTGAATGGAAGCATTTTTAACAAATTAATTTCAGTCAACATTAATGGCAACAATCATGCCCTCATCAAGGATCAGTGCGATTTTTTGGTGAGATACACCTTTCACCAGGTAGCCAGTGGTAGAACCCTGTGCTACGAAAACCGTGTTGTTCTTTTGTCATTCGGGAAATTCTATAAACTGAAAATCAGTCAGTACTCTCTTTGCCTTAAAAAGAAGACAAAAGCAGTTAGGCGGCAACTCGCTAGAGAAGAAAAGAGCCTACTTTAGGGACGGGTTTAGAAAACGCTTATTTTCCAACGGTTTTGGCTTGATTATGAGAAGATCTCACCAGAAGATTTTGGGAATATTGAATCCCAATCGAAAAAATATCCTACAAGAGGATTTGTAAGTTTTCCGTCTATAAGGTTAAAGTAAGGTTCAACAAAAAAAAAACAAAAAACTGTGATTGCGTTTTAAACAAAAACTATTTTTTGTGGACCCACGAAGGCAATCGATGTTAGGTATTGTTAAAAAAACAGTTAATCGTTTGTCACCTAGAGGCGTCGGGCCTAGGTGCCATTTATACCCTTTCATTAATTTTTTTTTAAAATAAAATATAAATTTGAGCATCCCAACCAAAAAAGGTAGGCACCACAAACTTATTGGAAAATTTTTAGCTAAAACAATCACTTCGCTTCCTTTTGTTTCCTTTTTTTTCTTTGACAATTATAAAAACATCGCGTGGTAGGTACATGTTTAAATTAAAATAAAAATACCTTCAAAGTATGAAAACATACCGCGAGCGGCACGTCGGCTTTTGTTGAAGGGTATGCTCCGATCTTTATTGCGCAGTTTGGGTAATACTTTTAGTTTGTCGTATACTTTTTTCGTTGTGCTCACAACTGTTCTAATATTGAGTGAATCTTTAAAAAAATCTTTTGAAAAACGCCTCCTTTAATTTTATTTTTTAATTTATTTCTTAAGAAAAATTGTTATAAGTTTATTGTTTTTTTTTTTTCAAAACTATATTGTGTTGGCTAAATTCATGTGGTTGAAATGGCGTCAAATTTGGTTGATGTAAAATAAATAAGTGGTTCAAAATTAACGATATTTACATACATATATGCTACCAGGATCATTGAAATTAGGCATTTCAAGAGATTTTAAGCATATATAGGAAACCATTTACTTTTCAAAAAAAATATAAATTTTTTTTTAAAGATGGACCTCGGGATTACTTATTAAAAATTTATTAAAACTGTCTATTACCATTTTGAACATTGCATTCCGCCCCTAAAGACGTTCCACCGTAATACTCGCCAAAGATCGAATGCATCATCAGTTTACCCTCGAGCCCACCTTCGGAAGCACAGTAAAGTTTAGAGGTTCTTTCATAAGCCGTACAACGCGAATGTGGAATGTTCTCCCACGGTCAATCTTTCCTGCGCAATACAACTTGCAACTGTTCAAAACAAGAGTGCATCAGTACCTCTCCTCCTTTTCCTCTTTTTCTAATCCTTTCCGCTCGTGAGATGTGTAATATTAAAAAGGGTATCCAATCCCTTATATTCGCGAGTGCATTATAAAAATGGATTATAAAAAGCCATTTCTTGGCCTTTTTTATTATTTTTAAAATTTTTAATGCATAAAAGAGCAATTAAGATATTTTTCAATTCGCGTGAGATTTTTTAATTTTGTAACCACTTGCGCACGTATTTAAAACTTTACTTAAATTGCGGACACGGATTTCTCAGAAAAAGGTAAAATATATTGTTTTATTTCGTTTGTTTAAATGGGTTAAAAAACTGGAGGTTGGAAACGGCAATTTTGAAACGATTTTAAAGCAGTTAGCTTGCCTCTTAGGCGCTTCACACGCTTCAGCCAAACTTGAAAAACTCGTCATAACACTTAAGGGACAAGAAATCTTCAAAAACCGTTTTTCGAAAATGTTTTTACAATTTTAAGTCAAAACATCAAATTTTTGAAAATTCGCAGTTTGCTAAGGCTTTATATAATATCTGGAAAAATAGACTGTGCCCGTTATTTATTTCAATATTATACTTTTTATCGTTTGGCTCTTTTCGTGCGTACATGGATTTCTGAGAAAACGGTAAAACATGTTGTTTTCTATTTTGGTTGTTTAAGGTTGGAAACGTCAATGTTGAAACTTTTTAAAATGCGGTAAACTTGCGTTGTAAACGTTTCATACTTCAGCCAAATTTAAATCAAAAAATCGATTGCGAAAAAATGTTTTTGAGTCAAATCTTCAAAGTTTTTGAATATTCGAAGTTTGATTTGGCTTTACATGGAACTCTAAAAGATGTACTATGCCCGTTATTTATTTTAAAGCCGAACTTTATACCGTTTAGCAGCTAGAAGGGGAGACATACCTCCTTTCGAATTTTTTTCTATGATTTTTTAAGTTTCGATTCCATAACAAACAACTATTTTGAATTTTTTTTTTTAGTTCCCGTTAGACTTTTATCCAAAGCGCTAGCGATAGACCCCCAAGACCTCAAGGGCATATGATCGAGACCGCCTCTAGACCGAATTCTGAGTTTAATTAGCCATGTCCGTCAGTCCTTCAGTTCGTATGCCACCTATTTTTAGGCTTAAATTTTGAGCTAGAAAGTTAAAATTATATACGTAGGCTCATTCAAAGCAATACAAGTCATTCAAAGCAATTTTTTAAATCCGCTCACAGACACGCACACAATCGGTCTAAATGTGCAACTACCTCCAGTGCTTTCAAAACTGTAAGACGTCGCTAAAAGCTAACATTTGACATTTAGCATCTCCTATTGATAACAAGATATAAGACCTAAAAAGGAAATCGGCAGGCCGCCCCTAGTGGGCGTGGCATCGTTTTAAAGAGTAAATCTTTAGGTGCAAATTATTCAATATTTTTGTTTCAAATCGGAAAATTTTTACTTAATATATTTTGTGTTGGTTCTTAATTTGGTTCATACAAAGTTTTGGGCCACGCCCACATTTAGAGGAAGAATTTAAAAAAAACCTACTATTTTCCAAAAAAAATATGGATTTTGACTGCTTTTTAGCTTTACTTAGGAAAGAATAAGAAATAAAATTTAGCACACCGGACAATATTTTAGATTTCGTTCATACAAAGCATTTGGCCACGCCTATCTTTAGAGGTCAATTTCACAAAATTACTGAATTCGAACCAAAAAATTACATTTTTGCGTAAATTTTAGCCGCAAACTTAGATATTTCTATGCTGATATTGATTTTTGGTTTAAGGCGTTGGACATACCACGCCTCTTTTAAAAAATTAATTAAACAAAAACCTATAAGGAATAAAAAAAATGTTCTATTTAAAATGAATCATGAATGGTAACGCGACGGGAAATCAAGAAAATATACTAATGGAAAGGAGACAGGAAAGGAAGGGAGAATAGGAATGGAAAGGAGGATAAGAAAGGAGTAATGTAAAGGAGGATAGGATCGAAAGGAGAGTAGAAATAATGTATACTGCGGTCGGTTACAGACGGTCCGAAGCTATCACTTACTTACTAGCACTAACTCACTGTTTTTTTTTAATTCTATTGCCAACGGTTTTTGCGAAAATGTTAAAACAATCTCCCTTTATTTCGTTAAAAAAAAGGCTTCGAAAAACGTAGTTTAAGAACTACTACTACGTAGTTAAAAACTACTACTTTTGTACACTTTGTACTTGAACGAAATCTGACAAAGATCACTTTTACTGTTAAGATACTAGAAGATTTAAAAAAATTGTTTGTAAAAACGCTTTTCTGCTTGCGAGTTAAATCTTAGAAGTTTTTGTATCTTTAAAATTCGCTAAAATGTTCCTTAAAATTTTGAATATTTCCGATACGTGTGATTTTTTTCATATGATTTGTCCAAACAAGAACAGAGATTAGGGGCGACACACAGGTTTTTCATGAGTTTTTGCTTTTTTTTTCGAAAATACCTTAAAACGGCAGTATTAAATTTTTTTCTGACAAATATGACTTAGGCATTTGATTAAATTTGTGTTGTTTTATACGCGTGTTCAATATTGTCTTTGGGCACTAAGCGATTCACAAGTTATGGCCTCAAACACTTTGAAAAACTTCATCCATTTTTAACTCTTCATTTTTAAAAATAAAAAAAAACATTAATTTTGCTGTTAAAGTTCAGAAGTTAACTTAAGTCTCGTTTTTCTAATTCTTGTCTGCTAAACTCTGCTAAACTCTGCCTCTTCTTACAAAAACTATTGAAAAACATTCAAAACTTTTTCCCATGAAACTTCAAACTGTAGTTAAACCGTTTTCTAAACCGTTGTGCTTAGAAAAAATTGCATTCGGTGGGTTCCCTGATTATTTCCGGAATTTAAAAGCACACCAAATTTATAACTCGATTGGACGAATGGACGGACAACCTAGTACTACCGTACGAGAGTTACTACAATCAAAAGATCCTTTTTCCTTCTGTTGGCGGACCGCTAAAAATACAATAGAACCATTTTTTAAACTAAAACATCTCGGAAAGGGTCATCATCATCATCATCATCATCATCATCATTTTCGGGTGCCGCTTATCCTTTAAAAGGGTCGCGGAGCGAGGGTGGATAAATGGTCCTTCCATCTTTCTCGATCCTCCGCCACCAACTCAAGAGACTCCGGCGCAATCCCCAGGCGGGACTCAGAGAGGTTCTTTACCTGATCCCACCACCTGTTTCTTGGCCTACCAGGGGGGCGACGCGCTCGCATCTCGGCTAGCATGACCTGTCTAGGAAGTCTGTGATGGGGCATGCGAACAACGTGTCCAAACCATCGAAGAATCGATCGCTCCACTCGGAGAAGTAGCTGCTCAACATTAAGATTCCCACGAATACTGACGTTTCTCACTCTATCCCTTAGACCTTAGAGTAAACCAGCAACGCACCTCAGGAATCTCATTTCGGCAGCTTGTAACAGACGGCTGCAAACCTATCCAGTGCTCGTTGAAGTTCCTCTTTGGATGATGCCAGGATGGCCAAATCATCTGCGAAAAGCAGATGGCTCATCCTGATGCCAGCCAATTCGAAATATTGATCACCAAGACTGCGCTTCACCATCCAGTCCTATGAAAAGGAGCGGCGACAGAACACAGCCCTGGCGAAGTCCAACGCGCACATCAAAAGGACGGGATTTGACGCCATTTGTCCGTACACAGCTTCTGCAGTTTCCATACAAAGACTGGTAAGGCTCTCAGAAGAGGCCCACTCAGCGCATAGTGCTGCAAAACTTTCCACAGTGTATCCCGAGGGACTTGGTCATACGCCTTTTCCAGATCTAACACTTACCGCCTTAACCCTATCTCGGAAAGGGTAATTTTCGAAACTATATTTTCATCTTAATCAGTTTTTCTGTGGACTTAATCGTTACCTAGGCACACAAAAAAACTGTTCTCCATAAATCTATTCTCTGGTAAAACATTTTAGCGGAACTGGGAGCTGTGAAAACTTTTGACAGTATTAACTTTTGCTCCAAAATTAAGCACAAATTAAGTACAAAGTTTAGTCTTTCTGAATTCTTTTCTGTGTGTTTACCTTACAGAATCCTCCTTGGTCAAGCGTTGCTCAGTTTTACACTTATAGTTGATGATCTACATGCAACAGCTCAGCTTAACTAAAACGAAATGAAACCCAATAGGTATTCAAAAAAGGGCCAACCAATTTTCGCTTCGTTTTTATTGCTGTTTCAATTTCAGTATCAAGCGTACACTTGTCTGTTGTTTAATGCAATTGAGTCGACAGCTCTTGGTTTTTCGAAACGCGAATCAGTGAAATTAAAATCCTTAATTTTATAAAGTTTAATTGCCACATCGCCGGATCATTCAGTTTGATTTACGAGTATCCATGTAAAAAAGATGACAAAAAAAAATCTAATCAAATTGGACCTATACTCGTGTACGACTTTCGTTACTGCCACAATAGCTTTTTATTTATATAAGTTCCAAATTAAATTTAGCATCAAATAAAAAAAAATCGTTTAACTCACATATTTTATTACCAACTGTCCTCAAACAAATTTGTACAATCACATGGCAATTTGCAGTCCGTCACTTTTTGCCGGACAAATAGTGGGTAACGCTCTCGCACATATCACTTAGATTTAGTGCTCCCTTCCGAAAAAAAATCCACTAACAGCAGGAAATCCTAGCTGCCATCCTATATATTTTCCCAGTTTTTCGTTTTTTTTTTTTTTTTTGTGTAGCCTCATTTCTGCTTCATGCATCCTTTATTCAATCCAATTGTCCAGTGTATATTCAGTTTTTCATTTGTGCGCTGGTGTCCTTCGTGTTTTTGCATTTGTTTTTTGTTCTAAATCCTTTTTTACTATACTCTGACTCTCGCCTAGGAGAATGGCGCTTTTTAAATGGACCAAATAAATAACAGTCAAAGCAATTTGTCCGTTTGTCAGCGGCAACAGCAACAGAAACAGCAACAACGACTAAAACTTTGCAAACGAATTAAACAATTGCAGAGAACGTTTTGTGGTAATTGGATTCCCACATCATATTGCGAAGCATGCACAACCCAGCAGCAGCAATCGTGTCTAAAGGTTGGATAATCCTTGACCGGATGCTGCAGGCTGGTACACGCCCAGTCGGGCAACAAAAGGACAGGTCCAAAGTAATAACCTTATCATACTCGAGGCGAAGAAATTAAAATGCAATTTGACAAATAAATTTGGAAGCAGCACCCGAATGCGCACACACACACACACATTTGGTCGAGAGGAGGTGGACCATAAAGTGATTTAGAATTGAACGAGCCAAGGATGTACAGAGCTGAGTGCTGCCAGTTCATCCACCCATGGTGGATGCGAAAAAGTAATAATTTTCCACAAGATCCTGCAATGTGGTGGGTGGGAGTGTGTCTGTGTCGGCCTTGCGTCAAGCGTGGCCTGTATCTGTGTGCACAGATGGCCGGAAAGCTTCTGTCCGGATGCGGAAGGAAGGAAAGGACAGACGTGTAGACGAACAATCTAGCAAGTGTCCAGGAAGACAGAAGAGACAGGGAAGACAAAAACCTATTTCAACATGCAAAGTGATGCAACGCAGGTCCCTTCTCGGGGGAGCAGGCCGATTGTTGGTGGCACAGACAAGGGTGGGGCAGGTCATGCATACAGATGCAGATTCCGACACTGTAGTGCAATTCTTTATTTATGAATTGCACCCAAGTGTACACCAACGACGATGACGACGACGACGACTAGCTATCGGCCAATGTGCCATTGTAAATGGCTGTTTGCCATAGTTGAGGAGCCCCAGCATCCCGGCAGAACCGGAGGAGCCGGTTCACTCTATTCCGTATATCAGCTGCACATTGGCCGAGCGGCAATGCCTGAATCGTAATGTAACAACTTGCCGGCCGTGTTAACTGGATTGCGGACACACTCTACGCCAGGACATGCTTTAAGTAAGGATATCTCCAGCATATCGGTATGTTAGGTGTCATCATCTTGGAAATATTTTGCCCATCACCATGTTTGTGTTTTTGCCTGCACTCTGTGTGACCAAAATGGATAAGATGGAGAAGAATTGCATTTGTAGGGGATTTTCGGGAAATTAATTATGCAAAACGTATGATACACTCGAGTTTTGTGGGTTTATTTAGGCGCATTCTGAATTATATGTGTGCGGAATGGGGGGAAAAGCGGGGCGGGCATAGAGAAATGTGTTTGTCATTGCATTTCACTTACTTGTCTCATATGTGGCTTTCCAACTTGGCAAAATAATGATAAAGCGAAATCCAGAAAAACATGTCCTTTTCCTCGGCAGAAACATTTGTGGCATCTGTTCTAGACGAAAAATCGAAGGCGAATGTTTTTGGGATTTTTGAATTCGTGCTGGTGTTTTTGCATGTTTTCGGAGCAGCATATGTGACGCTGAAGTGTGTGTTGCATTACATGGAGCTACTTATGGGTATTCTATATTGTAACAAAACCAATACGAAACAAGTTACATTGTTGCTTCTAAAAATTATCCAATTTAAGAATAAAATGCATGAATGGGACGAAAGAGGAACGTCAAGGAAAATCCACCGCGAATGATTCCTAGGATGAATCCTTGTGGCAATCCTGCAACGAAATTTTACACTTTTTTTCCCTTGCTTAGAATTACTATACGTGCTGGAAATCTGTGCTTTTCTATGACGGACCAGCTCACTTATAGTTGAAGACGTTTGTTGCGTAGACAAACCGCTTAGACATATTTAGCGGTCCGTCCGAAAACGGAAAACGAACCTCTTATCATCACTACGCTGTCCGTCCAATCGCGTTATAACTTCTGAAAGGTAAGTCATAGAAAGACGAAACTTTAAGCGCTTTTAAACTGCGGAAATAGCAGAGAACACAAAGAGGAAATTTTTTTTTAAAGTAGGTACAGTTTAATAACAGTTTGAAAAGTTTCATGGGAAAAGTTCTTCAGACCTTTTTTTAAGAAGTTTACCATGCAAGAACTATAAAAAAGAAACTGAAGCTAAGTAAGAACTGAATTTCAATAAATTAATGTAAATTTTTTGAAAATAATAAAAAGTTTTTGAGTAATGAAGAGTTTAAATGGATGACATTTTTCAAAGTGTTTGAGGCCATAACATTTAAAACGCTTAGTGCAGAAAATCGATATTTAACACACGTTTGAAGCTACGTGTGTTACTTAAGCTGGCGCTATATCCCGGGGTGGGCCTGGGCCTTAGCCAACAAGCTTCGCCAGCCAGCTCTGTCTCTAGCTAGCAGTCTCCAGTTTCGCACGCGAAGTCGGCTGAGGTCCCCTTCCACTTGCGTGCGCTACCTGAGTCTCGGTGCTCCTCTACCGCGCCGTCCTGCGGTGTGGATTTGAAGATTTTCCGGGCCGGGGCGTTGGCGTCCATCCGCTCGAGATGACCAGCCATCGTAGACGTTGAGTTTTGACTCTTTTGGCTAGGTCGGTATCGCTGTACAGCCCGTACAGTTCGATGTTATATCTCCTCCTCCACTCTCCGTCTATGCAGACGGGACCGTAAATCGTCCAAAGAATTTTCCTCTCGAAGCAGCCTAAAGTGTTTTCATCCGCCTTTGACAGGGTCCATGCTTCTGCACCGTAAAGCAGGACTGGGATGATGAGCGTCTTATACATGCACACTTTAGTTGCTCGAGAGAGGGCTTTGCTACTCAATTGCCTTCTTAGCCCAAAGAAACAACGATTGGCAAAAGTTTGATTCAGCGCTGGTGTCATTGTCTGGATTGATAGCGAAACCCATTATGTCAATGTCAATGTCGTCTGCGTGTGTGATTAGTTAAACGGACTTTTGAAAGATTGTACCTCTGGTGTTGGTGGCGCGAGAGTTCTGCACAATTCTTTCAAGTATGATGTTAAAGAAGTCACATGACAGCGCGTCGCCCTGTTTAAATCCTTTTGTGACAACAAAGGGTCGGTGAGGTCTTTGCCGACCTTAACGGAACAGCGTGAATTTTCCATCGACATCCCGCACAGACTGACGAGTTTGGCAGGGATGCCAAAACTAGACATTGCTCTATATAGGTCGTCTCTATAGATGCTGTCATACGCGGCTTTGAAGTCAATGAAAAGGTGGTGTGAATCGATTTGGAATTCCTATGTTTTCTCCAAAATCTGCCGCAGGGTGCATATTTGAACGATGGTGGATTTTCCTGGCATAAAGCCACACTGATAAGTGCCTATCAGATTGTTGTCGAATGATTTCAGGCGTTCACACAGTATCACTGGTATTTGATTCGTCTTTGCCGTTATACAGTCTGCAGAAGTGGTCTTTCCAAATCCTCAGCACCGACTGCGATTCTACAACGATGTTCCCCTAAGGCTGAAAACTGTTGTTTCTAGCCTTAGTTTTTCTTAGCCCATTTGAAAAAAGAAGTTAAAAATTGAGCTTGTTTTACCGTCTACGCAAAAAACGGTGCCCATAGAATTTAAGAAAAATATCCAGCGATAACACAGCGATAACACCTTAAAAGGACAAGAAAAAAAAAATACGACATAGTTTTTTTATGGATTTGAAATTAAAAAAGTTATAAATAGGGTCAAAAGAACGTAGGTCTCCCGTTCCTTCTCCCAAACGGTATAAAGAATAACTTATAAATAAAAATCAGAAATATGTCCATCTTCTGAAATTTTATAAAAAACTATAACAACTGCAACCACTTAGAAACTTCGAAGATTTGATTCAATAAAGTAAATTTCAATTTCAAAAACGATTTTTTTAAAGATTTGACAATGTTGATTAAATTTGGCTAAAGTATGAAACATTAACAAGGCAAGTTTTTTAAGGTGGCGCTACAGTCCGGGTGGACCTGGGCCTCAGCCAACATGCTTTGCCAGCTAGCTCTGTATGCAGCAAGTCGGTCGCCAGTTTTGCATGGAAGTTGGCTGAGTTCCCCTTCCACTTGAGTGCGCAACCTGAGTCTCAGTGCTCCTCTACTGCGCCGTATCTGCGGGGTGGACCTGAATATTTTCAAGGGAAGCTAACTGCATTTAAAACGTTTAAAAATTACCGTTTTCAACCGCAAGTTTTAAGTCCATTTAAACAAAAGAAATAAAAACAAGTGTGCAACAATGCGTATGCAAACGCTTCAGTCCATCTATGACGAATTGCAAAATACCCGACCATACCAAAAAAAAAAACTGTCTCGCCTCCAAAAAGTGGGCGGGATATAAAAATATAACTGTTGAATGCTTTTTACTGGGTGGTTTCATACATTTCGGCCTAAGAATCTGCCTTTTTACCTAAAAAAATCACCTTCTTAACGCCACGCCCACAAAAGTGGGCGAAGGCACATACAATGCATACATAAAAGAAAATGCTAACATCTATAATTTTTGTCATATAATTTTTGGTCAAATTTCATAAATATTCATTGAAAAACTGTCATTTTAAGCTAAACTTCCTTAAAAAGTGGGCGTGGGTAATGAAAAGGCTAAAAACTTTTGGCTACTTCAAAGACAATTACAAGGCAACGTTACATTCCAAAAACGAATACACCAGCGCCATTGTAACACAGCTAAAATTTGGAAAAAGTATTTTCTTAAATTAGAGATGGTCGCACCTACAGGCCTGTAATGGGCGTGTCTATGGCCGGATTCAGCTTATTTTCAAACTTGATCTGAAGGACTGGGCTTCCAGGCAACCCACCAAATTTCAGCTCTCTACCTTAAAATTTAAGGCCTAAAAGTTGTTTACATACGGACGGACGGACGGACATGGCTTAATCGATTCTCCTGTCGGTCCCATTCATATCTCTAAATGGTCTTAGGGGTATCTACGGTAATTATTTCGTTGCGTTACAAACAATACATTAAACTTAATATACCCTGGGTCGGGTGTAAAAATTTCGATTTAGAACAAAAATATTGAATAATTGAATAATTGAATAATAAATACCAAATTTCAGGCTTTTAAGACAGCTTCGAAAACTCTGGAGGTAGTTGCGAATTGTACCGGTTGTGCGGGGATTTGAAAATTTTTTACACTTGTACTGTTTCGGATAACAATGAATTTACGCTTCAAATTTCAGCTTCCTAGCTTAAAATTTAAGGGCTAAAAACGTGTGACATACAGACAGACGGGTGGGCGGACGGACGGACGGAAATGGCTTATTCGATTCAAAATTCGGTCTCGATCATATGTCCTTAAGGTCTTGAGGGATTACCATTACTACCATTATATTTTGTAACACCGTGCAAGTTATGTGACAAACTTAATATTTCTCCTATCCTTTGAGATGGGGCATAAAAATTCCTCCAAAATCGATGCTATGCCCACTAGGGTACGACTCGACTTTATTATATTAATTTTAATGCATAGTTTGTAACACAGTGAAATAATCACCGTAGACCTCTAAGACCTTTTAGAGATATGATCGAGGCCGACATGTTTTAAGCCATGTCCGTCCGTCCGTCCTTCCGTGATGTGTGTAGGTTTTAGGTCTTTAAAATCAACCTAGAGAGCTGAATCTCGGTACACGGCCTGGTTCTTTTGTTGCACAGGCAAAGTGTGAAAATTGGCTTACTCCGTTACCGGCCACGCCCACTACTGGCAACAATGTCAGACAACCTCTATTTCACATTTTTTTCAAAATGCCTTTTGTTCAAGTTAGACAAGGCACACGAACCTAAATTTTGGTACAGAGCAATATTGGCTAAAGAACTTTAACGAGGCAAAAATTGGACCCTCCACAATATCGACCATGCCCACTTTTAACATCTTAGATCTTTAAAAACCCGATTTCTCGAAAAGTTTACTCCAAATCGAAAATAAATCATATAACAAATATTAAAGATATTACCATTTGCTAAGTTTGTTGGATACATAGCATTGAGCTCCGCCCGTTTTTAGGGGGCGTTTTTGGGAAAAGCTGTTTTTTAAGTATTAATAATCGCTTTTAACGGATTTTCTCATGATTCCAACGAAATTAGAGTTACTTGATTTTAATTTTTAGCCTACGATTTTTTTGGGGGGGGCGTGGCTAATAAAAATAATTGACATTCAGTATATGAAACAGACCAAAAAAATTTTAAATTTCGTGTTAACAGGAAAGAGGGTCGGGTATTAAGAAGCTCGATACAGACGAACATTTGCAGGTACTCACTTGTTTGAAAAATCAAAAATGGCGGCTGTTTTTCCCAGATGGCGAATTCACTCTAACTTGGAGATTTTGGAACTTTTGGAAGTTATTATTAAGGACATCATCCTCGACATTTCCATTAATTTTTGGATTGTTATTCGCAAAGTTCGGGTAAGAACAATATTTGTCGTATTTAACTGGACTTTTCATTTCCTTTTTAGTTTTCAACGTACAAAATCAAAGTGACAATTCAAATTATGTACACAAGTGTTTTAACCTGTCGCATCGGTGTTAAAAGAATCATAAACGCTGAACGTTTTGATTGCATGACACCAAAAAATTTTGTAGTGTGGCGATCAGCCCGCCATGTTCGATGGGATGGGATGGGAATCGGCTATGACTGCACAGGTGGAAGTTAAAAAAGGGGATACTCACAAGCATTCGGTTGCCAGAAAATTAGTTAAAATTCGTGGCACAAGGCCGGAGTTTTCGAATTTAAAGGCTTGCCTTGAGCCAAAAACGTTTCTCCTGGTGCCTTAGAAATGCACTGCTTTTAGAGTCAGGGTCTTTTCACAGCCTTCCTGATTGGACTTGATGTGACTCTGGATAGGGTGGCAGACATGGACTACACATTTTCCCCAACAGGGACTTGCTAATGTTAATTCGTTCGAACCAAATTTGCCTGAGACAGCATGGAAGCACCTTGCGATTGACAAACAGGGCTGATAAAACTCGTTTTCAATAAGACGTGCATGGGAGTTTGCTATTACTCTGGGGGTATATCCCTCATAAAGGTTCCGGGACAAGTGTTTGCGAAGATGTTGGAAATGGGTCCTGAGCTGAGCTGTAATTGAGCTATCGCTAACGGTCTTGTAGAAGCAAAACAGACTACCTTTTTCCTTTCATAATTTTTCTTGATAAAACCTATAATACCCTGAATTGTTCTTCTCGGGTGCTTTAGATTTTTAAAAGCTTATAACCTATTCCCATTGAAGTTTGGAAAGGCTTTGATCCATATTGAGTGAGGTGCTCAAAGCACAAGCAGAAATTTGACTTTCTCCTAGGGTGCGTGGTTGGACTAAGTCGGGAACCTTTCAGGGGCCCGCCTTGGCGTTATTTCTAAAATTGTCAAGCCGTTGACGGAGGATCAGGTAAGAGCCAATTAGCTCCCTTCTCTCCACCACCCTATTAATAGACAAACGATTCAAAATTTTGACGTAAGTAAACTTTAAGACTTAATAAACTCGCCAGGTGTTCCTCCCTTGTGTTTAAAGCAGTTTACTGAGAAATACCTACTCGTACCTATAAACAGCCGGAAAAGGAACTCTTTTCTTTCTTTGAAAAGCAAACAAGCATGTCTATTGTCTTGCCAACGTGGCTGTTCTTCGGAAACAGTTTTGTTGCGGAAAGAGCCTGAGCGTCATATTTCATCTTACTCGAAAGTCATGATTCTCTTTAATTAAAACGAGAATTAAAGAGCCTTCGAGCTATTATTGTTTTCACACAATCGACGCCCTTTCAGTGGAGAACCTTGACCGAAATCTTCCCTTCAATTAAAGTGCCCATCACCGCAATTAAATTTAACTTAAACACCAGCTGACCCGACCTACTATCAAATTATCACATTACTATCTGCTTCGAACATCAAGAGTGTATCATAGGTAGGCACCTACCGTCGTCGGTCGCCTCACAAATAGCAAGTCCTTCGCAAGTAGAGTGTTCAATTAAACCATTTTCTATATTCAATTACAAGGACGCTCTGATAGGACGAAATTATTTATTCGTTTCCTTGGAATTTATCAAGTTTATTTCTTTGCTTTTCTTGTTTGTTTGTATTTAACTCGTTCGTTGAAATATTTCCTCTGCCGAACACACACAGCCTCTGGGACATGTGTGTGCCGATGCCGAGCTCCAAGGACGTAGATTTTATTTTTTTGCGATATTCGCTGTAGGTTTTCTTTAATTTTCCTTGCATGCCAGCCGTATTGAAACTCTGAGGAGGATAATATATGATGGTGCTGTGCTTGCTTTAGTGTGTGCGTGTTCAACACTTTCGTGTTTACGTAACGTTAAAGTACACGCTAATTGATTCGGTTTCCTTGAGGCATTTTAATAATTATTTCCTTTTGTAGGGACGACTCGTGGATGGATTTCGTTGGTAAGAAATATCCGGATAGGGACCGCGATTCCTTATTTTATTGCTTTAAATTCGTCAGTAATTAATTGGATTTAACAACTTGTATTATGGGTACATTCACTTATGGATATGGTATTTAAGTGGAGTGAAAATGAAACGCATATAGGCTGAGGAGTATCGCTTCACAGTACTCGGGGAAAAGTTCTGCCCAAGGTTATTGGTTCGATTCATAAGTTGCCTTAAATATGATTGCTCAGTCAAGTGGTCTTAACACGGGTATAATTTGAAGAGTGGAAGTTAATGCATTTTTATGGCTTTATATAAGCAAAGAGGAGAATGATACACGCTACAAGATCAAAATTTTGACAAAATACACGGACTTTTGCGTTAACCTTAAGTAATTTCCAAAAAAACGTTCTTTTCCTTATTGTGTTGTTAATTTATACAAAAATTTGTACTTACTTCCATGTTCAAAAAGAAGAAAAAAAGGAAAAAAAAAAAAAAAAACCATAACTTCGGGAAAATTACCAACAGCTTCGGAAATAAATTTTTGAAATATGCCACTTTGCACTTTGTGTGCGTCACTGTTTTTGTACCTCAGTATAATTATACATGCACTTGGCTTCAATGTAAGGTAATCTAAAAGGTCTACTTTATTACAAAAAACCTTTTCAATTAGGAATATAGCAACCCAAATTTTGATGAAGAGCAATTTTGAGCATACAACTTTCATTGAGCGAATATAAGACCGCCCCATCCCTCTATCATGCCCACTTTTACGATGGTTAACCTTTCAAAACCTGACAAAAACTCTGAAGTTGCGCTCTAAGAGCGTCAACATTTTTATGACAAATAATTAAAGACAAAAGCATTCGCCATGTTTTTTGGTAAGTGCGGCAAATATGGTCGTCGTGGGTAATATGACCCATCATTATATTTGAACAATAAAAAATCACAGGCAGTTAAAGAAAAAGTTTATAACGATAATGTTAACACCAGCGGGCTTTGTTAGCGGCTTATTTCTTAGAACCAACCAATAAGCTTCTTTAAGGTTTTTGTTTTTATCCTTTTTCTAAATTTTATATTTTAACAATTATAAATAAGTCAATAGAGTGGGGCAACAGTTCGAGGTGAACCAGGGCCAACTTCCCAACAATTTATGCTGGTGTGTTAATTTCTTTACATACGAGGGGACCTACAATTTTTTGCCGAATCCGAACGGCACTTTGAGAAGTTTTTCGAGACAAACGATACTCTCGGAAGGCTTGTCAGACCCTCGCGGAGGTGGGGGCCGTGAAAAAGAGCAAGTCTTTTTTTTCCAGGTGACGATGGCAGGATTCGAACCCAGACCTCCGGCGTAGTAAGCACACACACTAACCACTACGCCACGGCACCCCACAGGAATGGAGTATATTAAGTTTGACACAGGCGAAAATGTAACATCGAGAAATAATGACTATAGACCCCCAAGACCTTAAGGGCATATGATCGAGACCGACTTCTGAGTCGAATGAGCCATGCCCGCCCGTCTGTCTGTCCGTATGACACCAAATTTTAGACCTTAAATTTTGAGCTAGCAAGCTGAAATTTTGTACGTAAGCTCTCCGTCATCCGAAGCAATACAAGAGTTAAATTTTTTCAAATCCGCCACCAGACACGTCCACAATCGGTCTAAATGTGCAACAAACTCCGGTGCTTTCAAGACTGCAAGACGTCGTGAAAAGCTGAAATTTATTATTAAGCATCTTCCAATGATAACAAATTTAAAATCCGCAGAACGCCCCTTGTGGGCGTGGCATCGATTGAAAGTGTAATCTTTCAAATACAATTTTTTCAAAATTTTTGTTCCAAATCGAAAAATGTAGAAAACAGTTTTTTTTAATTTCTTTCATACAAAGTTTTGGGCCACGCCCACATTTGGAGGCAGAATTTAAGAAAAACCTCTAATTTTCGAGAAGACAAGGATTTCGACTACTTTTTAGCCTAACTTAAGTAAGAATAAGAAATAAAGTTAAGCACATTAGCTTCAACGTTCTCTATACTAGATTTCGTTCCTACAAAGTTTTTGGCCACGCCCATGTTTGGAGGTAGATACTACGAAATTGTTGAATTTTAACCAAAAAATTACATTTTCGGCATCGAATTAAGGGTTCAAATGCAACTTATTTAATATTTTTGCTCTAGATCGAAAAAATTTTACTTAATATGTTACGTAAAAAATACTCTACATTGTATTCACACAATGTTTTGGCCCACGCCCATATTTAGAGGCAGAATTCCATAAAAACCTATAATTTTACAGAAAAATATGGATTTCGACTGCTTTTAACTTTACTAAGGATAGAATGAGAAAAAAAATTTAGCACATAAAGTACACCTGATACTATTTCAGATTTCGGTCATACAAAAATTTTGGCCACGCCCATCCTAAGAGGTCGATTTCACAAAATTATTGAATTTGAACCAAAAAATTACAGTTTCGCGTACATTTTAGCCGCAAACTTGGAGAAATTTCTATGCTAATATTGATTTTCGGTTAAAGGGACATGCCACGCCCCTTTTTTTTAAAAAAAGTAAACAAAATCTTATAAGGAATTTTTTTTTTTTAAAATGGTGCAAATGGTAATGGGACGGGGATGGAAAATAAGCAAATAAACAAATAGAAAGGAGAATAGGAATGGAAAGGAGAATAGGAATGGAGAAGAGAATAGGAATGGAAAGGAGAAAAGGAATGAAAATGATAATAGGAATGAAAAGAAAAATTGGAATAGGAATAGGGTAGTCCGCGGTCTGCTACAGACGGACCGAAGCTATTACATACGCACTGTTGCACTTACATTTCTATTCAAGATTTAAGGCAATTTAAGATTTTTGTAAATCAGCTTGTTTTTTTTTTTGTACGCCTTGTATTCTAACCAAATCTGAAGGTTGCTTTTACCGTTAAGACACTTGAAGATTTTAAAAACTTTTTTTTGAAAATGCTTTTATATTTTTCAGTTTAATCTCAGAAGGTTTTGAAGCCTTAAAATTCGCTATAATTATCTTTAAAATTTTGGATAATTTTAAATGGGTCTTATTTTTTTTATATAATTTGTCTTAACAACACCGGAGATAAGGGCGAAATCAAAAGCCAAAATTTTTCGAAAATGCGTCAAAATGGCAGTATAAATACCTTTTCTGAAAAATATGACTTAAGCACTTCGTCAACTTTGAATACCTTTCTACATTTTTTTTTTTTTTCAAATTTGGTTTTGTGCAGTAAGCGGTTCAAAATGTATGGCCGCAAACACTTTGAAAAACGTCACCCATTTTCAACTCTTCATTTCTTAAAAATCTTTAAATACATATTTTCAAAAAGTTGGATTTTTTCTTGTTAAAGTTCAGTTTTTACTTAACTTAATTCCGCTTTTCTTGTTTTTGGCTGCCTAACTTCTTAAAAAACGTATTGAAAAACATTTGGTTCATTTTGCCATGAAACTGTAATTAAACCCTTTTTTGTGCTTCAAAAAAATTGCCCTCTGTGCATTCTCTGACTTTTTTCGCAGTTTAAAAGCACACAAATTTTGTCTTTTTACGACTTACCGTTCAGAAGTTATAACACGATTGGACGGACGGACAACGTTGTGATACTATAAGAGGTCTTTTTCCATTTTTTAAAGCAGTGCGAGTTGCTCTCAAGTTACTCTTTTCTTCCGGACCTGCAAGTGTAAAAAACAACATATTTCTACGACTCACCCTTCAATAGCTACAACAGAACAGACAGATAACGGAGCGATGCCATATGAAGTACTTTTACAATTTATGGACAGGCCGCTAAAAACGGGCAAAGAAATTTAAACTCCCAAAATTAGTGAGGTGGTAGAATTCGGACAAATTGGCCATCCATACCTAAATCTGTCAAAGCAGTGCCCGCAAAAGTTGAAGGTTGCAGAATCACGCCTGCCGATCACCCATTAACGGCTTTTTCTTTCCGCATTTAGTCCACCAGCATTTCAACTCTGTTCTCCAGTTTCTGCCAGGGCTGACACACTCGATTTGTGGATTTTACCAACAGATCGAAAACGACTTGAAAACTATTCTTACTTAAAAAAAACTGCGCCAAATTGAAGGGTCTTAGGAAAAGAGTAAACGCTTTGACCAAAGAACTCAATTTCAAAATTGAGGCCCTCGATGCAAGAAAAGATCGCACCAGAATTTAACGCAGGTGATTTGGCCTGGAAACGGTTTCTCTTTTAAGGATATGATTAATAAACTTATTCGTAGAAAGGGAAAATCATCCAAACTGTTTCAGGACATTTTTGTTTGTCATATCCAATAAGGACCTATGACTAAATTGAAAGATAATCATGTGACTCGCCCACATTATCACAATAGAAGCATTTGTGAAGTGCTTATTGGGAACGAAAAAAAGTAGGAGGGGGACAATGTGAGGTGAAAACTAAATGAGACAAAAATAAACTAAACTTTTTTAGAGAATGAAGGTTGTCGAGCCTTAAGGCTCCAGGTAAATTTTTTACCCTAGAGCTTTCTTAGCAAAAATAAACTGAAATTTAAATAATGTTATTCGAACATCAATGAAGGTTTTTCAATATATTGTAAATAAATATAAAAAAATAGAGTGGCGCAACAGCTCGAGGTGAACCAGGGCCAATTTCTCAACAATGTATGCTGGTGTGTTAATTTCTTCACATACATTTCAATATATTGTAGGTACTGCAAAATTTTTCGACATTTTCAACACATTTCAGGAGAAACATGGGCGAAGGTAAGTCCCTAGCTCGCGATTCTGTAATGTAAAGGCGATACTGGCAACAGTACATAGTTGAATCGCAATAAAAGTAAAAGCGTTGAAGCCAAAAAGAGTCATTCTAAAGGAGTGTGCATAAGTGGTGAAAGGGAATTATTAAAACTTGTTTTGGGAATATTGAAAGTAGATTTCAGTTTTATTTATTAGTTAGGGTGTCAATTACTTTGATAAAGCTTGTGAAGTTGGCCCTGGATCACCTCAAGCTGTTGCGTCACTTTATTGATTTTGTGAAAGCATCGGTTTCTGTAGCAATTGCAACAGGAAGCCTAGTAATAGCTTCCCTAATAGACGGGCAGTCTTACTTAAGCTGTAGTTAAAGAAAAGTAAAATCGAAAACACCCGATGGATTGCTTTGAAGCTTTTAAGAAGACTGGCTTCATTTGGGTTAATACGTTGTTTCGAAGTCAGAACGATGTTAGAGAAAATGTGGTCTAATGAAGTGACCTTTAGTTCCATCTCATATGTTTAATATGTGAAGGCTTAAAGACTTATATGAGCCCCTATCTTACCCGTTCATTTCTCGCCATTTTAGTGGTTGTTCCCATGTTTTTTAGGCTCATTAAAAGGATGCATTTTAATACTACAGTCTCTTGTATATAGTTCCTTTGAACTTGAATATATAAATCGTTAAAACTGATTGGATTAAATGAATCCCTAACTCTGATAAAATAAGGCAGACACAGAAAAATAAAATGAAATGAAAAGACGCAATCCAATTATGTAATTAGTACCCATCGAAAAAAGGTTAGGAAATTTGAACACCCCTTCTGCTGATGCAATCGCCCATGAGTCAACCTTCGTATTGGCCGCAGTAAAAATCCTATGGGTCAAGATTTTATAGACGAAACTGTCTCCTTAAATCCTCGACTACTGGCAATCGCAGAAGAAATCCTAAGGGTCAAAAGCAGGAGCAGCATATCTTTTCGCAGAAAATGTTATATTGTTGTCTGGTCGGGTACCTAATAGGAGCTTACGTAAAGAGCCTTAGCTGTCGTTTTCTTGATTTTATTTGCCGACAGCATTAGCCGAATTAAATCTTAATCCAGATAGGAACTTCTTAATCTTATTTCGTCTCGGTCTCGGCTACGTTTCGTATGACAATTAGTTGCTTTGTTGACAGTCTGCAACCCTACTCTAAGGAGACCAATGATTTTGCAGTTCCTAATGAGATTCAGCCGTCGAGACTACCTTCCAATTCCCTCAAACACTCGATTTGTTTTGGCTTAATCCGCTGGGGAAAGTCCCAACTGCGTTCAAGGCTGTACCTACCTACACCCCAGCAACCAACGAAAAAAAGGAAATTCCTTTTTACTCGTTTATCCTAACAATAGATTGCCATATGCGCGCAATAAACTTTGTTCCCACTCATGCAACAAAACAAGGAAAAACTCTTTACAAACTTTTTCGCCTGACTTCCAGTTGTTTTTTTTTTCATCCACCTTCCTAACATATCGGGTTTTTTATATCCTTTTTTTGTCTATTTCTGGGTCTGTTTGAACCGAAATCGACTCCATTAATATGCTTCGTGTACACATCACCGTCAACTGTCAGAAATGTCACTTGGTTGTATTCACCTCGCAGCCAGAGATAACCACACACAAATATCACATGAAATCGTGTTCCGCACAAAGGACGAAAAGTTATTTTATTCCTTTTTTTCGGCTTATATTAACTTTTGCCGTTTTTACTGGGCGACACGTTCGCACACAATCTAAATCAAATGAACCATTGTCCCAGGGGGTGGTGGGGTGAAAATAACGCCTAAAAAATCAAAACACTAGTCGGGGTGCAAACCAAAAAGGACCAGACACTATACACTACACATATACTACGGGTGGGGAGGACTCGTGTCACTTTTGCGATAAACGAAACAAATAGCGGAATATAATGAAAGAGCTGTCATCACTGCACGAAACCACTGCCGCCATTAAAACGCCGCCACCGATAGCATTTGGGGCGACCACCACCGTCGTCGCCCTCGCAGGATGTGCATGGGACGAGCGTCCTTGTAGTTGGCAGCACAAAATATACGAAAATAAACGTGTGTGGCACATTCGAGACCAGTGGAACGGCTGTCGGCTTGGGGCGAAGCGCCGATAGCCGGCCAAAACATTTGGTTAGAAAGACGCATATGCTCGGATAACAGGGTGGCGCGAGTCCACGACACTGTTAGCAGGACGAGAGCTAACAAAGGGTAGACTCTATACTTTTTAGGTTACCAGTGTGGAATATTCTTTGATTTATGAGTCGTCAAAGGGACGAAATCAAAACTGAATTCCCAAACTGAAACTCAAACTCGGGATTCCTGTTTTTTTTCCCCCTTTTTTCGGTTGTTACGGGGTTCCTTGTTGTCTCTGGGTCTGGGCAGGTTTCCCTACAGATATGGCATTAACTGTTTACTTTGTCACTACTATCTTTACGCTGCTGTGTGGATTGGGATGTATGTTCTGGTGAAATGGTGACTGTGTTGCGAACAGATTGTGGCGGGCGGATTTGAAAGTTGGAAGTTTGCCTTTGCATATATGCAGACACTTTTGTGCGGTTAAGTTGTTTGTGTAATTGCCTGACAGAATGTCATCAACATGCGGGCTTCTTCGTGGAAATTCTACAACAATACAAGTTGTCAGAGAACCACCAACCGACCGACCGGGGTGAAGTTTAAAGATATCGTTAAATTTTGCTCGAGTCCTTGGACTGAAGCCAAGGTGTGTGAGGGATTTTCAATGTTTTAAGTGGGAAATTTAATTGCTTTACCAAGAAAGAGGAATTTGAAAAAAAAGTTTTAAGGATCTCTCGAGGAGGTGCGGCGGGCGTGGTGCTTGGTGGCTTTATCCAGGACAAAGTTATTGATATATTTTTAAGTTCAGCGTTTAGTGGCAGTGAAATTTAACGACTTTGCTCTTTTTGGACTTTGGCCAAAGGTCACTTCGTCCTGATTTGCTTAGTCAGCGGTTTTGATGATACTTTTAGTGCGGTGGCAATTTCTTTTTATCGCGGCAAGGAGTCCCGCTCGAAACAGTTACCATGCAGCTGGGATGTAGAGATGCAAATCAGCCTTGGAGGTCTCTTAAATACTACTCACCTTAACTCCATAAAATGTGCAGGGTAGGTAAAGCTTACAGTGAGGTTTTTCGACGATTCCAAATTTTAGCGTGGTGCGTCCTTGATATTCTCATCACACCAATTGACAGTTATTGCCTTACTTGACTAATTGTAAAAAATATTATTCTATTCATCTTCCGAATGTCAATTCCAGCGCTCAAGCAAAGCTAGTTACAGCATTTCGCAATCGTTTGTTACAGATGCTTACATTAACGCTCCGCAAAAGTCTCAATTACACGTCGTAATGCATTTAGAGTGGTTCACGATATCAAATGCTCAATGTGTCAAAAACCCCCCAAACCCATTCGTCTGGCTCCATCGTTCCGTTGTGTTGGTTTCTTTTCGTGCAAAAGTGAAAACTTAATTAAAATTCTCCATTTTCTACAAGTAATCGCGCGACGTTTTAGCTCTGATTACATTCGAAGTCATCACGTGTGTGTGCTTAGGCTAACAGGTGAGTTCTTAAAGTCACATTACACCGCGTGCGTCGTAGTCGTCGTACACGTAAGTAAACCGATTCGCACAAAGTTCGTTGAGCAATCTCACCGTGTTAGCAATACGTGAACGCAGTCGTCAGAATTTCTTGTAGTGATGAATCTGGGATCCAGAAAGCATGCCATTATGTGTAGGTACAACACTCACCATACCATTCGACAGGAGGTTTCTAGAGCTGAATCCATGCGGTGCCGCTTCCTCTACACACGGTTGGATATATGGAACTCAAGGACGACGGACGTACCCGTCTTCTTGGCGCATTTGCGAATTTCCATAAAACTTTACACACTCTTATTAAATTAACAAATTTGAATAACAAACGGAAATCAGGTGAACTTATGTATGCCGGGATATCCTTTCCGTGCGTCTGAGCTTTCTGGTGGGGGGCGCTCTGCTCACATCTTGCAAAACGAGGGCATGTCGAAGATTTTTGATTTTTTTCCCAACGTTCTTCTAACATGACGCATCACATATCCACTTTGTAGATTAGATTGCAAAAATGCAAATCTGTAATAAGATACGGAAAAGTGCATTGCGAGCAAAAAAAGTGCATTGCGAGCAAAAATCATTTGTGCGGTGAATGTCAGTTGCAATTGAGCTTGTCAGCGGAGAGACCAAATTGAACTTTGAGTATTGATTATGGCTGATGAATCCTATTACGAATTTAAGAATTTTGCCGGAGGTAAATATGTGTCGTCAGTGCCTTTGTTTGTCATTCATGTGTATGAAGCATGTGTATGGTGTAGACTTTTCCATTTTAATTTTTTTTTTTAAAGAAATGTAAAGGCTACAAGGAGGCACTTTGTATAGAAAAATTCAGGCCCAGCACGGTCTTGTAGGCGCGTTCAATGGAAGGCTTATCATTATACAATATTTTGAACTACTTATTAGGGAAACTTAGTCCTAGTCTGAGAAACTTAGTCCTAGTCTGAAAATAAGAAGCTTTGTAGTCAATAAATCACACAACCTATGTGCACGCTTCCCAAGTAACACAGAAGCCCTTGTTATGGCCATACTTACCCTTACAGCACCACATCATACAACATTAGGTTCTTGAAGTTCGTTTTACACATGTTATGGAACCCTATACGAAACCCCTATAAGGGCACGTTGGCACTTTATAGAACTTAATTTTGGGTGCGAAAAGGGTTCTACTTAGGGCTCTTATAAAACTTATTTGACTGTCAATACATTTTTATAAGAATTAGTTCTTTATAAGTGTGGAGCAGTTTTTGAAACAAATAACTTCGTTCATGTTTAATAAGGTATGCTATGTTTTTGATAAAATTAATGAGTTTAAAGATTGCGTTCGCTTAGCATAGAATAAGATGCCCAATCGATTTTTTTGAATTAAATATTAAAACAGGACGATAACGAACTACGCGCTTCTTTAAATATTAAATATAACATAAAATGGAAAATGCAGGGTCTTATGCAAGGGCTCACAAAGAACCATTGCAACCCTTAAGGTATTCTGCGTTAACTTTTAGAAAATTTGGGTTCTATGTGTAACGAACACCTCGCTACTCCTGTTTTGGTATAGTAGCAGAGGAAGCCTTGGTTTTAAAGCTCTGTGTTCCCCTACCACACCTTGACCCACCCATGGAACCGAAAGTTACAGGACAGTTCGGCCCGCCCGGGCAGAGGTGCGATAGGGGTGTCCCGATCTGTAAGCCGCCACAGGCCTGCTTGTGGTTGCGCAAACTAGCTCGTCGTTGGGGTGGGTTCTTGCGACTCAGAAACGGGACGGTGTTACGGTTATTTCAGGCCTAGAAACACAGCAGAATAAAAAGATCAAAAGTCGGATAGGTGTTATAGCCGACAGTAAGAAAACAAAACCAAAAAAAAAAAAAAAAACAAAATGATGGGAACCCGAATGTCTTGCCAGATGCACTGCTCAGAATTATTTAAACGGAGAAAAAAAGGGACAAAGGTGATCTTGTCCGTGGAGTAACCCTCCCTCTGTATACCAATCGGTATACGCCATGGTTGCAACGTCTCCATTTTGGTTGCAACCCCAAAAGCGATTAGGAAGAGCTAATTTTACTTAGCCTCCCTTTTTATTGGCCACCGTAGACCATGTTGATTAACATACGCTCACATCCTACAAGAACGATATTTCACAGCTCCATATCTCTGAAACTAATCAGCTGAAATACTATCTGAAAATCTAAAAATCTCGCCATGACCTCAAAATGCAAAACTACAGACGTGACAGGGTTGGGAAATAACAAATCCCAAAAATAAACTTCATTTATTGATACGCAAGAAAAGGTTATAAAAATTCAAAAAAAAATATCTAAATATGTATCTACTTAACAAACTGGAAAATGTACGGTGTACCATTTACAAGAAAGAATAAAATTACAAAATTAAATACAATTAATCAAATCAATATAAAATCAAATACAAATTTGATTGAAACTGCATTATATATAATGAACTAAATTAAATACAAAGATATTAACTGAAAATTAAGATTTGAATAATATCAAAAGCTCTTTAATTGACAAAAATTAACCAATCGAAAACTAGGTTCGTGTCAATAAAACAAAACGTATTTTTGTTTAAATCATAACTCGCGATGGAACTAATATTTTGGAAACTATCCAAAATTTATATGACAAGCTTTATCCCTCAAAAAAAAATATTTTAAACCCAAAGAAAATATGGCGAACGTTCAAATTCAATAATTTCAATGTGAAGTAAAAAAAATGATAGTAATTTAAAATGACTCACCAGAATTAAGATCCCAGTTGAATGTTGTGCACAGCATCCTCTCGAATATTTGTCGATTAAATCACTAAAAAATTATTGTTGCAAATAAAAGAAAATTATTAATTTGAACGGGCCTAACAAAAAAATCTTTGCGATTTTCTTTAAACGCACAACTTGTTTCTTTTACTTTTAATTTCTTAGTATCAAAATTTCCTAAATTTTTTTCACTTTTATCTAACCAAAAAAAAACTGCTTTTCAAAATTATCTGTTCTTTAAATTAAGTAAGTCTTTTTATATGTCTCTTATAAACGCACTGGGAAAGAGGGAACAGGTAGCAGGTCAATTTATGAATCCAGGCGCTGAGTGTCGGTGGAGAAAGGTGAAATTCCGTTGGAACCATTGGACCGTGTTGCTGGAGGTAGATGAAATGATGATAGCGCAGGTGGATAGCGGCTTGAACGGGCACTCCTTCAACGTGCAGAATACAGGTGCTGCTGATCAATAATCGATCGGTGAATTATCCGAATCGTGGCAAAAGAAATGCTGGGGATTTATATATATGGCTCGCTGGGTAGAGTCTTCTCTCTACAGACGGTTCCCTTGTAGGAAAGGGGGTCTTATCGGTCTTCTGTTTCGTGTGGGTATTTTTTTTCCCCCCAAGGACTGGGGCGTTATGGTCGGGGACGTGGGGACGTGATTAATAAATGATATGAACGGGGTGGTTCGCGTTTTTACTTTTTTTTAGTTAAAATTATTGTTTTCTTATGTATGAACTCTTTCACTAGGCTTTGATTTTTCGCTTTATGTATAGGGCACTGTTCATGCACATTTCACTTGAGGTTAATTTTGTTCGTCGATCTTTAGAGTTTTTTTCCTTTGTAATGGTGTAGTTTCTTTAATTAAATTGTTTTCTTATGAAGGAACAAAACTTTCACTTCAGCGATCGAAGTAGCGAAAATCAAGGAAAATTTGCGAATATACTTTGAAAATTGGAGTTCTAGACTGTACAGTCACTTCAATAAAAACTTTAAACTTTTCAACGCGATACCCGACACGTCAGCAGACTGTGCTGCTTCCGACTTGCTGCCGATCCAAACACTCACTGACCAAGCTTGTGCATTTGGCTATAGGCTTGGCTCGGTTGGCCTTGAATTTTGGGTTTTTCCAGTTTGTCGCATGATTACCAAAATTTTCCATCGTCCGACCAGAACGGTGTATCTCTCTTCTTTCGTTGCCATGGCACTTGGTTCTACAAAAGGACCCCCTTCTACCGAGCCCTTGATGAATAGTTCACAGAGTTCATAGCAGCTATGGTCAGAGAGCTGATGATAAAAAGTAACTGCTCCTGGCTTCGGAGTTGGTTTAGGGTTAGGGGAGATTGGGTCTTAATGCTAGTCTGATAGTGTTAAGTGAAAAGGGAATTTGCTTTTTTTCGATTTTTAAGTTCTTCTATTATTATGCAATAATAAGTCAAAAAGGGTTTCCTACATATGTAGAACTGGCTAGCGTCATGTAGAACTATTGTAAGGTTTGGCGCTTTTCTGTCAAGCATGGCGCTAATTTGTTTTGGGGTTACCATCCCTCTCGTTTATTGCATGTTGTACTTTGGTTTCTGTACCCTACAAGGTGGTTTGACCATTTTTAATTACTAACACGACAGGCACGTTTTTTGCGGAAGTTTTATTCTTATCGGTACACACTCTTAGAGTTTTAAACTCCAAGAAGGACTCATTTCGAATTTCTGCCTAAAAAGTAGAAATTTCAGTGAGTGGATAAAATACTTGAACTGCCAAGAAAGCCTCAAAAAAACTTGCTTGAGTCATTGACTATAGAAAAAATAGTAAAAAACGGATGATTATCCTAAATTTTAATAAAAGCGGAAATCAAATTTTTGTACGATGTCTTTTTCTATTTTCTTTACATTTTCTATCTATATATTTCTATTATATCTTTTTATATTATTCTGTCAAACATGTTAAAGACTTATATCTAAAGGTTTTTCTTGAAATGATCTCAGAACAAGTTCTGTGAATTACATTATTTTCTATTTTATGACATCTGGCAACCCCCAAGTGTGCAAGGTAGAACCTTGAATGTGTCAAACTTATAGTGTTATACGATTGGTGCTAGAAACGTCTATAGAACCTGTCTTATAGAACTTAAGTCGTCAGCACTTATAACTTTATAACCTCTGTGTTAGGAACGTTTATAGTACCAGGTTTGCATCTACATCTAGATCATTTTTTGTATCGTTTCAGTGCTTGAAATAATTATTGAAACAATTTTGACCGACCATGCTCCCCATTCTCGCCTGATTTCTGTATATTTCCCATCCAAACTTTTAGTGTTGGGGATAGCAATATCTATCTAACAGATGATGTTGATGTGCAAGTTCTTGATCCAAAATTTTGGCTACTGCGTCATGTCTTTCTTTGTACTCTCCTCCCGAGAAATGAGTACAGCCTGACGTTATATGGTGTATATTCTCCTTAGCATGGCATCCTTATCGGCAAAAATCGTTTTCAACACTGGGGTCTTTCATTACTGCCTTTCGGTAATTTCGTGTTGGGATGACTTGATCCTGGATGGCGAGCATAAGGCCTTCTGCTTTAGGAAATGTACTTCCTTCAATCAGTCAATAGTTCGATGCTGCTTGGTCGACATTTATTCGACTGACTGCGTTCGTCAGCTGTTTAACTTGACCAGGTCATAAAATTCTTGAACTTCGTAGTGCTGCTCAGCTAGTTTTAAGAGTGGGTTACTGTCTGCTAGGCACATGATTCGGTGTAGTTGGGAGTGCTCTGCTTCTTTTTGAAAGAACGCTCTAAGCGATTTTATTTGCTGATCTAGGAGATTGCCGATATCAGATTATCAAGGGTAGACAACGCGTCTATAACCCCTAACTTCCGAGGCAGGGATATTCGTTCTATTGCTGATTTTGGATCATGTTTTTGTTGCGTGGTCAGCAAAGTGCGGATCTTCCTTTCTAGCCCTTCCATATCTGTATAGCTCTATTTTATAATCCCAAAAGAATAGCGGAGGATCGAGAAAGATGAAAGGACCATTTAGCCACCCTCGCTCCGCGACCCTTTTAAAGGATAGGCGGCATTCGAAAATGATGATGATGATGATGAAAAGAATAGCATAGTACCGGGATGGCATAGGTGTTGATCGTCTTGATAAGATTTTTGCTGTTGAGAGCTGACCTTGAGAGTTGTTTGACTCTAGGAACGAAAGTCTCTGACACTATTTTTTTCATGGTTGTGTGTTCGATTCGCCTCGCCTGTTTTATACCCAAGTATTTGTAGGTCTCACCTTCACTCATGGCTTGTATGGTGTGACCCTCTTCAAGTTAAAAATTAATCTCTTTCTCATGTAGTTTTCCTCTTACTCTTTTCATTGTCCTACATTTGTCGAGCCTGAATCCCATTAATACATCGCTTGAGAAGTCCTTTAAAATTATTATTATTATTTATTAACAATAATTTAAAGTTTACATAATGTTTATTGAGTTTTATAATTATGGTGCTGCAAACGTTTCTATGACCAATTTTATAAGTAAATAAGCTGAGCACCAATGGGACGATAACGAAGCCATTGTGATACCATTAGTGATACTGAAGAGAATTTTGAGTGTCTTATAAGTCCAATATTCAAAAACCAAATGGTTCCAGGAGTGCTGCCTGGGGCGGCCGATCCCCATAGTGCTATGAAGATTTCTACCAAATGAGATCAAATGTGAGTGTGTCTGCATTAGGTCTGCAGTAAAAAGGAATCGCTTTCTAGCACGTTCACTCCACGTTGGGCGCCATTTTTGAAATTCAGCTTCTTTTCAATTTTGTCAATTGATTTTGGGTTACCACGAAAAACATAAACTCAGCTCATTGTTTTAAAGACACCTTTTACTTCCATTTTATTTGGATAGCTGCTTAGGGCAGATGAGCACTCTCCTTCAGTTGTAATGGGCATCAGGCAATCCTGCCGAAAATATATGCTCAGCAAAATAAAAAAATTTAAGTTTAGGGGTAGGTACACAACAGTCTATACCTTGCTTACCTGTCACCTGTCTAGTGACACAACGGTGTGATTGCCTTTTTGATTCCTATTCGCTTGTATGGTGACGCGCATGAGTGCCTATGAGTGCAACTGGCCCGAAATTAGATTGGGGCAACTATTGAATCTCTGTTTTATCACAGATTTTTTAGTTACGCGTTGTTAAGAATTTATTTTTTGTAGCGCAAGCATAGCTCTCTGTTTGAGCCCCGAAGAGAAACTTAGGTTAGTTAGGTACCTTGAGAAATAAGTTACTCATGTGAAAGCTGCTTTCGTGGATCGTGAGTAAACTTTTGATGCTTCAGAAAATTGCTAGTATGCGATTAGCCTAAGTTGAAAGCCAAAATCAACCCAAGCATTGGCAAAAGCCCAATTTTTAATTCCTTTCAAACAAAGTCAACGTTTTTTAATAAATGATTTGAGCATTTTCAAAATTTTTCCATACATTACAAGTAAAGTTTTCTAGTATAGTTTTTATTTGTTTTTGATTTAAAATTTCGGTTGGTTTCAGTTCAAAATTTATTTAGGTGTCTTACACGGAGAAAAGGAAAGCTCTTTTTTTTATTCCGCCCACTTTGTGAGGTGTGACAAAAAATTGGGTACCTTACAGCCAGCACATACACAATTTCGCTTGGGGTAGAATTTTGCCCTATTTTCCTCTATCAGATTTGCTTTTATGGACGCACTGTTGCACTTTAACAAAAGACCTGCCTGAATAAGAACACGAATATGACAAAGATTTTTTCAGGGAAATGTTTTCGGCACTTAACCTCTATCGAAGAGTTGCTTTAGTAAAGTAAAAGGAGTTTCCATTATGTAGACAAAAGGGTCATCTGTCACTTCCTTGGTTTTTGTCAGGTGAACAGAGCATTTCGCTGGGGTTTGGCTTGGGTTGCGGGCTTAGAATGAGCCTTAGTTGGAAGTTGAACTTTTTTGAGATACCGGCTGAGGTGCCTGCTAATTTTGAATCACGTTGTTCCGTGTCTTCAGTTTCTGAGAATGGTTAACAAGGCGTGGATTATTTTATAAGACATCGGTCTCAGGTGATGCTTCAAAGTATTCACAAACCAGAAACAATAGTAGTTTGCTTCGGCCCGCTCTATGACTTAGATCTCGGTTTATGCTGTACGCGGTTCAAGGCGTCAGTTATTAAAATATGACGACATTTTATTCAGTCTTGATGTCGCTACCTATTCCAGGTTTCCAAAGGACTTCTGTTAGAATGCAAGAGTCATGACATCAGCATAGCAAGCGTTTCAATAAGACATTGGAGAGAAATTAAATATTTTGTTTCTGAGCAAACACAGGTCTCTATTTTGCGTTAAAACCAGTTTTTTGTAAAGTTTTTCAGGGCAAGCACTTCGTCGGTTCAACTTCTGAGCTTTCCAAAAGCTGTTTGCTTATTCGCAATAGTTTTTCGATATCAGAGTCTGTACGGCACAGGACATTACGTTTAAGGAGTTTCTGGCAGGTAGTTTTGTGGGGCATCTGCGTACTTGCTTGACTTGAGAAGCATAAGTTTGTCCGAGCTCTGTGGATGACATCATCTTCATCTTCGAAATACACCTTCTAACGCTTCTTACGTATAGAGGGGAGGGATTTATCCACTTCAGCTGAAGAAAATAATGTTTGAGTGGTGTTTGTCGTCTTCCTTAATTGTTTTATTCCTGATTGGTGGGCCTTTTAAAGGCGTTCTCTGGTTCAACTTTAGACAGATTGACTATATGAGAATATTATATGGGATCAATGTTTGGTTTTTTAAGCAAGTGGTCGGTTTGACATCCTAGTTTGTTGGAGTAGGTTCTAGTTACCTTGCTCATCCATTTCTGTTTTTGTCAAGGCTCTCCTTGAACATTTTTTCTAGAAGAGGGCTTCCATTTGAACGGACTTTTTTCCACGGCATGCCAATCAGTGCATTCGAGATGTGATTCTTATGACATCATCGGTTTTCCAAGTAAATGTTTACTTTCTGGAAAATTCAGCGGGTGTCGAGTCTACTATCGGCATTTTGCAGCTGAAATCTATTTTGCCTCATCCAAGTTGGCTGTGAAAAAAAACCCACACAAATGCTTGTTTTACGTCGACTCCGTAGCTCTGGAAAATGTTTCTATAACAGGTGCTTAAAGAACTGCAAGTCGAAAGGAATCTTGGGAGTTCTTAACTCTGATCGCTGAACGCGAAGACCATAAAATGTGAATTTTTTCCCTGGAATTTCTTGCATTCAGGGAGCAGCAACCCCAGAAGAAGGCCCTGCCGACTGTGAGTATGAGTTATTTTAACCTAAGCAAAGCCAAGAAAGGTTTCAAGACATAAGCAACACCTTTCTAAGAACACCAATATAAATAAAAAAAACAAAGCAAATTGAATTAAATTTTCCACAAAATCGTCAAGAAACGTACAATTAAAGTACCATCCCTGCTATTAACGAAATGCCTTATAAACAAAGGCCTCCAGCCCAAGCAGTACATATCTCACATTCAACAAACCTTCCCCCGGCCAGTCGAGTAAATTTTTGAGACAACATTACTTTCTCCGCAAATCATAGCCGCCCCATATAACATTCAAAAAACTTTATGCGAGACATTAGCAATAAATTGACATTTTGACCGGAAAAGTTGCTCTCAAAATTTCATATGGCCATTTCGGATATATTATGCACTTCCTCGCAAGGAAAAGGAAATTCATCTATAAACGCCCATTAAAGTGATAAAACCTGATTTAGTAGAAAAGAGAAAAAAAAATCGAAAAACATAACATAAATACTTTCGACATATCCTAGCGCAATAAAATAAAACCCTCCACATGTAGACACACACGTTCGTATCCACTACCCCCTCCAGGGGTGAACATTTATATATGAAGAAGCGCACAGTTTTCTCGCACAAACATTACGCTGCCAATAAATCTCCACAGGATAATATTAAATAATGGCTGAATAGGATATGGGCCATATAAAAAACAATTGCCCCACCATTAGCCCATCGCAAAGGAGTATAGGATATCGTCTTCCATTTGCTTTTTTATTCCTTTGTTCTTTTATTTTTTATTTGCCTCATAAGGATGCGGCAAACGAAGATACATATGTATCTGGCAGCCCCGTCGTTATTTTGTTTCGGGCGGTCGGGGGACATGTCAAAATTAACAAATAATAAAACCGTCAGGTCGACTGCGCCACAAAGATGTTGTTCGCCACCGCCGCCGCCGCTAGCAAGGACATCGATGGAAGTTGGCAGCGATGCCATTCATTTTATTCGTTTTAGCCATCAAACAGGTAACAAAATGAACATCGGTGTTAATTCGATGTCGTTTCGATAGGACGAGGATATCTCACTTAAGGGTTTTTGGCGGGCAGATACAACCCCTCCGATAGATGGTGCGTGTGCTCTGTGCTAGCCGCGCTCACCGGTTATACAGGGGATTTTATTAAAAGGGACATTAATTCGCCGTAAAGACAGTGTCTTAGAGGAACCAGGTTTCGTGCTTATTTATGGCGAAGCGTAAAATGTATACGGCCGAGCTTACACGATAAAGTTGAGCCATCAATTTAAATCAATTTCATTTTGTTATGAATATTGTTTGCATGACGAACGGGGGGTGGGTGGTGGCTGAAACGCGATTCACGTGGGATGGAAAAAGGAACAAGTTATTTATTTTTTGGGCACTCTGACGTATGCGTAACATTTGTTCAACTGACATCGAAAAAAGGTCGTTAACTCCATGGCGTGTGGTGTAAAAACACTCCTTGGCAGATGAAAAATTATACGATCTAGCTGACAGCCATAAGAAAAATCAATCCTCCTTCAAGGACTCATTCAAGTGATAATTACGAAGGAATTACAAATTCATTTGCCAAAATAATGTCAACAAGGGTTGTTGACTAATTAATTCTACAAAACGAAAAGTGGTGCTTCGTTTCTAATTTGTCACATTATTTCATTCCTTTTCTTCGGCGCCATTTAATTTTGTTGACGAAATGACTACAAATGACAATTAAAATGGAATCAAAGGATAACGCAGAGGAAAAAATTAATCAGCACATACCCTCAGCCTAAAAAATAGAAATTCAACCAAAGGGAAACGGGTGAGAAAGGAAGAAAATACCGTCAATTATTTCGAATCGTATTAATGCTGATGACGATCGGATTCGGATGCCATTTAGCGGAAACGAACATCTGAGTATAGGGTCCTTTTACGGCGATGAAGATTAAGATAAAAAGAAAATCATCGTCCTATTGTCAGTGTGGGTGATTCTTTTTATAATTTTTTATACATAACCAAAGAGAAGACACATATGTATTATTTCATACTTATTGCATCTGAGGCAAGTGCGTAAGAAATTTCTTTTGTCATTATGTTTCTAAGCATCTGAGATCCTCCTTGATGGAGAAAGAAATTTCGTTGTCACCATGTAGCTAATGACATGGTGACACAATGTTGGCTGGCAAGAGGAAACGCATGTGATGTAGAATTTAATTGGAGTTTTGAAATCGTTTTTATTTGGATGGCGCAAAATAATCGGGATTTAAGGAGGGACACACAATATGGCTTTTGTTTAAATGAATTTAAGGTGTTTCGGTGTGTGACGTGAGGATATCTAGACTTTAAATTATAATTAAAAGTGTCGAGTTCATCTTGAGATTCTCTAAGAATAAGGAGTTTTTCCAGCGATTTCTCATTATTGGAACCACATTCGAAATTGATGATTGGCGCAGTCGGGGACTTATTTTTTTATCCCGCTCGAAATTGGTTGAAATTTTCCACAAGCGATTCAGACCATTCATTAAACAAGCAAATGTTTATCAGTCGGAGACGTATTTTTGAACAAAATTTTAAGCAAGGCCTAAGAAACGTTCAACTGGACCCGCTTATAAAAAGATTCCATTAACAAGATATGATCTTAGTCTTCAATATTATAATCGGCGCAGTCGGAGAAATAGTTTAGATTTAGGAGTTTCGCACAACAAATTTTTAAGTATTTATATCTGATGCAGTCGGCAACTTATTGTTTCTATTTATTTCCCACTTGACGGTTGTTGAAAAAACTATACATCCTGTCACTTATTGGTGCAGCGGAGGAGTTCGGACAAACCGGGCGATTTCGTTAATTGAATTTCGAATTAAATTTATTTAATATACAAAGTAAGAAGGGCCTGTTTAAGTTGGCGCAGTCAGGGCCCAACAAACATACTCTCGAGAGATGTGCTCTACAAACCTAGAAAATCCTTTTATAAGACTCTCGTAAGACTCTTGAATACTCTCAGCACATAATCTTTTTTGAATAAATTTAATTTTACTCTCATAGTACTCTCATTAAAAGGGTAAAAGGCTACCAGAGTAAAAAAGACGTAAACTCCTATTATGAGACAATATTTGATTTTTGTTATGTAAGTTCAACTCTCATGTTACTCTCAAAGAGTAAAAGTATTATAAGAAGAATCATAATGAGAGTCAAAGTATCGAAGCACTTATAAAAATACTCTTTTCAGCCTAACACTCTTGTTATGAAACCGGATGGCTGATAAAAATACCTATTTACGTAAATTCAAAATAAATGCGTCCCACCATCTGTCAAAAGTAATTTTGCCAGTATGTAGTGTGCTTGCGGTGACAGAAGTTTTTTAATTAATTTAGTTTATGCATTTCTTTATGAAGAAAAAAGTGTAGGTATCTCTGCAACACAAATTGTCATCGAAAACATATTCATGGTCTGGTTGGCCAGCATGGATTGACTGACTTTTTTCTACACGCAAACAAACTTACAGTCAACTTCGATGACGTCAGATTTATATTAACTTTAGCGAGCAATTGTCATAACATGCGTATGCCGTAATCTTTATATTCCTTCATTCATGTGCACGCGGCAAAATTCTGGTAAAAACAGAAATGCGTCTTTAAATAGTACGAAACCACGTGATTTCTAAATTCTTAAAAACAGTTTATTTACTCTGATTCGGGAAGACAAGTGCAATTTTACTCTGGTTAAAAGGGTAAAACTCTGGAAAACAGCCAATATGCTCGCACGAGGAGAGCTAATCTCTGTTAAAAAAGCTTAATCGCTCACAAAAAGTGAATTACTCTTATTAGAAAACTATTTTTTCCGCCATTTAATTTCTAACCTCTTAGAGTTACCAACGTCAAGGTATAGTCATATAGTTGATTTGTATCCGTTTGTTATAAATAAAATTAAAAAAAATTTATACCGAAAAGATTTTATGAATGTACGAAGAAATGTTATTTTTTTTTTTTGTAGGATGGTAAGAGCTATATTTTGGTTCTTATTATCCCCAAAAACTAGGACATATTTTAAACGTATAGTTTGTAACAGTAAATTATCACGGAGTAATCGCATACTTAGCATTTTTATTGATTGAGACCGAATACATAATCGACCATGTACCTAAATACGGACGGACATGGCTCATTCGACTCACATTTTGGCCGCGATCATATCCTCTTACATCCTATTTTACTCCTTACCCTGTCAATTGACGTAAAAACACATTTTAAACAGAGAAAATGCGGCAGCCCTTCTGTGATGAGCTATCTTTTATAATTAATTTTTTAAATTGATTATTTTTGAGGCGCTTTGTTTTTATCGAAGTAAAATGTTAACTTTAGCAGATAAATTTTCAGTTGCACTTAGTTTTTGCATAAATAACCTCAGAAAAAATATTATTAAAGTCAAAAATATTGATGACAATGGTGTACCACCAAACAGCTGGCATTGAAAATAACAATTTCTTTTAGAAGTATATCTTGTTCTCTTTTTCACTTCATGTCCTTATGAAAAATTAAAGCATTTTTGGCACACAACATGATAAAGATGGCACGAAAATTGTTTGTTATATGTTTCTCTCTCTTTCAAACAAGACTAACTCTTCATATCCCATAAGAAGAACTTATTGTCTTATTATGAGACCGAATAACTCTTGCAAGGAGAGTTTAAGACTTTTTATCAGATCAAACAACTCCCATAAGTGGGGCCATTTAACTCCCGTAAGACTCTCTTAAGCGCTCTCGTAGTACTCTATGAGAGGCAAATTCCAAGAGGCAAGCTCTTGGAGAATACTCTCATAAGACTCTCGTAGAGTGTTATGGGAGGAAAAATGTTAGTTGGGGGATCTAAACCTATTTGGCTATGACCGGTTACAAAATAAAGTAAAAAAACCTTTCTAGAATCAAGAATAGCCCTGGGAAAAATAGTTTTTCGGTACTGCGAGCAGAACCTAATCAATACCGATTGAAACTACATTATATACTCCGTTTTCGCCCCAAAAAGTTGCAGTATAAAGCTTAGTTCCGCCTTAAGGACGTACCTGAAAGACAACTTGAATCTTTGCCAGATTGCTAAGAGTAAGAAGAGCATGACTAAGATAAACATACCTACTTCAAAAATCTCTTTAAAAAAGGTGAGTCCGCGAAACTTCTCTGAATTAAAAGTCTAACCGAACGTATCTTTTCTTATAGTGGAATCTTCACTTACGCCAAGAAAAGATCAAGGACTATCAAAAAACGGAAGAAGGTATTTTTAAAATTTATAAAATTTGGTATATTTTAAAGCAGGATTTTAAGCTTCATCAGTTCTAATCAGATTGTTGACGATAAATATATTATTCTAACTGGCGCAGTCGAAGAGATCACAGCAGATATGTAAAATAAAATTTCGCGAATAAATGTGTCAAAATTTTCGACATTTTTTAAAGTCGTTCAAGCAGTCATTTGCAAAAATTAAGGCGTCAATGTAATTGGCGCAGTCGTGGGGGAATTTAACAGAGGTAGTTTGAAAATTTAATAAGAGTAATAATAAGAGCAAACAACTTTCTTTAATCCAATGCTTTTATATCTGTACTAAGAAGAAGTGAAAAATTTCAAAGTTATTTATATTTGGTGCAGTCGAGGTGCTCGTTTTTGTTTTTTTTTGGAGCTTTTGGGTTCCTTAACTGAAAAACTAAGCCAAACAATTCTCTCTATGAACACTTCTACAGGAATGATCTCTCTTAGATAGTGACAAGAGTGAGACAGGGCGAAGTTAGATATTTTAAGGCAGAAAACTTATCAAATTTCCCCTTAGTAAGCGCACTACCAAAATTTGATTTAGGCTGTTTCAAAAGGATCTAAGGCTCCAGTCTAAAGAAATCAGTTATTTTGGCATAAAAAGACTATGTCTTGACTTGAAATGCGCTGATGGTAGCTCAACTGGTGAAAGAGTTACGACTTTGGTTCATTGGCTTCCACTCATGTACGAAGCAAGGCATCATTATACTTTCAACGTCTTTGTTGTTCGTCCACAAATTAATCTTTGAAACTAGATCTTCAATTGAACAACAAAATCGAACAGACATGCATATCCGAAAGGTCTATCGTCTACATTACCATTGGAACTCTTGGATATTATGTTTCTGAGCTCACTAGCTCAGCTAGCTTACGGCTCATAGTGCTAAGAACTCTGTTGTGACAAGACAAGCTTTGTTAACTGACTGGTTGACAGTCTTTAAAGATGAGTTGGGCAGACACAAAAAAGTGTCAACGTAAGCTTGCAAGTCTGCCAATCTGTTGGAGACAGCAAGACTAGGCAATTCGGGGGCAACTTCAACTGAACTACTGTGTTAAGAAACACTTTGATTGAGGATCAAACTGTGAATGATTTTGTATTCAAGCTCTAAGACTTGACTTAGACTAAAATTTATTAAGTAAGAGAAGGAAATGCACTGAAACCTGAAGAAAGGACTCCGAATAGCTTAAAAAACCACATCCAGGGAGGGGAGGACAAGTTGTTAAATGAAGAATAAAAGCAATGAAAAAGTTTCTGTCACTATTGGCGCAGTCGGCGTCTTACTGTTTCCATAAGAATACGGCAAATTTCCCAGTTCCCTTTAGTGGCGTTGCAAAAATTAGATATAGCCAATAAGAAGAACAGAATTTCATTTGAAAGAATTTAGTTTTAAAAACAACCAAAATGTCCGTAATCGGCGCAGTCAGGAATTCGGTGGAAAAGTGGTTATTAACACATTTAGCGACGTTAATAAAGATCATAAAAGCAGTGTATCCTTTCGACGATATCACATTAATTATGAGAAAGTGACAAAAATTAAATCTTCCGAAAAATAAAAAAAGTCGCAGTCAGGAAAAATTGGCGCAGCTGGGTGACCTTTTTTTTAAAAAAAACTCCAATAATTAAAAAAAACTGCTATAAGAAAAGCTCCAAAAACCAAGTGTTAAGGAGTAATATAATATATATATAATAACCAAGCTGTTGAGGAGTATTTACTTAAAAAATGTATTCTTCGGGAGACATAAATATTTCTTATCGTCGCAGTCTAAAATTTTGACGATAAGTTATGTTAAAAGAAATTTCAAATAACTTTACAAAGCAAAAGTCGATCGCTAACGTCACTTTTTAGCAATACTTAAAATTATTGAAGTTATTGGTAGTAATTGGCGCAGTCGGATTACTTAATTTTCCTTTATATTAATTTTTTTATGATCAACTATTCGGACTACTGTTGCTAATGCCCTGAAAAGTCGGGCGATGACTCTCCTGAGCTTCAAGAGATAGTAGATTGTGGATAGAGTTGTGGATACAAATCTATTCTCATTCCATTTAAAAAAAAACTTATCCACTCTGCTTATGAATATTGTTTTTGAAAGAAAAAGTCTTCCCAGTTCCCTTCAGAAAATTCAAATGGACGTGGCTGTTCCATTTTAAAACTCCTACAAGCCTAACACCGTTGACTTTTCACCATTTCATTATTCATGTCTTCAACAAACACCCCCTGTCGATAAAAATAAATCACTAAACTTGCGATCCGCAGTACAATGCACTCTCCGTCACGTGTTTAAAAACCCTTTGATTGAAAATACATAGATTTCTAGAACGTGTCAACTTCATACGTATAACTCAGACTTTGGACACATATTTAATAAATCATTTTCAATATTCGACTTGGTACCGTCGCCGCCGCCGCCGACCTCATAGCGCAGCTACCTAAATAGTGTCTTGAGTTTTTCGTGTTGCTGCCAAGCACACCACATAACTATTTATTATTTATTCATAAGCAAAAGAAGACAGCCCTGGCAGCCCTTTACAGGGCGGTCTATGTAGCTGCTAGCGTAGCGTAGTCGCGGTGGGTGGACACCGAACTTCCCTTAAGTTTTGATAAGCAATGGAAAAGTTTTACCATCTCATATAAGTTAACAACTTTGTGATACTTTCCTTGCTTTTTTTTTTTTGCATTATGATGTGGCAAGGATATTGCCTCGATGGATTTTTCATATTTTATTTTATTTTTTTTTTTGTGGGCTTGTGGGGCGTGGCATACTGCCAGTTGTGTGTTCGGTTCGGGGTGATTTGCTCCACCTATTAGTTAAACTTTTCAAATATTATCAGTTATATGATTTAAGCTCGAAGGATGGGCGTTGCGTTGGAGAAAAGATTCGAGGTGGTAAGGACATACCATTGCATTCGACCTCATCACGCTGTATCGTTACACGCAATGGATGGTGAAGTTAATATTTGATCGTTTTGTTGGGATTTGTCGGGTAGCATATGGATTATAAGGAGGGTTTAAATAAAAGTCTGTGCATGTACGAAGAAGGCAAGAATTAGTGGTATGGGCTGGTGAAAGGAAAAAGTTTTAGTTAATATTGAAGATAATTTTCGCGTCACTTTAATTAAATTTATAGTTGGGTAAAGTAAGCTAATCTTTAGCTTTGAAAAGCAAGTTTAGGGCTTGATGGAAGATTATAATGAACTTTTTCTGTTTATATGGTAAGATCCTTAAAGATTTTCATTGTACCACGGGTAGATAACAGAGCCAAAAAAAAAACTAACGGGCACTTGCAGCTCAGAAGATCCATTGCGATGGCAGTCGGTTTGTCAGACCCTCGCGGAGGTGGGACCGTGCAAAACACTTTATTGCCTAATCTATACTATAGACGTCATCAAAACTATAGACGTCATCTATACTATAAACGTCATCTATACTGTAGACGTCATCTATACTATAGACGTCATCTATACTATAGACGTCATCTATATTATAGACGTCATCAATACTATAGACGTCATCTATACTATCTATACTATAGACGTCATCGCTTGGAACTCGAACCCGAGACATTATGCGCAGTAGTCTGACATGATAACCACCGCACAACAGCACCCTTTACTATGGCTGACTTATACAGGATGAACACCAAGGAAAAAGGGTTTAAAACAAGTCCTTCTGGAGTTGCTGGTCCCTGGAATGCTCACCAGATATGGTGGGTACCGGTATGGCAAATATCCGGGGCAGACCAAAACCAGCAACAAACGAAAAATACGCACATAGAATGGGCAACAATTAGATGCATGCCAGATATATTTATGAATTATTCTGCTAGTTTAAATTGCTTTTCTCCGTAAAGGCATAACACTTGCGGGGGTATGCTTTGGTGTTTCTGTGTAGAGGTTTCATGTTTGGTTCGTCAGCGTGTTTGGCTCGAGAAGAATAACTTTCTTCTTCTTTCTTTTCTATACCCAAATTCTTTCCGCTCAAGATGTGCTACGCATTTTAAGGGTAGTCATAACGCCTTGATCACGAGTATATTATAAAAAAAAAAATCCAGAAACGGGTCAGATCTGGTAAATAGGCACAACGTATATTGGCTGCCAAGATAGGTTGCTAGGTGAAAGCTGGCTTACTTTAAGTGGCACTCGATTTCCAATTATCAGACTAAAAAAAACAGGTGACGCTGCTGTTCAGACTCTGAATATCCAGCTCTGAATTATCTGCATAGATTATTTCACTTTACATAGGAACTCCCAGAGAAAGTTTTCTACAGGTGCAAGATCGCAGAGTCGTGGACGCCAATTTACAGGTCCATAACATGAAATTTTGTCAATGTTATACCTGGCCAACAAACGTATTGCCAGGTATAACATTGAGAGACTGACAGGTTAAGGAGTACGTCAACAACTGGGGTCCCATCTGTTGCAAGGTACACAAGGGCAATCTGCCAATAGAATAACGAGGACCTTGTTCTTGGTTCATGTGCATTATTTGTACAGAGAAAACATGTAGGCTATTTGGACACCTGGAAGTGGGTTGTGGTGTAGATGGTATAGCACCTGACCACTGGGCTGCCGTAAAGATCATTTTTAGGAACGGTGCGAATCAAATTGTTTGTCGATTACAGCGAGAGTATAGTGCGAGGCTGAAAGAAGATACCTGGCAGCGGATAAAGGGTCGAAGAATGCTCAAAGCTCGTATAGCAGTTTTTTCGGGATCACGCAAAAATGAACTCGAGTCCTTGCATCGCACTTAGCTCAAATAAGTGCAACGTAGTATGAGATGCACGTGACAAGAGCAACTACATCAACGCGCTTGCTTTAGAAGCAGCTGGAAGGTGAGACAGCACGACAGTTAACCGCTCACTTAGAAGACTTAGATGGAGCTCTATTTTTTCGGATGAATTCCAACTCATGTTTCTTCAACTGATCTGACCCAAACCAAAGTGAGTTGCCCGAAGTAAGAAATTCCCAAATACGGACCCAGTAACGAAGAAATAATATCTGCGCTCAACTCGCTAAAGAAATATTAAATGTCAGGATGATACGGAATTCCAGCGGAGATAATCCAAGCATCTCCAGCGTCGTCGCTGTAACTTTTGAACCCCTTATCGAACGAGCATGGGACGCAGAACTTTTGCACGAAGAGTGGAAAAAAGGGGTGATCGCCAAGCTTTCGAAAAAAGAAACCGGAATTTTTAGACCGCCTTAAGAACTTTTTTGAAGTTGCGTTCGATGCAGAGCAAGCAGGTTTCCGTAGTGGTTCTTCGTGTGTTGATCACATAAACACCCTACGGATTACTATTGAACAGTGTGCTCAATTCAGATCACCACTTCAGCTGCTCTGTATAGATTTGGGGAAGGCTTTCGACAGCGTCAACAGAGAGTTTATCTGGCATGGTATATGAAGAGGAGGTTTTCCAGAAAAGCTAATAGCTGTCATAAGGGCTGGATCATACTATGGCTCGGTGTGTCGCGTATTGCATAGGGGAAAATTTTCGGGGGATTTTGAAATTCAAACTGGTGTCGGACAAGGCTGCATCCTGCTATCAATACTTTTTCTGCTGGTGATAAGTGTAGCATTGTCCTCCGGTAATGGAGGTACCTATTCATTTGACTCTGACGAAATTAATCTGAGAACAGGTCAGGAGCCTATAAGCACAATCATCCAACGAGAGAAATGGCATTGGATCGGCCACACCCTAAAAAAGGTGATAGTCCTTTTTCTCCACCAATAATTAAACAAGTTTGCAACCTTGTTTAATTATTGTTGGAGTGACCAGCTTGCCAAATACAGGTAAGAAATTAAGAAACTTCTCACATATGTTAAACAGCATTTGATAAGGATAATTGTGTAGAAAACAGAAATCAACCAATTTTTTTACCGGTCCGTCCAAAAATGGAAAAAGGACCTCTTATGGTATCGCTACGTTGTCCGTCCGTCCGTCCAATCCGTCCGTCCGTGCGTGTATAACTTCGAAACGGTAAGTTGTAGGAATACAAAATTTTGTGTACTTTTAAACACCGGAAATAGTCAGGGAATCTAACGAGGGCAATTTTTTTTAAGCAAAAATAACGGTTTGAAAGCTTGAAATTTCATGGGAAAATGGATTGAATGTTTTTTAATATTTTTTTTAAGAAGACAAGCAGGCAAGAACAAGAAAGTGCAACTTAAATTAAGAATATACCAATCTTAAATGAGAAAATTAAATATTTTAAAACTATTGAAACGTTTATGAGAAATAAAGAGTTGAAAATGGGTGACGTTTTTCAATGTGTTTGAGGCCATAACTTTTGAACCGCTCAATGCACAAACACAATATTGAACATACGTATACAGCAACAAATGAAAACCAAAGGCTTGAGACAATTTTTCTATAAAAAGTTTTAATACTGCCGTTTTAACGTATTTTCGAAAAATTCACAAAAAAAACCCGTGTGTGTATTCACGAAAAAAATCACACGTATCAGAAATTATGCGAAATTTGAAGGAAAATTATAGCGAATCTTAAAGTTTCAAAACCTTCTGAGATGCAACTCAAAAACAGAAAAGCATTTTTAAAAACTATTTTTTAAAATCTTCTAGTATCTCAACGGTAAAAGCGATCTTGTTCAGATTTAGTTCAAGTACAAAGCGTACAAAAGGAAAGCGATCTGCGTTAAAAAGTTTTCAATGTGCCGTTTTTAACCTTAGTTAAAGAATGAAGCCTTCAAGAATGAAGCCTTTTTAAAAGACGAAAAACAAAAGGAGCTTGTTTTACCGTTTTCGCAAAAACAAACGTTGGCCATAGAACTTATAACAAAAACATCCAATTCTAGTACAGGTAGTTGCACTATTGGAAAAAGGTCTCGGGAGCACTGAAAAAAATTCGAAACAGTTGTTGAAAGGATTTGAAATTTAACAAATTATAAAAAAAAGGTCAAAAGAAGGTATATCTCCCCCTCTAGCTCCCAAACGGTATAAAGCATGGCTTTGACATAAATAACGGGCAAAATCCATCTTCTGGGATTTCATGTTGAGCTAAGAATATTCAAAAACTTCGAAGATTTGATTCAAAAACGTAATAACATTTTCGAAAACGAATTTTTTCAGGTTGCTAGTCTGTTTACGCTAGATAATGACGATCTAGTTAAAATTTGGCTGAAGTATGTAGCGCTTAAAACGCAAACTTACTGCATTTAAAAAATTTCAATATTCCCGTTTCCAACCTGATGTTTTGCCTATATAGGCAAACGAAAAAGAAAACAACATGTTGTACCGTTGTCTCTGATATTCATATCCGCAGAATTTAATAAAAGTGGTCAATGGAACGCAGCTGGTTGTAGAATTCAAAAAAACAGTTTTGAATTTCTAGATGTGCTTGAAAAAACTGTTGTCAATTCAATTCAATTCTTTATTTGTAGCATAATTCCTACATATTTTTAACATGTTTTGTATTTTTAGTCACCTGAAAAAAAGACTTGTTCTTTTTCACGGTCCCCACCTCCGCGAGGGTTTGACAAGCCCTCCGAGAGTATTAATTGTAAAAAATTGTAAAGAAATTAACACACCAGCATACATTGTTCAGAAGTTGGCCCTGGTTCACCTCGAGCTGTTGCGCCACTCTATTTATTTATTTATTTATTTTTTGTATTTTTAGAGGTTTAGAAAACTGATTCCTTACATCTTTAGTGCTAAGTTTATATAATAAATATGTAAGGTTAATCATGATGCAAGGAACTATGGGAAAATGCTACAAGTAAAAACCCATACATGAGACTTAAATATACTAAATATATTGCATGCGGCCCTATTATATGCCAAATTCTATATGATTTCAATTCACGAGGTCTAGGATTAATTCGTTTTCTGAATATAAACATATAGTAAAAAAAAACTTCTTTAAATTTGTTGGCGAGAAATGCAATTGTGTTCGAGTTTGCCCTTTCATGAAGTCTATAAGTAGAGAAATGCCAAGGTAGCTTTAATATCATCTTAAGGATTTTATTTTGGCATACCTGGAGTTGCTTAATGTGCGTCTTAGCACAATTGAACCATATAGGAGCACCATAGAGAACCATGGGAGCACCAAATCAACTTATTTTGCGTGCTTAAACTTGACACTCTGCTAATAAAAGGATGAAGGATTCTTTTTGTAGAATTTATTTTGTTGATTGTGCATCGTATGTGCGCCTTAAAAGTTAGTTTTTTATCCAGGACTACTCCCAAGTATCTTACATTGTCTGACCATTCGATTTGTTCAGAAGACAGTTGAAGCTTAGCATTCGGCTCATAACACGATTTTAGGCGAGACGGCTAAACCATAGCGCTTGCGTTTTGTCGCATTGACTTTAATTATCCATTTTTTGAAATACTGGTCTATAAAGCTGAGTGAATTTTGCAAAACTGAAAACACTTTTTTTTTTTTTTTGAATACTAGGATGGACGGAGACTAAAACTCCAAAATCTTTCAAAGATACCAATACGCCCTCTATAGCAGGTACATAATACCGAAGTCCACGTGCTAAAAAACCACCCATTTATGAGAGACACTATGAAACTGCCAGAACGCACTTCATAGTAGTAAATTTTCGCTTTCTCATAATACTTCTTGACTACAACTAAGTTAACTTAACAAGTAGTTTACGCTTCCATAGTGTTGATCGCATTGGATAGGTTGCTTTCCAGTGAATGCACCTACTAAGCCGTTCATTCGTGCGGCTTCACCCTACGTCGCTAGATCAAAGGGTCAAGACCCTTTCGTCGTCGCTCGTTGTTTACAGCGTTAAGAGTCTCGTTTAGAGTATGGATCATTTCATTGTTGCAATGAACATGAAGGCGAGCATTTAGCTTTCGAGCGAAGTTTGTTACTTCTTCGCCCACGGTAGCTATTCCTAAATCTCTGTGAATATCGCTATTCCTAATATACCATGGAGCATTCACAATTGCTCTTAGTGTCTTGTTTTGGAAAGTCTGCAAAATGGACATGTTGCTTGGCTTGGTACAACCCCAAAGTTGTATACCATATGTCCAGGACGGCTCTAACACCTGCCTGTACAAGAGCAGTTTGTTATATGTGCTTAATTTCGAAAATCTTCCGATAAGCCAATACATTTCCCTGAGCCTAATCTCGAGCTCGTCACGCTTCTTTTTTACGTGTGGTTTCCACCTAAGTTTAGCGTCCAGTGTCATCCCTAGATACTTCGCTTCATTTGCATAAGGTATTTGTGCAGAATTTATGAACAGAGGTAAATTGTTAACCCTTCTGTAAGTGAAATTCACATGCGTAGACTTGTTCTCGTTAAGAGCGATTTGCCAAGTCTTCGTCCAGACACAAATTCTGTCCAATGCTCGTTGGAGGTTTGTCGTTGATGACTCGACTGATTCACCTGTTGCCAGGATGGCCGTATCGTCCGCAGACGTGGCCACGACTGTCTCGTCATCTAGAGGTATGTCTCTTGTGTAGAGCAGGAACAGGGTCGGACCGAGGACGCTTCCCTGGGGTACGCCAGCCCGAATTTGCTTGAAACTCGAGTATTCACTACTACACCTAACACGAAAGAGTCTACTTTCAAGATAATTTCCCAATATTTTAAACATGTCTTCCGGCAAGTTTTGTCGTAGCTTATATTTCAAGCCTTCGTGCCATACCTTGTCGAAGGCTTGCGATACGTCGAGGAAAGCACTTGAACATATTTTTTTCCCTTCTAAGGCTTTTTCAATTTCATGCGTTATTCTGTAGACTTGATCTATTGTCGAATGGTTAGGTCTGAAACCGAATTGATGATCCGGGATCAAGCGTCTTTCTGCAATTATTGGTTGTAATCGCTTCAGCAGAAGTTTTTTCGAACACTTTCGATATTATCGGCAGAAGCGATATGGGCCTATAAGATTTTTTATCATTTGCGCATTTCCCCGGTTTTGGAACCATAATGACTTCAGCAACTTTCCATTGTCTTGGAACGTATAGAAGTCTAAGAGAAGCGTTTATCATATAAAGTAGCTTTACTAATGCCTTTTTTGGTAGCTCTTTAAATATTTCGCCAGTGATAAAGCTATCAGGTTCCGCGTTGTTGTTTAGAACGTCAGCCAACGGCGGGCCGTCGAAAGGCTTGAATGTTTCTTCTAAATATTCAGCAAACAAATTCGCTTTCTCTTTGTCTTCTCTTACCCATCCGCCGTTAGCTTTTTTTATTGGTGCCGAGTGGATTATAGGTTTCTTGATAGACTTAACTGCTTTCCACAGCGAGTAGTTTGAGCTCCTATCCGCCGACAAGCCTTCAAGGTATTCAGTGGTCTCACGATTTTTAAGATCTTGCAACATTCCTTTCAGTTTGTTAGAGAGGTGGCTCAATAGGGTTTTGTCTGGGGGGGCCCTCGTGCCTTGCCATCTCCTACGCGCTCTTCTCTTTTCACGAATCAATTCTTCGATTTCGAGCGGATATGTTTTACGTACATGCCCGTCGGTGCTAACTGCGTTCTTTTGGGACGAATTGTTGTTCCAAGCAGCGCTCTGAATCGCTTCAATGAATTTGTCAACTGCGGTTTCTAACTCGAAAGGAGTTTTCAATGGCACATTCAAGCCAACACCCTCCTTACAGTCCTTTCTGACAGCGTCCCAGTTCATGTTTTTGCTAGCTAATCTAGGAGCTCTTTCTATTTTCGCCAGACTTCCACCCATCTTCAAGATAACTCCTGAGTGGTCTGAGCAAAGATCATAACACTCTTCAATTCGCGTAAGGTATTTGGGGTACCCTTTAGCGATGAAAAAATCGACAAGGTCAGGCTTTTTATTCCTATCGGTTGGCCGATATGTTGGCTTACCCGTAGAGAAAAAGTCCACCCCACGCTTCATACTATTTTTGTACAGTAATCTGCCTCTTGTTGAATTGCATCGTGAGCCCCAAAAAGTATACTTCGCGTTAAAGTCACCCCCAATGATAAAATTGGACCCAATGAAGTCACACATACGATCAAGATCGTCTTCCACCAGTCTATATCCTGGCGGGAAATAACAAGATGCAATGTTTCCCGCCAGGATAACACGCCAGGAAAACACATCATTGAAAAAAAGACCGGAAGCAAACAGGGCGGAATCATCTGCAAGCATAGCGATGTTAACACATGGGTTGACAGAAGGCATGTCGGCCAAAAATAAATTAAATAAAATTGGACCTAAGACTGATTCTTGAGGAACACCAAAGAGAACATCATATGCGGCAGATTTTGATATGCCTACTTGAACGGCAAATTTTCTTTCCTTAAGGAAACTCTGTATAATGCTTATGATACTATCTGGAAAATTTAGTAAATTCAGATGGTGTTAAAAGCCTTCTCAGTGTCGAGTAAGACCAAAGCAGTGGAGTGCCCCAATAGAAACTTATCCATTACATGTTTTTTTATTCTTGCAATTTGATGGCAAGTTGAATGGCCTTTTCCAAATCCAAATTGATGACTTGGCATGATGTCTAGATCATCAATAATTATTTGGAGCTTTTCTTTCAACATTTTTTCCAAGAGTTTGCTCATTACACTTAAAAAGCTTATGGGCCTGTAACTCAGGGGATTGTCTTTTTGCTTTCCTGGGTATTGGAATAACTTTGGCTATTTTCCAGCATTTAGGAAAATAGCTCAATTTTAAACAGCAGTTTATGATCATGGTTAGGAAAATTAAACCCTTCTTAGGAAGAGCTTTCAACAGATTATTGTTAATTTTATCAAGTCCAGGGGACTTATTTGGCTTGGATTCCTTGATAAGATTTCTTACCACATTTACCGTTGTATAGTAGCTTTCATCAATAATGTCGACCTACTTGCGAAGTCTGATATGTGGGACTGAACCTCATTTTTCGTAAAAGTGTCACTAAGATGTGAAGCTATTGAGTGGTTTTCATTAAAAGTCGAGGCAAGAATATTTGCCTTTTCCTCTTGAGTAATAAAAACATTGTTACTGACCCTCAAAGTTTGATCCTTTTTTCTTTATTACTTTTGTAATTTTCCAGAACGGTTTGCTAGCTTTATCCAAGCTGAACAATAGAGAGCTCCAGGTTTTTTTTTAAGGCATTAATTTCCCTTTTAATTGTTTTGTTTAAGAAATTAAAATTGTTATTGTTAACGCTGAGTCTGTAACGAAGCCCTTTCTTTCTCTCAGAGTTTCGTAGGCGAATAAGACGTAAAATATGGTTGGGAAGGAAGGATTTGTGGATAGGTGAGGGTCTTTTTTTTGTGGATCGAAAACTGAGTCGCATCATTAATTGGGTGAACAAAATGCTCAATTAGCACATCAATTTGTTGAGTGCAAACGACACTTTCAAGCGTAAGGCCATTGAAGTTCAAGTTATCACTAATGTAAGATTTGTATCTACTCCAGTTGGCAGCTTTGTAGTTATAATAACTTTTATCGTTTTTTTTAAGGGACAACTCCGAGTTCAATATAAACAGGAAGATGGTCAGAGCCTTAGTGTGTTAGTGTGATAGGGTTAGATAACAATTGTTGGGTATTGGTAAGAAAGATATCCAGTGTTGAGGGATTTCTTGAGGAAGAACTCGGAATATGGGTGGGATCGGGAGGATTTAATATAAAGCTATTCCTGCTGGAAGCTATAATATCATTGAGGATATTACCCCAACAGTTAGCTCTAAGACAACCCCACGATTGGTGTCTGCAATTTAAGTCCCCACCTATGAGAAATTTATTTCTCAGCCTAAAAAAATTTAACAAATCGCTTTTAAATTTAGCTTTACTTTCTACATTGCCGTTTCCTCCAGGAAAGTAGGTAGAAATAAGACTAAATTTCGAATTGTCAGATACTGTAAGCTCTATTCCAATAGCCTCAATGATCTTTAAGCGAAATGAAGGCAGTACCGAATATTTAATGGTTTTATTAGCAAAGACAGCAACACCCCCACCGATAGAATTTTGTCTGTCAAGTCTAATGCACGCATAATCAGGATGAGTATCATTAAGAAAAGTCTCTGTGATAAGGGCAACATCGATTTTTTTTTCTTGCCATAAAATTGAATAGCTCTAATGTTTTTAGGTGAATGAATAAAACTGTTTTTGACTGACTAAAATGATGCTGCTAGCAAGTATGATACGTAACTTCTGGGCCACTTATTTTCCATCAACCCAATTTGACGCAGGCACAACCACATGTGCCTTAGGTAGCCAACACAAGAGCTTTGGAAAAAAAACAAAAAGCTTATAAGGGTTCATTTTTTGGAAAAAATAAAAAAAAAATTGAAGGATAAGCTTGCCACTCTTTTTTTAGTAAGAAATTTAAACAATCACCCAATACAAGAACAGTAAAATATTCTAAAGAATAATAAACGATAAGAACTTTACAGAAACTGGCACAATAATAGGTTAGCCTTACCTACAACAAAATCCGACGGACTGTTCCGTGTATGTCTTCATACTTGGCCATCTTTTTTTTTATTGTAACTTACTCGCTCTATGCAACATTTCTTTAGAATTTTTGCGCTCCATTCAAAAAATACTTCTGAAATCCTATGCTTTGAAAGAGCTGCTTTTCAACCGGATAGCAGTTCTTCTAACAGTGTTAAGTCCAATTTCAGAACTTTTAATTATTTCATGGATGCTGATATTTTAGATGAAAATAAAAAGTCATGCGTTTGAAATTGTCAAAATGCGTTTTTATATTCTATTCTAAAATTTCATTCCGAAAAAAGACATTGTTCCATGTTGTCTTTAAAAGTAAATGGCCTCAAATCACAGTGGTGCCTTTATAAGAACCTGCGCTGGGTCTTTGCCCTTTGTCGTCACATGAGCGCATGGTTTTGATTAAACTTTGTCCCCGATTTGTTTATCCTGAAAACTATGCCGGTGTCATTTTCTGTGTTCCATTTAATTTTCCACTTTGAGTTCTCAAAAGAAAATGCGGAATAAATTTCACAATCCACCCGAAAGGCGAATGTTGTGTATAGTATATGGGTAGATATACCCCATCACCTGCCAAGCATGTTTCACATTAAATTGCATTTAATTTAACCACAGAGCCACTTTGCCGCTTCTCAGCACAACCATGCATTCAGGATCCCAGGATGATAAGTCACCTCGGCGAAGTTGCACATCAGGGGCGAGTGCGACGACGGACGAGGACGACGACAACGACGCGGGAGGAGTAATCTTTTAAAACTTCGTACACCTGGTTCCGGTTGCTTCCGTTGCAAAGACTTCATACAACATCAATTTCAGCTTTTGAGATGAAAAATCTCGCGTATTTACTTGTTGGGAAATGCGCGCGCGGAAGTGCTACCCCGTCACAGTTCCATACATTATTCCCACGACGACGAACAAAAAAAAAAAAAAAAAAAAAACAAGAAAATATGCAGAAATGGATGAAAGAAAAAGTTCTGGAGAAGCGTTTCGTATACCAAGCAGTTTCCGGTGAGGAGCGTGAAAATGTAACTTTTCATTTGAGAGGGAAATTTTTGTTCATCACTCCCGAACGGGGAGACGCAAGCAGCATTTTGAATTTTTCTGCAACCAGCAAATTTGGGACAACAAAAACAAAAAAAAAATACTATAAATTCCACCCAGCTGCAACGGACTCCTCACCAAGTGACGAAAAACTAAAGAGTTGCAGCTACAGTTTTGTGTGTTGTTAGTGAGTTGGTTAGTGCGGGCAGTGAGTTAAGCTACTCAGGGCTCTTCGGGAGGTTTTAATGCGCGAGTAAGTGAGTGTTGTCCAAGCTGGAGTTGATTACATTATGTATACAGTGTGGTCAGATGTTTATGCAATGTGTTTGTTTTGCATTTTTATTTTTTGAATTTGTTAGACCCGGAGGAAAATAACACGCAAAAGGGAGAGAGGAGAGAAGGATATAACCGGCTAAAGGGAGTTTAAACGTAACGCCAGAACGGTTAATGGGTTTAGGGGCATTAACTGCAGGGTAAGGAACATTTTTATTTCTACAGGTGCAAGCGAAGTATGCTTTTACTATGAAAACAAAAAACTAAAATGCATTGCTTTATGTTCAGCGTATTTGATGAGGAATTTTGCCAGCTTAGCATCAAAAGTAGTAATTGGTAGTTAAGTAATTAAGTTTTTTTAATTCAGGAGTTGTGTTGGTTAGTAATGGCCGTCAGCGAATTATTTCAACGTAACATAAGAAAAAAATATAGGGGAGCATAGTATTGTGCGCACTTAGCATAGGAAATATTTTCAGAAAAATACTTCCTTCCTTTCGTAGTTCCCAGTTTCAATATTTCAATTATTCGTTCCAGGAAACGCCTTGCAATTTTAACCCAAACATTAATTAATTTTTTTGTTGTTAATTATTTTGTTATTTTTCGCAATGAAGGATATATCCCCTGCATGAACACCGCTTTGGTGTTTGTCGGAAATCGTCGTGTTATAAGAATCTGTTAAGAGACGAATAAATCAGAACACATCAACACACAGTTCATAATTTTTCCTACAAACATCTTTCTTCTCTTTCGTCTCTTGCAATAAATAAAATACTTTCACATTCTAAAAAATACCGTCAAGTATGAAGACGTACGCGCAGCGGTCCGTCGGCTTTTGTTGAAGGTTATAGTCATCTATATTGCGCAGTTTGTGTAACATTCTATTTATTTATTAAAATTATTTCTGGATATATTTTACAGTCTGTAATATACTTTTTTTGTAGTGTTCCTGTTGGGTTCTGAACTGTTTCCAACTGTTCTTATATTTGGTAATTTAATGTTGGGTTTCGATACTCTAAAAAAAGGCTGGCAAAAAGCTTTACCGTTACGAAAAAAAAGGGAAGGACATACTCTTTCTTGGCCTCTTTTAGGATTTTTATAATTTAAAACCCATAAAACAGCAATTTCTATTATTTTTAATACCGTTAGACTTTCTGATCAATTTCACAACCACCTGTGCTAGCATTTGCGACTTTTCTCAAAATCTGTGGACATGGATTTCGGAGAAAACGGTAAAAATATGCTGTTTTTTATTTCGCTTGTTTGAATCGGGCTTAAGAACTTAGGGTCGAAAACGGAAATTTTGAAACGTTTTTGATGCAGTTCGCTTGCCTTTTAAGCATTACATGCTTCAGCCAAATTCAGCCAAACAAGGTCGTCATAACCTTTAAGGATCTCGAAATCTTTAAAACATAGTTTTCGAAAATGTTTTCACGCTTTTCAGTTAAATCTTCAAAGTTTTTGAATATTCGAAGTCTGCTTTAGTTTTGTATAAAATTTAAGAAGATGGACTACCTATGCCCGGTGTTAATTTAAAAATTATACTTTATAGCCGTGGGGGATAGAGAGGGAGACATGCGTTCAATTGACCTTTTTTTAATTTTTCAAATTTCAAATCCATAAGACAAGTATTTTGAAGTTTTTCCCAGTTCCCGTTAGACTTTTTTCCAATAGCACAACCACCAGCACTAGCCTTGATTGTTTTTTTTTTTTTAATTCTATGGCCACCGGTTTATGCACGAAAGGTAAAACAAGCTCCTTTTTTATTTCGTTTTTTAAATAGGCTTCTAAAAACTTAGGTTAAAAACGGCAATTTAAAAAAAATTTAACAGAGCTTTCCTCCTTTTTGTAAGATTTGTACTTTAACCGAATCTGAAAAAGATCGCCTATACCTTTAAGCTTCTAGAAGACTTTAAAAAATTGTGTTTGAAAATGCTTTTACGTTTTTGAGTTAAATCTCAGAAGATTTTGAAATTTCAAAATCCGCTATAATTTTCCTTAAAATTTTGAATTATTTCTGATACGTGTGATTTTTTTCATAGAATTCCACTTCCACCAAACAGGACCGGAGATAAGGGGGGTGGACACGTTTTTTCATGCATTTTTGCGATTTCTTTTCGAAAATGCGTCAAAACTGAACTACTCAAACTGTTTTTGAAAAATCTGACCTAAGCACTTAGTTTAATTTGAATTGCTTTATACGTGTGTTCAATATTGATTTTGAGCGATAAGCCGTTCAAAAGTTATGGCCTCCAACACTTTGAAAAACGTCATGCATTTTCGACTCTTCATTTCTCAAAAACGTTTTGTTATTTTCGAAAAGTTTTATTTTTTAATAAAAGCTTAGTATTTCTTAAACCTAAGTTTCGTTTTTCTTTTTCTTTCCTACTAAACTTCTTAAAAAAAACACTAAAAAACATTAAATCCATTTACACATGAAATTTCAAACTGTAATTTAACCGTTATTTGTGCTTTAAAAAAATGCCCTCTTTGCATTCTCTGACTATTTCGGCAGTTTATGTGCACACCAAATTTTATCTTTTTACGACTTACCGTTCAGAAGTTATAAAGCGATTGGACGGACGATACTATAAGAGGTCCTTTTTCCATTTTTGGACGGACTGCTAAAAAGTGCTCTTCGAATCCAACGAGGACAAAGAGCAAAAATAAAAGATGCGAATGCAGATCGCTTACATTGTTATGAAACCACAGACGCAATAATTAAGTTTTTTTTCGGGACGAATAAGAAATAGGAGGGGGACAATGTGATGTAACACGAAAAATTTTCGCAATAACGTTGAAACATTAACATAAACTAGATTAACAAGAAGTATTGAGTTTTTATAGTAAATCATGATCAAAATAATAATTGAAATATTGAAAAGATTTTAAGAAATAAAGCAAAAAAATATCATGCCCTGACTGTCCCCGATGAAAATTCAATTTTCATAGTAAGCAATAATCTTTCTATCGCGTTTCAGAAATTTTTCACACTTTACCCTGCCTTTGCTCTGATCTAATTAAAGCCGCGTTGTCACAAGCAACGTAAAACAGGAACAGGAACAGAATCTCATACATTAGCAACTGAAACCTAAATTCGCTGAACGCTTTTTGCGTTGCTAATGTATGAAATTCTGTTTCTGTTCCTTGTGACAACGCAGTTTTAGACGATCATTTTTTTTTTTTTTAATTTTTTCCTAAAATAATCGATAAAGGGGTTGTCACTATTCGAATGCGTAGCACATCACTAGGTGAAAAACTATAGAGAAAAGAGTAACCGAAGTTATCGATCCAATACAATCGCTATTGAAAATGAAAACCCTGCACAGAAACACTGAGGCTAACCAACGCAAGTGTTATGCCTTGTCGAAGAAAGCCAGCAGATTATTCTATATCTATGGAAACACCGACTAACACCGACTAACACCGACTACTAGATTCCCACAAAATCTAATACAATAGTACTAGACTTGTATTCGATTTTGTGGAAATCATCCATTGTAAATGAATTGCCGATGACAAAACAGCTGATGAAGTTTGTTAAAAAAAAAAGCAAAAAATATTTTCATTTTTTATACAATTTAACAGTGAGATGATTTTTAATCGGTTTCCAGTGCTTGTTGAGTTATGTACAATTGTTTTTGTAGTTATTTGAAGCAAATCAACTTGAAAGAACTGTGTCAAATTGGACGGCTGGTGTTCAATTACCCGAAACGTCAACGAAATCTGCATAATTTTCGCAGTGTGAAAGCCTCAATTCGATTGTGACAGTTCTTACAAGTTAAATGACTTCAAATAGGTCAGTTTTTCAGTGCGATATCATCCAAATTAAACTGAGATTATCGCCAGATATAATCTTTGGAGCGAATTTCGATTCAGGGTTAACTTCGGTTTACTTCGAAAAATTTTAATCCAGGGTAAATCTCGGACTAAACCCCGGAGAAGAGTGCTTGCTGCCTTACCTGTTTTTTCTAAGTAAAATGGTTGTTTCTTTTCGGATGTCTGTAAAAAATGAATTGAGGACACCTCGAACATTTTTTTTTTGTTTTTGGCGTTTCGAAATAGAAAATTTCAAAAGTCGAAGATTTTGACAACTTTATCAGCAGAGTTAGATCTGCGCTAAAAAAAAACTGCCCGCTGGGTTAGCTCCAGACCTTTTTGTTCCGGGATTAAGAGTTCGAGGTTAAAGTTGCGCTTATTTCTGCACTGAAAAACCGGCCCTTACAAAAACAAAAAGATGACAGTTGAAAAATCTTAGGACAGAGTACCGTACTAGGTACCTTCCTACCCTACCTAAATATAATTTTATTTGTCAAATATAGAAATAAGAGTTTTGTCGGTTTGAAACAAGACTTACCTCTGCACATCTGGATTTAGCTATTCACTTCAGGACAAAACAAAATACCTTCCGGTAGGCAATAATAGTCGGAAGGCTAAATGCCGCTTTTTTGTCACGCTTTTACAAATTTGGGAGAAAACACGGAAACTGAAGGCCCTTGGGACAACGGACACCAATTTGTAAAACGGTCGTCACCGCTAACCGATATGACGCGATACGCGACACGCGAAATCCCGAGAAACGACGCACGGTTTAACAATTAACGGGCATACATTTTTGCAGCGACCAGCCGACAGTTTCGACACCCGAGCCCCGATGCGTAACATTATTTTGGTGAGGGCAAGGTACTCTTCAATTAAATGGCAGATTCCTTATCTATACACTATACACGACAAAAGGATCATCCTTTTTTACACACACGACACTTTGATCAAACGAAAAACGAAGTGGAACATCCGCGAATTTCAGCCAGGCAGGACTAAACGACAACAACAGACGTTTTACAAATGCCAAGCGCCCTTGACCTTAACTTAGATAACAGGCTCACACACACATCAAACAGATCATGAAACCGAACGGAACAAACCCTGCCATCCAACGATATTTTTGCGTTAGAGTGACCGAGACCGACCAACTCACAATCGCGACGCCATATATCCTCACCAAGGAAATCCCCTCAACAGACGACAGGCAGCGGCCAACCGTAGAATTTTTTTTTGCACACACTTCGGAAGGATTCATTTTGGACACGAACGAAAACGATACGAAGCTAAAAAAAAAAAAACTTTTGTCTGGTTGACGCAAAAAGTACCTGCCTACTAAGTTGCGACAAAGTTTTCAGCACCTCATTTTGTTGAACAGTTATTATTTCGAAAACTCAAATTTTACCAACAAAGTAAGCGTTAACTCTTTGTTTACAATTTGGTGATGTTTTATTGGAAAACAATTAAGTAAATGCAATAATATTTACCTTCTTTCACACAGAGCTTTTCATTTTCACACCCGACTTTAATGGCGACCACACAAGAAAAGAAAGAAAGGAGCGCGAAATGCATTCATCTGTCACATACAAGTGATGCCACTATGCATTTTTCTTGGAATTCAAGTACACTAATGAACCGCATTGATTGGTTGCAAGATTTATGAATCTTCATTGATACCCCGTTTACCAAGATTTTTAGTCAGAATATAAAAAACCTTCACATCTTTTGGTGGTCATGATGTGCCATTTTTATAAGTTGTAAATATGCTTTCGAAGTGGGTTTGGCATTATGAGTTTTAATGCATTATAGGTTAAGTCTAGTTTATAGTATGGTAATAGAAAGGAAGCTTATAATTTTTTTTAATAGCAAACAAATCATCTTTTAAAAGTGGACATTTGGTGACTTGTAATCCGAATATTTTAAGTGGCATTTTATTTAAAAAAAATCCAGGAGGTTGTGAAATGAATTAGCTAGTCTGTTCAGATTAGATAAATAAATTACATTTTTAAGACCTTTTGCGGGCTATTTTTGATCTTCATATGTTTTTGGTTGACCTTTTTGAATTTGATTTAATTCTATGTTCAATATTGAAACTCATACCGTTTTCACACCGAAGCCAGAATCTAGATTTTAGAATCTAGATTTAAAAAACGAAGTGACGCTTTCACACTACAAAATAATATATATTTCGTTGATGCTTCGATTAATTGAACACCAGCCGTCCAATTTTCCACAGTTGTCACAAGTTAAACAGCTTCAAATAAGTAAAAAAAAACACTTGTTGATAACTAAACAAGCACTTAAAAATACAAAGAAATCATCGCACAAACAAACAGTATTAAAAAACACGAAAATATTTCTCCTTATAAACAAACTTCATCGATAAAAAGTGTTTTGTTTTCGGATGATTCCTACAAAATCGAATTCAATCTAATTCATTTGTTTTCGATTTTGTGGGAATCTAGGTTCTGATCTATTCTACAATAACGTATGGGAAATCTAATAGATTTTAATTAGATTTGAGCTTTTTGCTCTGAATCTAGATTCTGATTCGGTGTGAAAACCGTATCAGTTTTTGGGACTTTTTTAATCAGGCTTGTGAATAATATCCTTATAAGAATATAAGTGGTTTTTGCATAATTATCTTTTCAACTAAAGCTGTACGTGGACGGATGGATACTGAATCATTCTTATACATTAATACAATTTGAAAAAACACTGATTGACTGATTTTGGTACTATTTATAGATTCGCGGGGTTGTAAACGAATCAATTTAAGCATCAAACTTTGAAAGTACAAATAAGTAATATAGAAGATTTTCGATGTCATAAATCTGTAAAAAAAAAGCTATGCTATGCTAAAGTTGTATACAATTTTAAACCACATTTAATTTTAATTTATTTATAATAATTGGGATTGGGATATTCTATTACTGTGCTGGTCATCATGTTATACAAACTGGTTATACAGGTTATACAAACTAAATAAATAAATAAATTGATTAAATTAAAGCTTTTTTGATTTTTCTGGGCAAATTTCTGGGCTTAAAACGGGCAAACCTATCGTTTTCATTGTTTTTTTTTTTTCAGAAACTGCAAAAAATAAAGGTTTGTTTCTTGTTCATTGAATTAGGCGCACCCTTAGTTATATGTATAATACCATATCTCCACCAGGCACTAAGCCGCGATAAATGTAAATCTTTATTAAATCCTCTTCAAATTACGCGATTTACCATACAAATTTAAGTCCCATCGGCAAGCGATTAAAAATAAATCATCTCATAAATGCCATTCACCCTATTCACAAACCTATTTTCTGCACCTTTGGTACAGTTTTGGAATCAAAAAAGGAAACTGAAATTGTCCCTGTACGACTGATCTGTCACAAGTACGTTTTCTATTGTGACTTTTACAGCGAAAACAGGGCTCTAATCGCCTTATTTTCCGGAATACTGTCGTCGAAACCATTAAACGAAACTATATCGTTTTAAGATTGCTTTTTGTAACATCACAATGGCATCGTTTAGTCGTATCTTTCGTCGTCTTCAATTCCAACAGTTTGAAAAGTACTGCAAAAGTCAAAATAGTAATAGAAAACGTCAAGCAATGCTAATTGTCATTTGAAAATCCCTTATTTATTTTTCAAAGCATGTTAAAGGACTCACAAAAGAAGTTAATATACCAAACAATATAGAGCGAACTCATATCTGCAACCAAAATTTATCAAGACGTTCGGTTTCTTAGGTATTTAAATCGAAAGTTGAGGTTTAAAGTGACGTTTCCCGAAACCTTAAAATTCAATTTTCAAGGCAACGTGATGTCCGGTAAACCGCACAGTAGTTCCGAATTTATTTGGTTTTTTTTCTAAATTTTTATCACCACATTATTGATGTTAGTGTATTCAGCGTAAAACTTATGATTAAGTCTCAGTTTCTAAGCAAGAAACAAAAGCTTTTAGCATTGAACTCAAGAAAATATAACGAAAAATTACAAAATGATTGCGAAATTGCTATCACTTAATCGAATCGCTTGATCGAGGAAATCTGACACTTAATTTAGTTTGGTGAAACAAGCAAAAACGACGCTCGTTCAATCGTTTGTGCGATTATTGTATTTTGGTGTTTACATGAAGTAGTTCCATCGTCGAAACCTCGAAACGTCGTTGAATCGTTTTTGCCTTAAGTGATTAGAGTCCAGTTTTTCGCTCCTCGGAAATGACATCGCTACTCTCTTTTGAGAGTTAATCCTATATTTGTCCGGTGGAGCCACTTTGGAATTTATTTTTAATCGTCTCGCTAATCTTCTTTTAATTGCCTGAGGAGACAAAGTATAAGAAAAACGTATTATAAATCAATTTTTTTTTATTTATTTTTCTATTTTTTACTAAACTTCAAAATGTTAACACAGTTTTAGCAGGCTTAAGTGCTACAAGCAGAGTGTAAAATAACACCGCGTATTCTATGTTTGAGAGATTTATAAATAGATTTTAAATACTCCACGAAAATCTCGGCCCCAGGCAGCTTTTATAATATTCCCCTTCATAACCTTACGAGTAAGCAAAAGTTAAAGATTTTTTGTCATTTTATTGGAATTGAAAACCCACCTATTGGGTGCGTAGACATTATAATATTGGCGGCTCAAAAAGAATTATTCTTTTCGCAGATTGTGCAAATAGAAGTTGCATGTTCGCCAGTCACTCAAATCACTCAGGTACAATCGCCACATCCCAGGTTTATTAAATTTTGGAAGCTTGCAGTACCTAGTTGTTGGTTTTGTGTGAAGTTGAGTGGTGGCTTTTTCTACAGTCTTTTAAGTTTTGGATTCGAAACTTTCCAAATCACGTGGCGAACTGTTCTTTTAGTTGTACTGGCATTTACTTCAGCATAAGCCCCAATTTTGGATTTCGGGAGAGCGGAATTGTATTCTAATCTTTTTATTACATGAACATTATGTGCTGATATGCCTGTCACAGGTCCTCCCCGATAGTAAGAATCCTAAGAGTCACGATTTTTCAAACAATTTTAAACAAATGTACACTACATACAGATAATTTTACGGCATATTTCATGCCTTGCAAAACCTTCCTCGAAGTAAGTGTCTATTATAGGATTTCTACCCATTTTTAAATACACAAATGAAAAAAGTAATTTCACTTTATTTTAAAATGAATATCATAAGCTTGAAAGCTCACCAAAACACTAAGCTGAAAGTAAACCAATGCAACTTAACAAGCATTACAAAATTTGAGCAGTGGCTCCCCAACAAACTTTTTTGGGTCAATTTTGGGACTTAGATATGTAGATTTCGTAACCGAAAGTGTATGGCCTCCACAGGGATTTTGACATTTTCAAAGAAACGTAGTATGTGTAGCAGGCATATGCGCCTTTTTGGCTTCTGCTAGTGTCAACTTGTCGCGCATGGGCTTCGATACTTAAGAGCAGTTTAATGCAAGAATGAGCCTGAAGGGAAAAAATGCATTGTAAGATTTGTTTTTATTATAATACTCAATACATTATTATCAGAAAATAAACCACTTAATCTAAACCGAAGAGTAGTAATAAAATAAAACGCTTTTTGACAACACTGTACCACGAGGTTTTTGGTTTTGTTAAGTTTGTTAAGCCCACAAGAGAACCAGAAAACGCAGATTCAGTCAGGATTGGGCACGTTGAAAGAACGAAAAATAGTGGCACTGACAATCACAAACTTAAACCTTGAGAGAGCGAGAGAGAGAAAAACGAGCGGATCAATCGAAGCTTTCTCTATTTACGCCAATGCAGCTTTTTCCGTGTTAACTAAACAACAACTCCGCGTACGCCCGACGAATTAAGCAAAAGAGTGGGTTACCCTTTCCGTGACTTTTGTTTGGTGGGCCGTCTCTTTAAGATTGATTCGAAAAATGTGCTTGCGAGCCATAGCTGGCTCCACTGTGCCCACTTTTTTCTAAGTGCTTGTTTCCAAAAAGCACTGTTATAGCCTGAGCAGTTGTGAGTGCATTTAGTACATTATGTTTGCACTTAGCGCTTCACAACACGTTTTGTTAAACTGTTTTGCATTCAACGATGTCAAATGGTCTAGGGCACCGGCTGACTCTGCTCCATGGCGCGACCTTTCAGTAAGTTAGCTTGCCAACAAAGCCTGTCATTATTTTAAAAAGTTTGTAAAATAAAGAACTAACTTCATAAAAACAGATTAACTCCTTGCGAACAGAAAAAATGCCGCCCTTAAACGGTCATACACTCGAAATAGTTTGCCTTTCACATATCTATACAGTTTTGACACATAATGGCTATGTCACAAAACTGCGTTTCGCCAATTTTGCTTTGACAACTTAAATTCAAACACATTAAATTCAATGGAAGCTACCACAACGTTGCTTTGACCATCCGTCGTTGCGTTTTCTGACGTAAGAAAGTTTTGAGAAAGCAGAAAAGTTCAAGACGATGAATTTTTGCGTGCGCTTTGACGTTTCTGTGAACCTGGAATTATTGGCTTTCGCTGTGGTGTGTGTTCGTGTTGATTTGTTAGCATTTAGTATGGTTTTTAATCGTTTTTCGAATGGTATAATTTCTACGACAAAGCAAATTTCTTAATTTATGAAGTTCAGAATTCTGAACAGACATAAAATATATGTATAGGTATTATTATCGTAACGATAAAAATTGTAGCGGCATCCGCATTTTTTAGCACACTGAACAATTTGCATATACATTTTATCATTTTAATATCCTCCTCTCAAATAATAACAATATGCATTCATCAATTAAACCAACATCATCATCGTGCTTCCATTGGCGCGCACACGCAATTACCCAGAAAAAAGTGCATCCTATCATTAACGCTATTCACGCTACGATAACTCAATGCAATTTTTCCAAAAGGCTGTAACAAAAAATTTAAAGCAAACATTAAACGTTATTTCCTTAATAGCATTTTGGCCCAGAAAAAGGCCTCCGCCACACAATTCGGTTACAGGTAAATAACTCTTAACTCTACTGTCAACTTTCTGCCGCCAGGCGAAAAAATGCAATTTGTACACTTCGTAGCGTTCTTTTTTTTGCTGGTGTGCATTGCAACGATCACACGTCCTGAATGAAGAAGGACGAGCAGTGAAACGACCACCGCCATGGCATGGCACGTTGGAGAACAATAATTTATTTCATAGAATTAATTAAATGCTGCAGTGCAAAAAAAAAAAAAAAATCCAGGGGAACACAGACACAGAGGTGTCTGTCAACGGAAGGTCCTGTGCAGGCTGCATATATGAAGTTCTCTTTCTCTCTCTCTGTCCGAATTTCGAAACGTTGTGACACGTGAAATATTTCACTCGCCCACTTTGCTTCGGTGTAATTTCGACTCCTACATCGGGTGACTAAGTGTGGCCGGAATGCAGGGCAGTGGAGCAGACTGCACAGGTGTATGGGTGAGTGTGTGATTCTTTATCTAGATGTGCTTCTCACTAATGGCGAGCATCCTTGCAATCTCTTGCACTCATGCTTTCAGCACGTCAGAGACAAATTTAAATAAAGGATACCCGTAGCCCGTTAAATAAAATACTAAATCAAATACACCTAGGATTCGCGTCACACATATGGAGCCATGTCCTGTGATGTGCCCCCTTCAGGGCATGTGCATCACACAGCAAGCATTCACACTTTCCCAGCGAACGTGCAACGCTATATTCATAGCGGTAGAACGTCTTATCCTCGCAAAGAAAACGTAACCCCTTTTCATGAGAAGTATTTGAACTTGCTTAAGGAAAAGGACTCTTAAATATTTCAGGACAATTTGTGCATTCAAAATGTACCTGTTAATACACCTTTGCAAGTTTATTTTTGCCTTTTTAAAGTTTTCCAGCTGAAGGAACAATATTGAAATAATAAATATTAAAAATATTTACCGTGAAAGCGATATTCAATGTTTCGCCATATTCAACATTTGCCCTTGCTCATGATTACACTGTAACCGAAGGGTAAATAAAGGACATTTCAGTGTTTTATTAATTGCATCATTCGGGAAAATGTAATTGGAAAGTTAAAGTTTGTTTTAAAATACCAGCCAGACTGTTCATATTTCAGACACAGCTTGTTGGGGAGGAAAAAATTTTACTGTTTGATTTTTTATTAATTAAATTAAGATCAATCGAGTTCAGAAAATGAAAATGCAAAAAATACAGCTAAAAGTCATTAGTAAGAGGTAGGAATTAGTGTTCGTATATCAATATCTTTTATTTTCTGACTGCTGCCGAGCCGATAGTCACAAGAGCACGTTCCTAGTTTATGTTGTTCTCAGAAATTCGATAACATTTTGTAGTTGTTATATAACCGACAGCATTATGGTACAAAGCTACTAGAAAAAGGTTTTAAAAAATTTGTATGACATCACTTGTGCTTACTGTACCGGAAAGACCAGGTGACGTTTCGCATAGAAAACTTTTGCTGTTTGGAATGTGCGGACCCCTAAAAATTTAAAAAAATTAAAAAGAAGGGACTTGAACTTTACGAACTTTAGCAGAAGGCCAAATTACATATGAAATAATTAAAGATCAATTGTGATATTTATTCACTGAATGGAAGAAATTTTAACAAAATAAAAAGGCATTTGCAGACTTGATTAGAGCAAGGATTGAGTTCCCAGCTTTAACCATAATTGGACAACCATATAAACTTCTTAAAAACGTTTTGTGAGTTTTTTTTAGGTATTCCCTTGCACGATCTAGCAGCTGTATCTGCGACGTAAGCCTCAAGGCCTTTTGACACACCTACAGAACTTAAATTCTGAGCATTCGATGTAAAAATCTAATAAGCCTTTCACTCCGCGATTCGTACTAGATTACATTGACGTTTCAGTAGCTTCACTACTAAGCTTTATTTTAATTCAATCACTTTTTATAGTAAAGCTATCGATTTACCCAAGTCAACGTTTGAAATATAACTATCTCGTACGAGCCTGTCAGCTGTCAGCCGTGTATTTGTACAAAAAGGGCACCTTCTAGTACTTTCTGTAAGAATAATCAAGAACAATAATCCCCTTGGGTAATTCTCCTTTGGCACTTTTCGGCTGAATTCCATGGAATGGAAATTTTCTATACCGAAATTCGAATTTCGAACATCAGTTTGCTGTCAGCTGACTGGAAAAACAGTTGGGTGTGTTTGTTTAGTTAATCGAGCGGGCGTATTCGTAAAGTGAATCAATGGGTGCATTCAGCAATTCCTGCATGTCGTTTTATTTCTCCTCGTCACATAGCAATATTTTAATTGTACAACATACCGGAAGTAAAAAAAACACTCAGGCGTTTCACATTCCGCATTCACGGTAGGACGACACTGGTGGAGCCAAAGGAGTAGGAAGAGCTTTTAAAAGCGTTTGGTGTAGCGCCAGAGCGATTCGTGCATTGTGGTCCTTCTGCCTGCACCATGTGCTGAGCAATCAACAAGGTATGTTCGTTTAAGAATTCGCATATTCGCATAATGATATTTTGCATTCGATTTTATGAGAACCTCTAAACCTAGATTCTGGCTCGATGTTAAACGAGGTAATAGTAACCATGGCCAAATCCATTCTAATACTGTATTTCAGGTGCTGAACGATGTTCGGAATAGGATCAGAAACACAAGGCAACGCAATGAAACGGAGTAGACTTTTAAGAGTAAATCATAAAGATCTAGAAATCTTTTTGCGTTCTATTTAGATTCGTTAGCACGTAGCACAGAGTTCACTCTGCTGGAAGCAAATAAGAACGAAAAGATATATGCCACTGAGAAGAAAATATTCTTAGCTGTCTGCGAAATGCGTTCTCTACGATTTTCTTTGGTGCTACATCACATTGTCCCCCGCTTAGTTTTTTTTCTTCTAGTATTAAGGCTTAATTTATTATGATTAAGAACCTTGCAAGATGTTCATCGTCAGATATGTTTGTGTTACAATAATGCCTACTAATATTAAGGGTCATCGCTCCCTACGGTTCTCTACAAGAGGTAGTATTTGAAAAAAAGGCAAACCCCGGCTATCACATTTGTGCAGCACATTTGTGTAGTGCCCACTAGGTTAGGTAAGGTTGGAAGGGTTGTGTGCATTAGGTGCAAGTTCACTCGGAGGCCAAAATTGTCCCATTGTGATTGCCCTTGTAGGATAGACAAACATGGTTGGATATATGTCTAATTAACTAAACCAGCCTGTTCTTTTAATAAATCTCTTTAGGTCTATTAGTGATATTCCTGCCAGGTCGTCCAGGCCATCAAAGAACCTGATGCCTAAGTTAGTAGTCGTTCTTGGAGAGCTGAGACTATTGCCATCGTTCAGTTTGATCGTGTCTTGATCTATTTAACTTTTGGCTGGGTGTTGAAAAGAGGATATACCCGTCGATCAGCCATCGTTATGTCCATATCAGAACCTTTCCTGGCCAGTTCGTCCGCCATTCCATTTCCGGCCACGCCAACGTGTCCATGAACCCATCAGAGGAGAACTGTGTGAACTCTTATTTCTCTTAATGCCCTGAGGCAGTCCTTGATGCACTTGGAGTACACGAGGTTGGAGTCCAGAGCTTTAAGTGCTGCTTGACTGTCAACACATATGTTGATTTCCGTTGCCGGAGGATCCATAGATTGAACTGTCTATGCAGCTCTCTTCACGGCATAAATCACGGCTTGAAAAACACTGCAGTAGTCACTAAGTCGATATGACTGGTTGATGTGCAGTGTTTGCGAGAAGACTCCTGAACCTGTTCCAAGTTCTGTTTTCGATCCATCGGTAAAGACAGCTATAAAAGTGAAGGGTAGGCCACTTAATTGATACGTCTTATCCGCTGAACCCCTTCATCAGCCATGAGCATCATTGACCGATTTTTCTAGCCGGTTTTTTTCATTCCAGCAGACTTGTCAGCTTTAATATATCTATGTTTCGAACGTCTCCTCTAAAAGGTGCATTTTAAAGAGGTACATCGTCTTTGAGTGCAACCAAAAAAAAAAAGATAATCATCCACGGATTTCTCAATCATCCTTCGACTTCTCGATCATCCTTTGATCTCTAGATTATTCTTTAATTTCTCGATCATCCTTGAAATGTTTGGTCACCCTTCAATTTCTCAACGAACGATCCTGTGATTTCTCGATAAATATTCGGGAGGATCGTAGAGCATGGAACACATAAAATTGCAAACAAGTTCGTGTTTACCGTGAAGGCACTGCAAGTTAAGAGGACTAAAAACTATATTGGCCTTTCCTTGTTCTCAGTGCTTGAATGAAAACATTTCCACAGCCCAAAAAACGGGTGATTTTTTAGCTGGTTTGGTTTTGGCAGCACTGGTTTTGACAGCTGACGTGTGTTTAGTACCTTGTGTCACTGTCAAACAGCTTCAGTTTGGTTTGCAATTTAACCATGGATCGTCTTACAAATGAACAACGCTTGCAAATTATTGAATTTTACTATCAAAATTCGTGCTCGGTTTGAAATGTTCACGCGAAACAATGGCGCGATTGCGAGGCGAGTTTGGTGAACAGTTATTTTCACGTTTCGGGCCGGTCAATTGGCCGCCTAGATCGTGCGATTTGACACCATTAGATTATTTTTTGTGGGGGTATGTCAAGGCTAATGTCTATAGGGACAAGCCCGCTTCGATTGACGCACTGGAAGTCAACATCCATGCATTCATTCGTGAGATACCGGCCGATATGTGTGAAAGAGTATGCCAAAATTGGACTCAGCGGATGGGCTACCTGAGACGCAGCCGCGGTCAACATTTGCATGAAATTATCTTTAAACATTAAATTGCAAGGTTCAAACTATCGATTCAAATAAATATTTCATTAATTTTTTCGAATTTTTTGTGTTTTTTTTTAAAAAAAAGTTCTCGACCTCTTAAAAAATCACCCTTTATTACAATAATACCTACTAATATCAAGGGTCAACGCTCCCTACGGCTTTCTATAAAAGGTAAAGTTTTTGAAAATCAAAGAAACAGTAGGTACACAAATGTACCCACCAACAGTGCGAGCTACCGAACGAAACCTGAGAGGCAAGGAAGACTGCTGAAGAGAGTTCATGCCAAAGGGTCTTCAATACCTTCGCGAATACTTTTTCCCTGAAAAAAAAAAACCTGTTTCTAGCAAAACCTATATTTTCAGCGGTTTGATAAACTAGTATTTTGTTAATCGGTAGAGCTTCGCTTCACTTTGGAGCCACCTTATTTGACACGTGTTATCCGCTGAACCCCTTCTTTACCTATCGTCTTGAGCATTAATAGCCAATTTTTATGGCCGTTTTTTTATTCTAGAAGACTTGTAAGCTTTAATCTATCTAATTTTCGATTTTCTCTTCTGAAAAGTGCATTTTAAAGAGGGACATCATTTTTGGGTGGACCCAAAATGGTTTGCAGGAACATCTTATTTCTAAATCTGCAAACCTTTCATCATGACAGTTTTGGATGACTTATCTGTTCTGAAGGACAGTTTGCTAATTCCTGGCACTACTATTGGACGATATGATTAAAAAACCTAGATTATTTTTTCTCAGATCGCTTCGTACACTATAGGGAGTTAAAGCTTATAACCAGAAGTTATAGCTTTTGAATTTCCCGCTGCCACACCAAGCCGCTTTCTTCCACGAGCATCTTATGCAAAAGGAATAATTGCCAGTACTTTTTTTACTGCTGCCACACTTTCTCAACGTTTAAGGTTAGATTTTCAACTAAATTATCTTCAAATATTATCTGAATCGTACTCTGAAGCGTATCTTTGTCTAAAGTCAAAGTCAACATAGTTGTCAGCAGCTATTAAAACCCTCTTAAGACTCAAGCGACGACACGTTCCGCCCTGCTGCCCTTTTTTGCCCACCGTAATAGAAAACCTCATCATTTATTAGTCATCCATTGATCATCCTTCAATTTCTCAATCATCATCCTTCGACCTCTCCATCATCCTTCGATTACTTGAGCATCACCCTTGATTTTTCCATCATCCTGCGGTTTCTCGATCATGCCTCGAGTTCTCCATCATCCTTGGATTTCTCAATAGGCATTCGATTTTTCTATAGTCCTTCAATGACTCGTTCATCCTTTGATTTCTCGATCATCCTTCGATTTCTCGATCATCCTTCGATTCCTCGATCATCCTTCTATTTCCCGATCATCCTTGGATTTCTTGATATTGGCCTTGGTTTTTCTATCGTCCTTCAATTACTCGTTAATCCTTCGATTTCTTAATCATCCTTGAATTTCTCAATCATCCATCGACTTCTTGATCATCCTTTGATCTCGAGATCACTCTTTAATTTCTCGACCCTCCTTTGATTTCTCGATCATCTTGAAATTTTCGGTCACTTCCTTCGAACGATTCTGTGATTTCTCGTTCAATATTCGGGAGGATCGTAGAGCATGGTGCAACACATAAAATTGCAAACAAGTTCGGGTTTCCCGTGAAGGCACTGCAAGTTAAGAAGACTAAAAATTATATTGGCCTTTCCTTGTTCTGAGTGCTTGGATGAATTTTTGGCTGAACATTTCCACAGCCCAAATAGTACTGAGGGGAACCTTGTCAAAATTTGAAGGATTCTGGGAAAGCATTTACAAACATTCTAAGTTATGCTCAATGATTGTTGGTTTTTTTCTAGAATCGTTTGCCCTAGTCATTATAGATCAGGTAATTTCGACTGCGCCATCCACAAGGTTGTCAGTGCCTTTAGAGTTTCCTCATTATTTGTATAAAGAAACCAGTTGCCACCGAAATTTAACCTGATGAGAAAACTAACAAATTAAGATAAGTCCTGGGTTACTACTGAAGAATTATACGATTTACTCTTCTGGCTTTTTTGAAAAAAGGATATTTTAACCATCAGTATTGGACTTAAAACGGAAACTTAAAAATTCCGAGTTTAATCAGGGCTAAATTGGGAAACTGAAAAAGTTTTGAATTATGTAAAATGTTATTATTAATGGGACTGAAATTCTTTTGGAATTCATAAAACCTAGCTTCACTGAGTAGACTGATTTCCTTCTTCCTAAAGGTAGAGACTGATGTACCTTCCTTTTCCTTTTATCGCATTATGATGCAAAAAAAGTTGTCAGAAACATGATATTGAATAGGCATTGCCTTTGTATAATAAATAAACATCAATTTGCAGGTTCTCTGGGTTGTCATATTAAAACGCTGTCATCGAATGTCCTTTGTAATCGAATATCGGCCAATGAGCAAAAATCCCATTTGTCCAAGTCCAAACTAACTTTAGGCCAAAGGCAAAATTAATATAATTAAAGTAATACACCACGTAAAATACCCATTAGTGCCATGCTCCAGCTTTGCCATTTGTTCGAATGTTTGAAACGAAATACATCATCGACTTACTATGCAAGGGACCATTTTCCGGATTAATGGTAACATCGAAAACTTTTCTGCGACCACATAATCTTTGTTAATTCTTCCCGAGATATATGTATGTATATTCTTCGTCCCATGTGATAAGTTTGCCAATAAATTTCTATACCCACCAATATATACAAAAAAAAGTCCAAAGTATCTCGTACAAAATGAATACATTTCTGGCTTTGTTTATCTCGGCACTGTCGTTCATCATATAATTATAATTAATGAGTGTAGATTAAAAACTTTATCACAAATGTCACGTAATCTGCAGACATTCCTTCGCATTGTAAAATATCTTCGCGTATTATACCCTTAAAGCCCAGTTGGCAAGGCACCCTAAAAACGTGTACTTTTCACACAGAACACATGTCACGCGAAATACTTTCATCACTTTCCTGACTTTGTCTTGTCCTGGTCGGGCGGAAAAGTTCCTTGTCACACATTTATCACATTTATTTTATTTCATTTTTTTTTATTTCAAAAGGGAAGGTCCTAATAACTCAGAAAGATATAAAAAAAATATGTATATTTATTTGTCAAATATCTTATCCACTTATTAGAGAATACGTGACAAATGCGAGTAATGTTCCATAAAATAAAAAAATATGCAAATTTTGCATCTTTTGTAAGAAAATATAAAATAGATTTGTCAAGAATTTTTACGACGGAAGGGAGGGTAGGAACCGCAACAATGTTATGGGATAATCGTACCATCTTGCAACGAGATTTTTGTTTTATATTTTGACAGATCTACGGCATTAGGGAAAGGAAATAAATTCTGTCCGTATCCTTTGTCTTAAGTGACCGTTTGCCTCGCATTGCCTTTTTTACATTTATGATAAAACAAATAAAAGTTTAAGGAATGACTTACTTCAAAAATTACTAGATGTCCATTGGAGCCCAGAATATTTGAGATTTAGTCTGACAAATCATCATTCAGTTCATTACTGAACACATTTGAACTTGCATTCCAATGAAAACATATTGTGGCATCACTTGGTTGTGACACACTATTTCAAATAGCAGCACTCATTATTACAATTCAAAAATAAATTCGTTCTCCTCTGCGCACCACGTCATTGGTATTTGAGTGTCACTAATTAATCATCTCTGATTTTCCTTTCGCATTTTACATCTAAATACCAATGACGTCACACACGATGTCAAAATCGGGCAGATGAAAGCTAGGGCAGAGCTTTCCTTCCGTAGTTAGTAGACCCCCAAAACGTTAAAGGCATTATGATCGAGACCGAAATGTAAGTCGAATGAGACATATCCGTCCGTCTGTCGGTAGTTTTTAGGCCTTAAATTTTGAGCTATGCACTTGGAACTTGACATTTCTGTTCTTTCCAGGTCCCGAAGCAGTACAAGTGGAAAACATTTTTAAATTGTTGCAATCAAGAAAATCCTATTTCTTCTGGCGTCTTGACAGAGTTTTTAAAATGTTTGTATCTATTGTTGGAATCACTTTTTTTTCTGTTTTGAAAATGTTTTTTTCTTGAATTTGTGTTGCTCCTTTTAGGGCCAATTTTTCATTGCGAGATCATCCGAGTTTCCGAGATAAACTGAATTTAGTCCTAGAATTGATTTTTTTCTGTGATTATTAATCCGGGATTAATCTCGGCTTAACTCACCGAATTCGAATCAACTCTTATATGAACTTCTTTGAATGTTTTTTTTTATGTGAAATGGCAGTGGCTTTGGGTGTTCCTGTGCAAAATGACATCTGAAAATGACTCGAACTCTCATTTCTGTGTTTTTCTATGTGAAGTGAGAGCTGGAAGAGTCAATAATTTCGAGAGTCGAAGATTTTGACAACTTTAGTGACTGAGTTAACTCTGCACTGAAAAACTGTTCGCTGGGGTAACTCTAGATCCTTTTCGTTCCGGGAAAAACAGATCTTGGCTTAAGCTGAGCTTAACTCAGCACTAAAAAACCGACGCTTTAGTGACCCTTAGTCAGTTTTTCAGTGCGATGTTTAACTGAAACTAACTCAGAAAATAGTTCTTCAGTCAAATTCGTTCTGCGATTAATCTGGGCTTAGCTTGCCAAATTTGGTGAGTTAATCCCGGATCAAACTTTGGACAACAGTTCAAATTTCTTTGTATGTTTATGTGTGTAATGTATGTTAAGTGTGTAATGACAGCTGCTTTGTGAATTTTTGTCAAAACTACGTTTGAGAACAACTCAAACTTCTTTGCCTGTTTTTTTAATATATGAAGTGACAGGTGGGAGAGTCAATAATTTCGAGAATGTAAGATTTTGACTACTTTCTTGACGGAATTAACTCTGGACTGAAAAAGCTCTTTGGGTTAACTCCACATTTGTTGTGTTCCTGAAATTTACAAATCTTCGTTTAAGCTGGACCAAGCTCAGCACTAAAAAACCGGTCCTAAATGCATTAAAAATCAAAAGAAAATGAAGAAAAAATCAAGTGTCCTGCCGAATGAATAAGGAAACAGAAGGGAGCATTTATTTTTTGACGCAAATTTACCCCAAATGTCAGGGTATATGCGAGGCCGAAGTGATCTAATGTCACTTGAACTCAGGTATGTTCAAAAACAAAAGTAGAACCAGACACTAGAAGCGTATGAACCTCGACACTCTCTCATGACATACTCATGACATGGGCCGGTTTTTCAGTGCGAGATCATCCGAGTTTCTGAGTTTAATTGAGATTAAACAAGGAAATGAGTTTTTCAGCGAACCTGGATCTGGGGTTTATCTCGGCTTAACTCACCAAATTTGGTGAGTCAATCTCGGATCAACTCGGGAGAACAGTATGAACTTCTTTGAACGGGTTTTCTGTGTGGAATGACAGTTGATTTGCGTGTTTCTGTAAAAAATTACATTTTAGAATAAGTTCAACTTCTTTGCCTGTGTTTTTTTTTTTCTATGTGAAGTGAGAGTTGGGAGAGACAATAATTGCGAGAGTCGAAGATTTTGACAACTTTGTTGACGGATTTAGCTCTGCACTAAAAAACTGCTCGCTGGGTTAACTCCAGATTTGTCTTGTTATGGGATTAACAGATCTTGGTTTTGCCTGGGCTTAACTCGGCACCGAAAAACCGACCCTTATACATACTCTTTTCACACCGAGCCCAGAATTAAGATTCTGAGCAATTTCATCGATTTCAAAATCAAACTGAGGCTTTCACACTGCGAAAATTATGTAGATTTCGATGACGCTTCGTTAAATTAAACACCAGCCGCCCAATTTGTCACATTTCTTACAAGTTAAAGGGCTTCAAATAAGTACAAAACCAATTGTAGATAACTCAACAAGCACTGGAAAATTGTTAAAAACCATCTCACGATTAAATTGTATAAAAAAATGAAAATATTTCTTGCATTTATTTTGTAAACAAACTTCTTCAGCTGTTTTGTCATCGGCAATTCATTCACAATGGATGATTCCCACAAAATCGAATACAAGTCTAGTACTGTTGTATTAGATTTTGTGGGAATCTAGATTCTGATCTAGATTCTAAATTCCACAAATGTATGGGAAATCTAACATTTTTTAATTAGATTTGGGACCTTTTTACTCTGAATCTAGATTCTCGCTCGGTGTGAAAACGGTATTAGTCGAACATCAATCAGGTAAGTTCCACTCACATTATTTAAACAGATGCTTTACTTTCTTCCCTGACGCAGCTTCGTTGTCTCTTCATTATTGGTCATACCAATACCATTTGGAGAGTTTATTTGGAAAACTTACATATTTAGCTTCATTGGGATTACCTCGTTTTGAGTGGTAGAATGGACAAAACCTCGAAAATCACTGTCAAAAACCTTGAATGTGTCAAAAAAAAACCTGTAAATTAGATTGTGTTCCAGATTTTATTTGACATGCCATAGCTCCACGCCTAAGAAAGTTCCTTACTGGTCCATATAGTTGGCGAGTTTTGGCACTGAAAACTGTTTCTCCTGCTGTTAGTATCCCTTTTCGGTATGTCTCTATCAAATCTACGTCCAAACGGGAAGGTGTCAAAGAAGGCCTGGTAGTGGCATTCCGGTTCGTCCGATGCGACGTTGGTATCACAGCTAGAGCCAAACCTTAACCGAACCGAAAGTTCAAATCAAACTAAATATCATATTTTTTTATGCTAATATTGCGTTTGGCAACGGAAAGGTCAATAAATTTTATTCAAACTTTACTTTGCTTCAAAAAAAAAAAACTTCAACCAACTATAAAAACGATAATTTTGTACAAATTATCCCGCAGACCACTCGCCCTTGTGTAAACATTTGATAAATTCGCCAATACTCTACACAACAACGCGGAAAATTTCGACTCCCTAATTGCAGGCAATTTTCCTGCCTTTCAGCACAAAGAAATTCAATTACGAATGACCCGCTCCTGCCTGGCCACAAAATGTAATTCCATCTCAACGAGCCTCGACCAGGAGCAGTAAGTAAAATAAACCTAAAACCAGGCCAAAGATCGGTGGCAAGCCTCGTAATGGCATTTTATGCTTTTTAAAAGGCTTCGGTCAACCGCGCTCTGCAAGCAAACCGAACCGCTATGCCATGCCACCTTTCATTATGAATGCCACTCAAACTTTTAATAACACACAATTTTTATTTACACAAATTCAGACTGAATCGAACGAACGAAAAAGGACGACGACTCGCTGTCGGGTGTGCATACACTTCAAGCCGCGCCATCTGTATGTGTACACATACTTAATGTTTGCAATAGAGTCATTCGTGCAGGTCCTTGAATCAGGCCAATGCTACTTATTTATCCTTTCGATGATAATTGATGTTCGCCCCGAAAAACGGACGCCACTTAGAGTGCCTTCATTCGGGCGGCGAGAGAGTATATATCACAGGATTTGATGAGGCGGGTGGTCGTGGTGGGGGGATTTCCATAAATTTATGATTAAAATACATTAAGGGCTCAGAACCATTGCACACACACACCACCGATCGACGCTGAGAATCCCAAGCGTAAATATTAAATGGACGAGTGAAAAAGGCGAAAGCGCTGCGGTCGCTCTTTCACAGAAAGCAACCTTAAATCGGATTCATATCGCTGCGGGCAAGGCAACCGGCATGGCAACCTGCAACTGGTAATAATTATAGAGCTTTAGTTGCCGGATTGATGAACGTAAAATTTTAATTTCCATGCACATGTGTACGTGCACATGCATATTTATAATTGGATACATAAACGAAACCACTTGGATGCACTGTGTTAACTGCTGGCCAGATTGCAGTGAATTGTAAATGAATAATACTTTGTCGACTATGATGCCCTCACCAGGGCGTATACGTAACCTTTTTTCTTTGCGAATTGTATCGGTAATTAAATGGCATTATTCATTGAATAATGAGATTTCGAATGGAAAAGGATTGAATTATCGACATTAACAATGAATGGGGTTTAAAAAAAATGAAGGCAAAAAGGAACTGTGTCTCTTTGTTGGCCTTCTTTTCCTTTTTAAAGGGGAGGCCAGAATTCGGGCGAGAATCAGAAATACGTGAAACACGGACCGAATCGAGAGAGGGGAAACAGCTTGAATCAGTAGAATAGTACGGGTCGTCACTTTCAAAAATAGTGAAATAAATTCTTTCGGGAGTGTCGAAAGAAGAAAATTAAAACGTACACAATTGAATTTTCATAAAAATTTCGAATTTTCGCAAAATATTGAAAAGTTTTTCAGAAATAAATGTGCCCGTTTGCAACGTGCTTAAGGTCATTACTTTTTAATTAAATCATTGAAAAAACCGATAAAGGCCAAGCTATTGCAGCTTAAGTAAAGTCTAAAATCAAGTTCTGGCTAAACCACTGTTTAAAACTGAGGTTTTGACGTATTTTCGAAAAAAACGTGAAAAATTTTGTTTCCACCACTATCTTCGATGTTATTTTCTTGTAGACTAAAGACACTTTTTAACACTATGCTGATTCTGAGACTTAGATCGAAAACTTCAAAAACATTTAAAAAAATAATTTTTCAAAATAATCTGGTATCTTAACGGTTGTACCGATTACAATGAAATTTGGTTTGTATATGAAACGTTTGAAGAGAGTTATAAAATATTTAAGTTCTTTCAAAAATGACGTTTCTAACTTAAAACTTTCTGAAACGGTTTCAAAAGCAAATTGAAAATCCCGCCTTTATAACCGATAACTAAAAACATGTATCCAGAGTATTAAAAAAAAGTCATTGCTAGCACAAAGAACTTAAGCTATAACTTAACCCAAATCACCTTTTTAAACCCAGTGTTACCTTTTTATTTGTAATGTGGCGACAAGAAGTAAAACAACATGCAGGAATCGCTTAATGCACCCATCGATTCACTTTACGAACACACTGTCATTCCAGTCAGCTGACATCAGAAAGTTATTCCAAGTTCGAATTTCGATTTTCCCTCCATGGAATTCAGCGGAAGAGTACCAATGGAAAATTACCAAAGGGGAAGTATGGAACGCACTAGAAGGTTCTTAATTTTGTATAAATACACGGGTGACAGACACGTACGAGACAATTATATTTTAAACGTTGACTTGTGAAAATGGGTAATAAAGTAAAAAGTGATTGAAATTAAATAAAGTGTTGAATTCTAAGTAGTAAAGTTTTATTCGACGAACCCCAGGCCAGAATATTACAATATGAAGACTCCATTCGAGATGCATTTATACTAAATTCTCATATGCCGAAACCACGATTTCATAATCAGTTTATTTTAACTTTTTGAGTTTTCTGCAATGACGTACCTTCCTGTAGCAGACGATGGTTATGTCTAACCGTAGAACCACAGTGATGTAGCTGTGGCGGTAGTAGTAGCGGTAGTAAGCGCTGTCAAAAGTTAAAACACATGTATTCAGTGTATTGCGCACACAATGTGTGTCTGTGGCGGTAGCGCGTAGCTGTGGCGGTAGTAAGAGTTGGCCAACTTTTAACTTTCGTAGCGCTACATGGTTGACAGCGCTACACGGTGGACAGTTCAATACAAGTTTAGTAAACAATGGAGGAAAAGGACGTCGAAAAGTTTATTGAGATGGTTAAATCTAAAGAAATTTTATGGAATTTGTGTCATCCGTTGTACAAAAATATTAAATCTAGTTCAAATTAACTCAGAGCATCGGCCATTGCTTATAAACGGGGTTTTTGTTCGACATAGCCGCGCCACACCATTGTGTTCAATTTTTTTCCGTACTACGCCACATGGCTCCGCGGCTGTACTACGTACTACTGCTACATACCACCGCTACGGGCATTGTTGTCCCACGGTAAGGGACTGTTTTTCAGTGCTAGATCATTTCAGTTCAGAGTTAAATTGAGATGAACTCCAGAAATGAGATTTTCAGTCAGTTTGGATCCGTTGCTTTGCGTGTTTGTGTGAAAACTGACATTTGGGAACAACTCTTACTTCTTTGCCTGATATTCTATCAAAATGTTCAGATGCGAGAGGCAATAGTTTCGGAAATCGAAGATTTTGACCATTGATGGAATCCAGTCTGCGATAAAAAAAAATGGAAAAATTGCTCGCTAGGATAACTTCAGATCCGTTTTGTTCCGGGACTAGAGATTTTGGTAAAAGCTGGACTAAAATATTTACTTACTTACTTAAGGTGGCGCTACTGTCCGGGGTGGACCTGGGCCTCAGCCAACAAGCTTCGCCAGCCAGCTCTGTCTCTAGCTAGCCGTCTCCAGTTTCGCACGCGAAGTTGGCTGAGGTCCCCTTCCACTTGCGTGCGCCACCTGAGTTTCGGTGCTCCTCTTCCGCGCCAACCCTGCGGTTTGGATTCGAAGATTTTCCGGGCCGGGTCGTTGGTGTCCATCCGCTCTAGATGACCCAGCCATCGTAGACGTTGTGTTTTGACTCTTTTGGCTAGGTCGGTATCGCTGTACATCCCGTACAGTTCGATGTTATAGCACCTCCTTCACTCTCCGTCTATGCAGACGGGACCGTAAATCGTCCGAAGAATTTTCCTCTCGAAGCAGCCTAAAGTGTTTTCATCCGCCTTTGACAGGGTCTTGCTTCTGCACCGTAAAGCAGGACTGGGATGATGAGGGTCTTATACATGGACACTTTAGTTGCTCGAGAGAGGGCTTTGCTACTCAATTGCCTCCTTAGCTCAAGGAAACAGCGATTGTCAAGAGTTATCCTTCGTTTGATTTCAGCGCTGGTGTCATTGTCTGAATTGATAGCGAAACTCAGGTAGACAAAGTCCCTAACTACCTCAAAATTATAGCTGTTGATGGTGATGTTTTGCCCAAGACGTCGGTGTTGGGTTTTTTTTTCTTAATGACAGCATATACTTGGTTTTGCCCTCATTGACTGCTTAACCCATATTCGCCGCTTCCGTCCCAATACTCACGAAGGCTTCACTGACATCACGCTTTGTTCTACCGATTATGTCAATGTCGTCTGCGTATGCGAGTAGTTAAACGGACTTTTGAAAGATTGTACCTCTGGTGTTGGCGCGTGAGTTCTGCACAATTCTCTCAAGTATGATGACAAAGAAGTCGCATGACAGCGCATCGCCTTGTCTAAATCCTTTTTTGACATCAAAGGGGTCGGTGAGGTCTTTGCCGACATTGACGGAACAGCGTGAGTTTTCCATCGTCATCCTGCACAGACTGACGAGTTTGGCAGGGATGCCAAAACTAGACATTGCGCTATATAGCTCGTCTCTATAGATGCTGTCATAAGCGGCCTTGAAATCGTAGAAGAGGTGGTGGTTATCGATTTGGAATTCCTGACTTTTCTCCAAGATCTGCCGCAGTGTGAATATTTGATCGATGGTGGACTTTCCTGGCCTATCAGATTGTTGACAAACGGCTTCAGGCGTTCGCGTTCACACAGTACAGCAGAAAATATCTTGTATGCGATGTTAACAAGACTTATGCCCCTGTAGTTGACACAACTCAGAGGGTCTCCTTTCTTCAGGATCGGGCAAACAATGCTGAGGTTCCATTCGTCGGGCATGCTTTCTTCCGACCATATCTTGCAGATGAGCTGGTGCATGCTCCTAACCAGCTCATCGCCAGCGGACTTAAAAAGTTCGGCAGCTAGGCCGTCTGTTCCGGCTGCTTTGTTGCACTTGAGCTTAGACACGGCTACCTTCACCTCCTCTAAGTCGGGTGGGCGGTATCGTTCGTATGCTTCGTCGGTAACGTCTTCGCCCGGGTTGAATGGTTCGTTCTGCCTGACAGCGGTATTTGGTTCGTCCTCGCCGTTATACAGTCTGCAGAAGAGGTCTTTCCAAATCCTCAGCACCGACTGCGATTCTACAATGATGTTCCCTTGATGGTCCTTATGGGCTTCAGTACGAACTTTATACCCTCGGCAGGACCTTTTGATCATCTGGTAAAAGTTTCTAACCTCATTCCTGTTGTAACATCTCTCTATCTCTTCAACCGCGTATGCTTCCTGTTTAGCTGCATGTGCTTGCCGGCATTCATCGTCAAACCAGGGATTTCGTTGTGGTGTCCGTGTGAAACTCAGCACTTCAGAGTGAAACCCAGCACTGAAAACCTAGCTTCAGAGACGACGTCTCTGATGGCGTTTTGGCAATGTTGCCACTGGCTATCAATACTTGATGCTGGTTTCATAGGACTTCGTAGAAGGTTTTTAGAGACTCGGTTGGAGAAGGACCTGGCGATCTCTTGCGATTGTAGTCGGCCGACGTCAAACTTCCTCACAGTATTTTCATTACTTTGCGCTGGTCAGGATATCCGCAGCCGCACCTTGGCTACAACAACTAGCCAAAGTGTGTACTAGCTACCAAAACGTGTCGCCCCGCAGCAACGTCGATCAGCCTGAATCCGTTATCGGAGGTCGTGTCGTGCAGGCTATGCTTTCCGACAGTACGACCAAAGATGCCCTCCCTTGGCGTTAAAATCGCCTAGGACAATCTTAATGTCGTAGCTAGGGCACTGCTCATAAGTTTTGTCCAAGAGCTCGTAGACCATATCTTTGGTCTCGTCATCTTTCTCCTCTGTGGGGGCATGCGCGCATATGAGGCTTATGTTGGCGAATTTAGCCTTGATGCGGATCGTCGCGAGGCGCTCGCTTACAGGGTTGAAACTCAAGACTTTTTTCCTAAGTCTGCCTCCATCAACGAAACCACATCCAAATAGGCCCGGTATTTGATGTCGATAGCAGTCGCCGTAGTAGAGGTCGCAGTTTTTCATCCTTCTTTTGCCTGGCCCGTCCCACCGCATTTCTTGGATAGCAGTAATGTCTGCCTTGCAGTCGTTAAGAGCCTCCGCTGGTTGCTCGGCTGCACGTGGTCTGTTAAGGGACCTAACATTTCACGTGCAGATTCGGAGCTCGTAATCCTTTTCTCGTTTGCATTGGTCGTCAACAGTAAATCCGTCCGAATCCGAGGCTTGTTTCTGCTTCGTGACTGGTGTTTCTTTACGTGGCCGGGAAGTCACCCCGACGGCACGACCCCCAACCTGGAGGACCAGATCCTTTGTTTAGCTCTAAGGACGGAGAGCTGGATAGCCCGCTCCTTATAGGCCTGAGCTCCGAAAACGTCGTAGTAGCCCATATAAGGTGTTCACTAAGTAGTTCGGCCTGACTGGGACTATGGACGCCACCGTTGATTCCATCTGGGGAATTCCTCCGCTGCCGTCCGGATGCAAGAAAAAGTGCCTTAGTGGGAACACTTATGGGAACACACACCCCCTCTCTCGTTTGCTACCCCCAACAATCTTCCAAAGGGGTTGGAACCCAATCTCCAGTTGAGGTACTAGGCACCCGGTGTTCACCAGGGGAGGTGAGCGTAGGAGTTGATAGACAGAGGTGGGTTTAGAAAACCTGTGGATGCTTGTACTCTTGAGTGCACATGTCTATCCTTTGACCACCAGCTGGACTTAAATGCTACAATGAAAAACTGGATTGGACCGACGCGACCGCTAAAATCAATAAGACCGGTAAATTATATTATTGGATTTTGGAGTATTCACTGGTTTTTGCAAGGTATTTTCAACAGATATTGCTTAACACTTGTACAGCTTTAACAGATAATCCGGAATTTTGTCAATCTGAGGGCCTTTTAAGATTGCACTAAAAAAAATCGTGATCGTTCTGTCGAAATCGTTAACTCTTATGTGAGGAAACAAAAAACTTATTTAAAACAAGCTGCAGCTCGAATTTCATAAATTTTCTTAATGCTCTATACAAAGTCCATGGTTTCTAGAGGGTGTTTGTTATAGAGGTTTGGTTTTTAAAGTGGTATAACACTGTTTCAACAGATTTTAAATTTGATCTTTAAGAAGAGATCTGCCATTTTGGAAACCATGTCCGGGGCGGTTATACGTTAACCAACGTTAACCAAGTCACCATAATACGCAACTTTGGATATGGATCAACAAACTTTTCCCTCCTTTGAGGCTCAATTTTGGTTACAAAACAAGACAAGCGAAATCGCTAAATTAAGAGCGGTGAAAACACTGAAGACGTTTTCGAGAATTTTAGGATTTAAATTGAATTTTTATATTTGGTGTTTTTTAAGCTGATTAAATTATCTGTCCATACTTCTTTAAGACAAAGCTGCCCAGACATAATAATTGTCAATGAAGAGCATATAGCAACATGATTTCTGTCTCCTTTGTTCCTAAGTTGAACGGCATTCACTTTTAGCACACGGCGCGCGATGTCATTAAATTATTTCTGGAAACATATCCTGAGCGCATAATTTCACGTAATGGATCCGTTAACTGGCCCGATTCCTTGATCTTGTACCCTTAGACAAGTTTCTATAGGGCTACCTATGTTAAGTGAATAGTCTTTGTAAATAACTCAGAGCTGTTGAACATTTCGGTGATGGCGATTTCGAAATTCGCGTTGTTTTTGCTATCCGAATGGCTCGATAAAGTCTTCTTTCGAGCTAACCGTGACGCGATTAGCATGAATATGGTCATATTTGACTCATGTTTGTTCGTTAATAAGCCCACGTTAAAGAAGCCGTCAAGAATACGTATGGCTCCTTCCGATTGATTTCCATTTTTTGTGCGAAGTTCAATATTTTTGACTTTTACAGACACCGTCGTCATAGTTACACCCACCCTGCGCACTATCCTCTTTCAAAACGCATCTTCCTTTAACGCATCGCTCCTTTAAGCCCTACTGACTTTCCAATTGTTAAAAATTCTGATCTCTTGAGGCCCGTTTTAGAATTCCGATCTTCATTGTTAGCCTTAGAACTTCCATCTGACGTATTTGCTTTTCCTCATATGGGAGGATAAGCAATCAGTTTTGGCGCTTGGAAAATGTACAGGTCGCCATATCATGGTCTACTATCAAGCATCAGTAGGTAAGCTAACATAAGCCCACATTTCAATTGAGTATAATACTATGTCTCCAGCGCACACTTATCTGCGATTATCATGAATCTTCAACCCATCTCCTAAGAATTTCAAGATTAACCATACGCATCTCGGCGATTAAAAATAAATCTCCTCGTAAATTTTATATACTTCCTTTTCACAAACCTCTTTTTATGGCACTTTAATCCCTCTTTGCACTGCTTTATAACAGTTCAAAACGTGAAAAAGGAAATTGAAATAGACCACGTGTGACAGATCAGCCAAAAAACGTTTTCTGTTCGGAATTTCACAGCGAAATAGTTCTCCGCTTCTGAAAAATGTTATCTACCCCATTTATCTGAACGGCACATTAAATTGCTTATTCAATGATATCAAATTCACAAAAACCGGCAGCATATATACGATTATTCAAACGCATTTAAGTGTTTTGAATCACTTTACATGAAACTTTTTTAAAATCAGTTTTATAAAAATCAAACTGGTCGCAAAATGTGCATAAACGGTTAAATCAGTTTGAATCTATTGACTTTTCAATTTTCTCCCAAATTTTTCGAGTTTGACACAAAAATCAAACTAGAGAAATAACAGGTATATTTGAAACCGTTTGAATATTTTGCGCTTAAACATGGCATTGAAATCGATGTGAACCAAAACGGTAACAATTTAACTCGATTTATTTACTCGGATAAACAAATTAATCGTCATTCGTTAGTCTCTTTTGACACCCAAAATGACCAACATGATTTATGTGTCAAAAATTAATGCTATGCTTGTCCGGTGGAGACACTTCGGGATTTATTTTTAATCAACCGCCGCTAATCTTTTCTTTCTTCTTAATGTGAAAAGTTGTTTTTCTAATGTGTAAATTGTGATCTAAATAAATTAAGCCTTGAAGTATTGATCGAAGTTTTCTCTCCGGTGGAGACAATACATTACTTCTGTTTAAATTTAACTGGTTTAAGAGCAAAACCCTCAGGTTCACCCAAAGTTCTTGTTCCAAGTTGAGGAGAGTCTCGTTTTTTTTTTAGAGTATACTTCTACTTAAGAAATATGAATTTTGAAAAGTGTTTCACGAGGTATTTCGCTGTGGCCATATAACTGATGAGAACTTGTTGCTTGTCTTAGAAACCGTCAAGAAAAATAGCTTTGGGGAATCAAATTCCGTAACTCTTCAGAACGTTTGAACTTACTATAATATTTGTAGTTAAACGGAAATAAACGTACATTAGGGTAACAGCGATTAGGTTTTGGCCATGGTTCACACAATTTTAATACATTGTCTCGGCGTTCATCTATAGTTATCGCAAAATGGCAGAACTTTCTTACTACAAATCAACTTTCAACCGTAAATTTAACAATCTGTAGAAGCAGTGTCGCCAGTTAAAAAACCAAACCCCTAAAAAAACACACCCTACATTTGACTTTGGTTGGAATATCATTTGGATCGCAGAGAATATAAGATTATTCTGAATGAGTTAGGTCTGTCCATGGTTCGGGAACCCACTAAGTTTAGCCCGGCATACCATTTACATTTATTCATGTTGATAAAAATTAGGCCAGAACTATTACGTACAAGTATGCGGGTATTTTTTACTTTTCTTCCCCTTTTCCAAAGAAATACCAACATCATTAGCACAAATTTGTTACACGCACACTATAGCAACTGTCCTGAGTTCCGCAGGGCCCATCAAAGCCCAACCAGCAAATGTCATAACAAATTCAAATTGTAAAAGCAAACATTTAACTTTATTTGTGCCAATAACCTCTAAGAGCGTATACCCCACTTTATCCATGTTTAAATTAAAATTAATTCAAATTCCTTTCTTTTCCATTTGAATGATCAGCCAACATCCGCCTACACGCGTCAGCCAAGGAGCTCATATACCACCCACCACCCCCAGCAGCAAACGTTGACAACCCTGTTTTGCACAACACCTCTCAGCCGTAAGGGTCTTCAAATTAAACTTAATCTTCAAGTCGACATTACCCACAAAACGCGCCAGTAAAGGCAACCGAAAAAAAAAACCACGCGACATAGAAGGGAAAAAACGACGACAAATTTCCCAACGAAATTGCCTTTTCTTACCGCAACAAATTGATATTTTGACTATAACCGTAAGGAATACAGCCTCGGGGGCCTGAGTAGGGGAGCCCAACAAAACAAGAAACACACGAAATGAAGAAATAAATTGATTTCCACAGATTTACAAATTTATTTGCCGTCATTGCCAACGTTAAGGTTCAACAAGGACACCAGGCAAAAAAGCCACAAAAAAAAATAAAACAAATTACACAAAACTTCCCCTTCATCTAAGTTTATAATCGCTTTCTCATTATCCCTTAGCACCACCCTCCGACATAGTCGAGCAAGGAAAAAAAACCGGAAAAAAATTCTGACTAACGACTGTCAAGAGGGTGGGGTGGGTGCAAATGACAAAATAAAACCCCTCTCAGCAGGGTGAGCTACTGGCGCAAAAAGAAATCCCAGTGATTTAGGCCCCTACCCCATTGGACTCGCGCGCCGTTGGCACATTAGCCGTGGGTAGATGTGTTACAGCAATCAACACAAAGGCAGCGATTGAAGCGCCTCCTCGATAATATATGCTGCGGGATGTTGCCTAGAAGGCGTCACCCACTTTCGCTCCTTCGAACCGCAACGAGCGCTGCAGCGCAATGAAATCAAAGTTGAGTACTCAATTTTCAATTAGGACAGATCTGGCAGCCCTCCTCCCTTCCGAGGAGTCACAGGCAGAATCGCAGGATTCCTTTTCACAAAACTAATTCCAACTTTGCATATGCACTGTGAGTGTGAAGTGAAGCGGTCTTATCGCCTTATCGTCGCCCTGCTCTGCTCTCGTATTTTCTACTAAATTAAACGTGAGTATGCCGGGTGCTGGCGCTGCTGGGGCGGAGGAGGACTTAAAATTTTATTGGCATTAGACGAAAAGGGAAAATCGTTAAGGACGCATCGGTAACATCATTTCCTAACGCAACGAATTGGTAAATTCGACGAAACACAGTTTAAAGAGATACCATACTAGTATAGGGGGTGGTATTGTGGTGGCATCTGTAATTGAAGGGTGGGTGAGAACTCAAACGAAGGATGCTCAAACGAACAACAAACGGAAAATGTAAAATCCACCAGGAAACGAAATAAGAACAACTACAAGAACGACGAAATATCCATGATAAGGGATTCAGTAACGCGCAACTAGAACGACGAAGTAAGTTGTCAATGAAAAAGTCAAAGACGAATATATAACAATTTCTAGGGATAAAGTCATTTGCTGTCACGAAGACGTTGAAAATGGGATTTTTCGCCTTCCCCCAATGCCATACGCGCGGGGTTATTCTTGTTGGTTGGTTGTGTTTTAGGTTGTCCTGAAGCTGGTGCCAGTCAGGAGGTACGCCACAGTGAACAAAGCAAGTTCAGCGGATGATTATTGAAAGTTCATTACAAAAATGTTGTTTTCCTTCGTTGATTTCTATCTTCTCGCATCGATGCATTTATTTTGCGAAAGATAAAGGATATCCTTTATTTTTGTTTATTCTCAATCTTTTTTCTTTTTTGAGGAATTGGAAATATCAGCGGAAAAATACGAAGAAAATAAATCATGGATGAGTTTTGCTTGCAGGCAAACTAGTGCTTTTGAATAATGGACCTTTAAGATTCTAGATTATGGCCCAAAACTGTAACAAGTTTGCTGACGAAGGACTAATTATACGCAGAAAGTCTAGCTGTGGTTTCTTTTAAAAAATTAAAATTACTTATGTGTGCCTAGTCTGGTATGCACCATTTATAACCAGGAAATTACTTCGAAAACTGCTGGAAGTAGTCCAAAAACCATCTGTTTTTCGGGTCAGATGGGTCCTGCAGACAGCTGGCCAACTGTGTAAGAAAGAGGATTTTGCAGCAATATAGTAGAGTCACTTAAATTCACCTTTCGTTTTCCTCAATAATTTTGCAGGATTTAAGGCATGTTTTCTGAAAAATCCCAATTTGTATATGTTCGTGCAGTGTGGTCTTGGTTTTACTCCCTTAAGAGAATATACAAACTATATTACTATTAGAGGCTTCTCTTAATCTGCCTTTTGGATTTGGCAAAGAACTATAAGTTCGAAGTAAGTTCAAGCAGTAAGTTATTTTTTGCTTGCTGTAAATCAGAGGAACTTTCAGCATGTTATTGCTGGAGACTTCTGAGCAAAAAACGTGCCAAAAATTAACCAACAAGTTCATATTTATTTCGAAGAACCTTGTTAGGCAGTCTTCCGCACCTTTTTCTGACACAGTGTCAAAAACAGAGGCGAAAACCCGGGTTGGAGCGCGGGTTGTGGCGTCGCCGTCCAAAACTGGAAAGGGTAATGATGTCAAAGGGTTCAGGACTTAGAGATAGATGTCTAAGAGAAAGTGGAAAATCTCTAGCTTGTCCTACTACTCAAGCTGAAACCAAGACTAGTGACCCTCATACGGTGGGAAAGGTTAGAGGATGCTGAATCTGATTACAGGGAGCGATTCGCACGTTTCGGAGAAGTTTTAACAGCTGTTTTTATCGGTTTTTATCGGTCATTGTCTCTGCTATAAATGTTTGTGGAGTGAAGCGGCTTGGTGTGGCAGCTGGTGGTGAGAAAAGAACTGCGTGGTTTAAGGCTCCTTGAGTTCAAGAAGTCATCAGAGAAAAGAAGAGAACTGAATGATACTGAGTTATGCTGCAGGATTGGTCAAGCTGGAGCAATAATAAAGGAACTGCACCAGCCGGACATCAGGAAAGCTAAGCTTGGAGTGAAAGCAAAGTTCTTAGTTTTTAAAACAGTGTTTAGGAACTTTAATAATATTGACGAGGACTCTTTGATATATGACAACGATTGCATTAATTGGTGTGCAATATATAGTCTAGCCAACCTTGAAAAAATAGAAGCTTTATTTCAAAATTACGTGCCTCTTAAAACGCTTCAAGGCATCCTACTAATCCCTGGTTTTCAGATGAAAGTAAGTCCCTTTCAAAACCGCGTGATGTTGCCTGTAACGGATGGAAACGTTTTAAGCTATATAAAGTTTAATACTTCGCTACTCTTCGATCTTTTTTGGAGTGAACAGTATTTGGAAACCCTTTAAGGAAGAAAAAGTTGGATTTTTTTTTCTTTTACATGCAATGGCCGAAGAATTGAAGTTGTCTTATAAGACTAAAGATGTTATTATCAGAGACAATCTCTCTTCTCAAGAGTTGCACACTTATTACAAGATTAAAGCTCTTATAAGGCTCCTACTACAAAACTTAAACTCTACCAGAGTTGAAGTCTTGCAACAAGAGTCTCAAAAGAGCCCATTTTACTCTTGTTATAAGATGTAAGCGCTACAGGAGTGATACTCGCTTAACAAGACCGTTACAAGATCATTTTTGAATCTTATGACAAGATTTTATGCTCGAAGAGTATTAAGAGCATTATAAGAGTTTAATAAGAGCTATTTTGACGTCTTTAGCGTTAAACTTTCAAGAGTATATTAGTTGGGCGTTATGTTTTTGATGTGAGAAAATACGATTATATCTCGGTGCATGCCAGAAAAATTCTGAGCGTATTTAATAACTTTTTAAGATACAAGGCATTGGCTTGCCTACATGAAATCATGATTTCTGGGAACCCAGTTTCGTCTATGCCACCCGTCTGTGGAACTTCCCACCAATCGATTCAAGCAGAATTGGACATTCAAACGTTTTTAACACTTCTCTTCTAAAAAGCTTGGCCAGTTTATACACCCATAAACGTAAAACAAAAGGAATAATAAATTAGTTTGTTAAGTTTAAATTAATTTAATTTAATTTATGATTATTTAAATTTTTATACCCCACCCCATAGGATATAGAAGGTATATAAAGTTTGATTCATAGTTTGTAAAATAGAGAAATAATCACCGTAGATCCCCACCACCGTAGAATCTGTCTTTAAAAAAGGTGTTAAATGTGATATTGTGAACTACAGGCCGATTGCTAAACTTTCAACCATTCCAAAAGTGTTTGAAAAATTAATTTGCGATAGCCTTATATTTTACTGCCGAAACATAATTTGCAAAGAACAGCATGGTTTCGTTAAAAATAGGTCTACCGTAACTAACCTTTTATCGTTTTATAAAAAATGTTCTGATGCAGTAGAAAATGGCTTCGAGGTTGATTGCGTTTACACCGACTTTTCCAAAGCTTTCGATTTGATTTCGCATGAAATTATTGGTTTTAAGCTTACTTCTCTTGGCTTTCCACCAAATTTCATCTGTTGGATTATGTCTTATCTTCATTTAAGATCTTACCAAGTTAAATTTAGAGGACTTTTTTCAGTTTCTTTTCCTGCCATTTCCGGCGTTCCCCAGGGAAGTCATCTAGGCCCACTCTTATTCATTCTTGCTATAAACGATGCGCCTTCGTGTGTCGCTTATAGCGAAATTCTATCATATGCAGACGATATGAAGATATCTAGAACTATTAAGAGTTCTGATGACCATGTTCTTCTTCAGACTGATATAAACAGCTTTGCTACATGGTGTAACAAAAACGGTCTTTTCCTCAATCCAGCTAAGTGTCAAGTTATCACTTTTTCTAAAAAGCGTATCGTAACAACATTCTCTTACTCCATCAGTGAGCATGCTCTTTGCCGTGTTGAACATTTTAAGGATCTTGGTGTTTTCTTTAGTCAAAACCTTGACTTTTCAAAACACATAAACTACATTGTAAATAAATCCAATTGCATGCTTGGCTTTATTAAGCGTTGGTCTAAAGAATTTAATGACCCTTACGTCACGCTTTCCCTTTACAATAGCTTTGTTCGTACTCACCTTGAATACGCTTCGCAAGTGTGGTCTCCATCGCAAGTATGCCATACGAATAGGATCGAGGCGATCCAGCGGAGGTTCATTCGGTTCGCGCTAAGGGGACTTCCCTGGGAAGATCCACTCAATCTCCCCTCATACTTCGACCGGCTTAAATTGCTTAACATTCAAAGTCTCTCCCAAAGACGGATAAATAATGACTTGATTTTTATTCAGCAATTGGTCCAAGGTCTAATAGATGCACCGGACCTTCTATCTAGTATAAGCTTTAAATTTCGTGGAGGCTCTCATAACCTCCGAAGAATTCAGCTTTTACACGTTCCACGGCACAGAACAAATTATGGGAAAAATGAGCCTATCAGCCGTATGTGTTCCACCTACAACGCACATACCAGTATTTTAGAGTTTGACATGGACAAAGCCAAACTTAAGAGGCTGCTTCGGTGTAATTCGTCTAAATATTAAATATACTTTTATTTTTATGTTTTTTTTTTTTTTACTTGTGTTCGTAACTAATTTTTATCTGTTGTAATAATAATGTTTCTATCATTTGTTTTTTTGTAATTCTTAGTGTTTTGTGTTTGGTGTTAGTTTATGTTTAATTTATTAACCACTAACACTTGCACTAACTGATGAGCCCGTGTTGGCAGTTTTCTGCTTGGCAAATTTCTGCTGCAGATATTGTTTGTATTAAACAAACTGCATCACAGTTCTGATAGTGTATTAAAAAAAAAAAAATCCCCAAGACCTTAAGGGCATATGATCGAGACCGAATTGTTACTCGAATGAGCCGTGTCCGTCCGTCCGTCTGTCGGTAGTTTTTAGGCCTTAAATCGTGAGCTAGGAACTTGAAACTTAATATCTGTTCTTTTTAGGTCCCGAAGCAGTACAGGCGTAAACATTTTTAAAATCCGCCCACTGACACGCCCACTTTACTTATAAGCATGAAAATTCAAAATTGTCGTAGGAAGCTGAAATTTGGTGCGCGTTATCGTCGCTTAAGTGTATTGCTATTGACGTTTCAAAAAAAGGCAAAAACCGCCCCCTTTTGGGCGTGGTCATATTTCATTTGCATTTTTAATTTGATATATTTTCTTGGAATCCAAAAAACTTGCGCTATAAAATATTCAGATATGTGTGAAAGCTATCAACAGAAATGAATAAATTTTTGCACGCCCACTTTTGGGGGCGTTTTTAAGTATAAACCAAATTTTTAATGTGAAAATGCAATCAACACGTGTATATCACTTCTGATAAAAAATATAAACAAAAAAACGATGTAATTGAAAAGGGGTGAATGCCACGTCACTTTTTAAGGGAGAAGATTCTTTAACAGAGAAATTCTAAATACAGTTAAAGTAATAGAAACTGAAATTTAACAACCAAGATTTATGACACAATACAGCTTGAAAGTAGTCAATTGGGATGGGGCATCCCACGATTCGCCTTAGTGGATTGTAACCCTCCCACTAGTCCATGTTATTTTTTACTTTTGCTTTGTAATTTTACATGATTTTACCTTAATGTGTTTGCTTTGGTCTTCTTATTAAAATTGAGGAAAACTCTTCAAGGTTCTGAATGCTAAAGATGCAATTATCTACATGCAAAATGTTAAATAACGTTCTAAACAAATCTATATGTCTTTATTGTATACAACACTTTCATTACTCCTTTTTTACAACAAAGTTGCAAGTAAATCAAACTTAATTTCCTTATTCTTCATTGAGTAATTGATGTCACCAAGTTAACCATATTTTCAAATGAGACATCATGTTCCTAAGACGGCTGCTTAACACCACAATGTCTCATCTCAATTTCCCACTAAATAACCGAAATTTTTCAATTAACTTTGAAAAATGTGCAAGCCCGCCAAACACAAAGTTCGCTGCCAAAGAATATGATCTCACACACATTGTGGCTACGCATTGTTAACCTATTCACCGTCAATAAAAGTCTATCCAATTTGTTGTGTCTACATAGTTCGTCAACGTCGTCGTCAAAGTCGTCGCCCAATTATTTTATCTTCACTTGATTACTCGAATAGTTTTATTTTATTTACTCTTGTGTCTCGACTATAATCAATTCAAAGGCTCTCCCATTCGCACTATAGAGCACAGCAATCAAAATCACGTGCATAAAGGGGTCGATGTTTTGCAACTTTTTTTAACGCATGGCAGAAAGTATTAATTGCATGTTTACATGCCTTGTAAACAACTGTAGACTTTTTGTTAAAAATTTACATAATTGACAGTCTTTGTGGCGCTTCAAAAGCCACCCCAGTCACAGAGTGCAAGAGCCGAAGCCGATGCCGATCAGGTTTGTCATATTTTCTCCGAGTACATATTACTTAGTGCGACAACTACAATACAACCACCACCTCCCTCATCCCATTAACAGCAAAACAGGAAGCTTTTTCCACATACGTGTGTGCTTCTCTCTCATCTCACATTGCGCATGCAACCAGCACAGCAATCCACCGCACCGCCATGCCACCCAGCTAAACATCACACCAAGCGGCAAGCGACACTCTTCTCAGTGATCTCGCACACGATCGTCAGTGGATTGTAATCATCTCGACGTGAAGCACGATCGGTGTGCATAGACTGTACGGCCATAAATTTCAAAAAAATTATAGATACCCTCCCGAGACTTTTTTTTTACTATAAAAGATACCCTCCCGAGAGGTTATAAATTTCATAGGGACTAATTCCAGTTCCTCAGATACTAGCAATGGACTGATCCGCAATTGACTCGTAGTTTCGGGCACGTCTGTTTTTATCAACCATATAAAACCGCTGCTTCTGATAAGAGAAACGTTCGGATTGCTATCGCACCTACGAACAGCTTGCTGTCGTCCCCCAACAAGTGCGATTACCGATTACAAGCTGTGCGAGCTTTAAATTTGTAGCCCCATTAAGGTCGCTGCGGAACCGAGCAATCAGTAGTTTGCGCAGTCCCGTTTCGCTTGAGTTTCTTTATCGGCCGCGTGAACATGTCGCGCTCTCAGCTTGTGTGATCGTGTGCGGAAAGTGGTTTTGTTGACGCTAACAAATTTATGTGGGAGAACGTCGCGCCTCCTAGGAATAGTGATTCCCAACCAATGTCCGGATACTACTTCGAAAACGCCTCCGATGAAGATCTTGTGCTGACGACGACGACGACGACGACGTCTACCGACGCAGCCAGTGCAACATTTAACACAATGACGAATGGCAACTATTGCAGCTCGGCTGGCTTGGACGACAACACTATGGAGATTCCACTTCTTGTTGACGATGCAAGTATTTTTGCGCCGCTAGTATCGGTTTCTGGTTTTCAGGTTTCGGTCGTGTGTAAACAGAGGGTAAAACAATTCGATGCGCAGCTGATTATCGACTACACATCTGCAGTTGTTGTAAAGAAAATTCCTCTTAGATTCATGTGTACAGCACTTGTCTAACACTGAGATACATTTATGTCAAAGCTCATAAAAAGCCGACCGATTTGTCGTTTATGTTAAGTTTACTGGCGGTTTGTTGTCAAATAAACTTTTTGCAAATGGCTGTTTTATTGACATTTTTTTCGGTCCCTACGCTTGGTCAGATAATGGCCAGCAAATAAAGATATGGACAACACGAATTTCTTAAAACAGTCGCTTGAACAAGTGTAGAACCTTAAAATTTATATCTATTCCATTAAAAAACAATTTTTTTCAATATCTAAAGACAACAAACAATTTGACGTTTACTAAGTGTATTGACATTTGAAATGCGGTTTCGGAATTCCCCACTGTCAAATAAGAAAAAAATAGAATATCCAAGTTTATGTTCAGTGACAGTCTTTGAACACGATAAGTGGCACGTCACGAGTTTTTTTTTTAATTAAGCCTTACAGCACAATGTTGAACATGAAATGTGCTGGGCAACTTTCGAGGCACATTACTTAATGAAATACGGAATAGTTTTTGTGATTTTATTAATTATTATTGTAAGGCATCAGCTACATTTATTGCAGTGAATAATTGATTATTTTTGTAGACCCTAAATTTAAGAACGCTGCGGTAGGTAGTATGTGGCGAAGAGCAATCGCCCGGCAATTGAACTGCAAGAAATCATGGTTATGCACACCAGACATAGATGTGAGCACAGAGTACGGGAGATTGTTAGCCTCAAATGCTATTTAGCTCAGTCTGAAATCGGCGAGAGTCCAATTTGGGATTGGAATCTTGGAATTGCAAGATCGACAAGTTTTTGACTACAAAAATTTTCCTTATGATCCTTATTAAGTTCGGGGAGGGTGATTATTTTTCACCCATACAGCTGCAATCTAAATCGCTGGCCTAAAATCTATTACATACACGTAATACACATACATTACATTCTACGTATGACGTACGACTGATCAAATAAGATAAAATTTCCCCTTAAAAGCGTTGAAAGCAAGGATGATATGTTTTTGCAGTTTTATGCGGGAACCACAAACCAGCCTGGGCTGGGCCTCGGCTTGACGTTTACAAGTTCAGCAATACGATGTCAGTGTTTCCTATCATCACGAAGCTCGACTTCAAACTGTTGTTTACAAAGAGAAAGAGCGCGCACAGAGAAAACGTAATGCTACGTAATGAGGCTCAGAAGCCCAGCACGAGTTCAGATGTGCTGAACTTTTGCTTCGAAGCAAATGGGGGTTGACCGTGGGACCACAATGCCCGTAGCGGTGGTATGTAGCAGTAGTACGTAGTACAGCCGCGGAGCCATGTGGCGTAGTACGGAAAAAAATTGAACACAATGGTGTAGCGCGGCTATGTCGAACAAAAACCTCGTTTATAAAAAATGGCCGATACTCTGAGTTAATTTGAACTAGATTTAATATTTTTGTACAACGGATGACACAAATTCCATAAAATTTCTTTAGATTTAACCATCTCAATAAACTTTTCGACGTGCTTTTCCTCCATTGTTTACTTAACTTGTATTGAACTGTCCACCGTGTAGCGCTGTCAACCGTGTAGCGCCACGAAAGTTAAAAGTTGGCCAACTCTTACTACCGCCACAGCTACGCGCTACCGCCACAGACACACATTGTGTGCGCAATACATTGAATACATGTGTTTTAACTTTTGACAGCGCTTACTACCGCTACTACTACCGCCACAGCTACATCACTGTGGTTCTACGGTGATTTCGATCGCACACACGTAGTCAATCCATCTGCCGTTGCTATATTTGTATAAGTGTGTTGGTCATGCACGGATATGACGCAGAATATCTGAGTGTGTCTACATTTTGGGCCAAATTGGGTATTATTTATTTATTAGATGAACATGAATGTTCGATGTTCCACATAATTATGTACACAGCACTAGCTACCAGGGCTTTCGTCTGTGTGTGCGTATTTTTTAATTTATCGTGGCATGCTTGGAAAGCATAGTGAATGCATAATAAAAGCTCTCTCTTCATGAACGAAATGTCATTGCAAAGCCGATTCAAAGCCAACGTATCGTAACGGGGCGAAGCCGAAGCCTGAAGCTGCTTTGTGGTCAACGCTTTAGGTTTATGTTAAGCCTCCATTCCAAGTAGTAATGAAGTATTAAGGTAGTATTGAAGTAGTGTTAAAGTATTAAAGAAGCATAGAAGTAGGAAAAGTCACATACATAGCAATATTAGAACTATTCCATATCTAATTTGGCGAGTGAGCTTTCAAGCGGTCAGTTCATCCAAAGCTTCCTGCTTGTAAGGGGCCTAATTATAAGATGTGGCTTCAATCTACGAAGGGTGGGATCAATCGCTGACGTAGGCTTTCTCTGCTTTATTTGCCTGAAGCGTCTTCTTTCGAGCAATTGTAACGAAAAATGTTACAAAACTATGCTGAGTGTGTAGAGAAGACTATTACCAACATTAAAGTTAAGTTGTATAGTGTAGAGTAGGCTATCATTAGACGACAAAAAACAATCAAAAAGCTTAAATGCCAAGATGATTTTAATATTCAATCGCAATAATCATAAAATTGAGAAAAAAAGACCGTCAAGCATAACAGCATACAAGGAGCGGTCCGTCGGCCTTTTTTGAAGTCTTAGCGTAAAATTCTTGGTTAATTCGCATAAAAAATGTTGTTTAGTATATTTGCGACTTTATTTTCCGTATGGCTTTCCCATAGGGGCCGCTCGACAATATAAGCAACGATACGTTCGGTTAGCTTTTTAATTAATTTATTTGAAATATGGGCTTGATCTGCTTTAGTATTCTCCTTCTTCTCACTGATTGGAAAAATAATCCGACTTGAGTTTCAAAGAAAGTGAAATGGATCAAAGACCGAAACTATTTTCGACTTTGTTTTCTTTTCTGTAAATGAAGATTTCGGACTTTATGGCATTTTTAAAAACGCATCTCGATAACTCTTTTTTTCGCTTATATAAAATTTATAAAATATTTCGTTTTTAAGAAATATTTTAAGAAAATATATGCAAAAGCTCTGTGTATTTGAGTAATTAATTACTGACATTGCAGTGTAGTAAATAAAGGGAAGATTTTTGACTGTTTGCCCGGTATTCGGGCTTAAAATAGATTATTTTTCATTCTGTTAATATTTTTCAAAAAAAAAGTCTACTGTACTTATTTTAGCCAAATCTTAAGCTAAGGTACTCAAATTTTTATAGCCATGTCTTTTTTTTCTTTGAATTATAATTGTACAAGTATCCCTTGTTGTGAAAATAAAGAATTTATCTATCTATCTATCTTACTCAAATTTTTAATGAAACGCAGGGTGACAAATAATTTTTTTTGATTTCTTTTTTTTTTGTAAAAAAAGAAATGTCAAACGAGTTTTTTGTTTTCAATTTCTTTTTTTAATATTTTGCTTTCTACTTTAGTGGTTTGTGCTTGTGTTTAATTTCGTTGATAATTTAAGAAACAACATAGAAATTATAGGCATTTTTAAGCACTTCCATTTTAGTAAATCAGCTTAAATTATTTTAAGCATATCTCGAAAACCACGAAATATTTCAGCCCTTATATTTTTGTTTCGAACCTAAAAAATGTTGTCTATTTCTGGCGTATTCTTTAAAACGGTTTTAATGAATAGTTTGTAACACAGTGAATAAATCATCGTTGACCGAAAAACGCACAATAACAGACAGCGCGATTTTCTGCAACAAGCATACTCAACACACGAGCGATAATTTTCTGTGCGATTGCTGTCAGATTTGATGAAAAATTTAATTTTCATCTTAAAAAAAAAGAGTTTGCAAGGTTTTTGCAGTAAACTCAGTAAACAAACACTTATTTTCGGGGCGATTCCGGTGAGTCGTGGTGAAAACAGTCACTTCTTATCATTAAATAAAATAAAATTGTATTCTTTGCCGTGCGGCTTGAAAGAGTCGCGATTCGGAAACTTGTCCCAAAACGATTCTCGCGGCTAATTGTCGTAGCCGCAATCGTGTGTTGTCTAGAATATAAACGCGTGCGCTTCTAGTCGGACGGTAATCGGTCGCGCGTTTTTCTGTCGCCTTAGAGCTATGATCAAGACCGACAGGTGAATCGATTAAGCCATGTCCGTCCCTCCGTCCGTTCGTCCGTCCGTCTGTATGTGTGAAGATTTAAGGTCTTCAAAACTTGATACACATCTTGGCTCTTCTCTGGCACAGACAAAGTGTGAAAATTGGCTCAATCTGTCAACGGCCACGCCCACTATTGGCTTCAATGTGAGAAAACCTCTATTTCACATTTTCTTTCAAAATGCTTTTTGGTCAAGTTAGACAAGGCGTAGGAACTTAAATTTTGGTACTGAGCAATACTGGCTTAATGCTAGATCATTAAAAACCCGATTTCTCGGAATGCTCAAACCAAATCGCAAAAAAATTTCATGACAAATATTAAAGGTATTACTATTTGCTAAGTTTGCTCCACACAAAGTTTTGAGCTCCGCCCACTTTTAAGGGGCGTTTTTAGGAAAAACAATGTTTTTTTCTGAAATAATTCTCGCTTTTACCGTCTTTTCCCATGATTCTAACGAAATTACAATTAATTGATTTTAATTTTTAGCCCACGCCAACTTTTGGGGGCGTTAAAAGTTAGACAAGGCGTAGGATTTCAAATTTTGGTGCAGAGCAATAGTGGACCGAAGCCTTTAATCAGACAAAAATTGGTCCGCCCACAACATCGACTATGCCCACTTTTGACATGTAAGATCTCTAAAAACTTTTAACTTTTAAATCAAAAAATTAAATAAATTAATTCGCTCAAAAATTAAAGAGACAATAATAATAAAAAAAAAATCTTACAGATAAGGAACTTAAGAAGTAGAGTAGTTATTATAAAAAACTATTATTTTCGACTTTAAATTCGTTGCATGCTATTCAAAAGTAAAGGAGAAGATATAAGGTCAAAAATTCAAGCAAATTATGGAAATATTATTTTCTCCTTGCCTTTCCTTTCATTACTCAAAAGTGAAGAAGAATATGAAAGGCGAAAAATTCGAGCGAAAAAAGGAAAGGAAAAAATAATAGTTCCGAAATTCGCGCGAATTTTGAAACTGTATTACTAAAAAAAATTTTAAGAAAATGTTTCTCCTCTCAAATTATGGAAATACTATCCTTTCCTTTCGTTTCTTGTTACTCAAAAGTAAAGAAGAATATATACGTCAAAAAAATCGAGGGAAAGAAAAGGAAAGGAGAATTTAGTTCCAAAAATCACGCAAATTTTGAAACTATTATTAAAAAAAAAATGTTAAGAAAATTATTAAGCAAGCTTTTCTTCCCTCAAAACTCAAGAAGAAAATAATGGTTTAAAAATTCGCGCGTATTACGGAACTATTATTTTCTTCTTTCCTTGCCTGTTGCTCCAAAGTAAAAACGAAAATAGCAGGTTAAATTTGCGGGAAAGAAGAAAATTCCAGAGTTTTGGAACTAAAGGGTCCGCCAAATACCTTATTTTTTGAAAACGCTATAAAAAAACCACTGAATCTCTCAAATTTCTTTTTTTATTTGAAAGTACAGTTCTTGCGCTTAATAGTGGAAAATAATTTCATTCAAATGGCTGCCTCGGCTGGCCATGCAGTAGCCTACACGATCGGTCCATTTTTTAAGCACATTATCGATTGTGTGCAGCTGTATTTCACCAATTACTTCACGAATATTGTCCGTCAAAGCGTCAATTGTCTCTGGCTTGGTGTAGCACTTATCTTTTATACGGCACCCCACAAATTATAGTCCATCGATGTCAAATCGCAGCTGCGAGGTGGCCAAACGACATCAGCTCTGCGGCTGATAATGCGATCTTGAAAAACAGGGCGCAAAACATCAAGTGTAGCTTCGGCTGTGTGGCCCGTAGCGCCGTTCTGTTAAAACCAAATGTTGCCAATAACCTCCTCTTCAATTTTTATGAACAAAAATTCGTTCAACATGGCCCGATAACAATCGCCATTGACTGCAACGGCCACTCCTTGCTCATTTTCGAAGAAAAATGGCCCAATTATGCCTCTTTCTAAAATCCGCACCAAACAATGAATCGTGTTGGGGGTATCAGCTTTTCAATGTATGCGTTCCCAGCGTTGTTCAAGCGTATACACAACCATATTCGTTCAGCGGAAGGATAAAATTAATTATCTGTCAAATCAGACATGAGCTTAGTGGTACCATTAACGAAATAAGCACTAGTTGAAAAAAAAAACATTAGATGGCGGACCCTTTATATTATTTTGTCCTTCCCTTTTAAAAAAAAGTTTACTTACAATTTCATAACGCGAACGTTATTTATAGCGAACGGGTTTATAAAAAATTTCTAATACGCTCTTCACACTGAATCAAAAACTGAGTTTTGGGCAAAAAGTTCTCGAAAACTCCTTTAGCCAATCACGCTGTCTAAACTCCGACTAGAATTTGTTTTCGTTTTTCATTTGTTCATTGGCTATCAAATTTTATCCCATATTTATTTTTAAAGGTGCCTTAAAAGATCCATGAAAGATTGGATAAAGAATTTAACGTTGACCTCGAAACTACAAGCTGATATCAGATGGGACGCTCGGCTTCGCAGATATTTACATCCAATATAGAGCAAAAGTGACATCCTTTGCAAACTTAATTTAAAATTGTCAAGGCAATTTGATATAAGTGACTTTCACAGTGTTTTTGAACGAAAACTACTAAAAAAATGGAGTTTCAGAAACATAAAATTTACAAAAATGTATGGGAAACCCCATGTTTATGAAAAGTTTTCGCGTTTTGGGTGTAGAGGGCATAAATAAACGAGATAATTTCAAAAAAATAACGCGCAAATTAAAAATTTAAAAAATTTGTTTAATTTCATTTTGAATCTGGAACAGAAAACTGTAAGAAAAAAGGAGACATATTCATGTTTACTTTATGCTCTATACACACCGAACTTAAAACTGTGTTTTCGTGAAAACACGCGAAAACTTTTTCAAAAACATGAGTTTTCCCATACATTTCTGTAAAGTTTCTGTTTTCGAAGCCCCAGTTTTTTAGTAGTTTTCGTTCAAAATCACTTTGAAAGTCACGAATATCAAATTGGGAATGTCACTTTTGTCCCAACTTTGGATGTTAATATCTCCGAAACCGAATGTCCTGTCTGAAATCAGCTTGTAGTTTTGAGGTCAGCGTAAAACTCTTGACATGTTCCCATCTTTTATGGATTTTTTAAAGCACGTTTATAAATAAATATGGGCTAAAATTTGACAACTGATGAATAAATGAAAAACGAAAACAAATTTAAGTCGGCGTTTGGGAAGTGTGAAAGGCCAAACGAGTTTTTGAAAACTTTTTGCCCAAAGCTCAGTTTTTGATTCAGTGTGAAAAGCGTATTGGCTCGGTTTTATTTCACAACAGATGTTCGGTGTAATTTTGTCAAAATGAAATAAGGTCGAATGTCCAAATTCGACATTATTTCACTTTGACAAAGCTAGACCTTAGCTCACTCAAAATTCTTGGCTCTGCAAAGAGGTGGTGTTCTGAATTTCAAAATGTACAAGTAGTACCTGCCGAGTACTTTCTTACTTTATTTTTTTTTTATCATCTGAACCAGTAGTTGTTGTCGGATTGTGTAATTGTGATACCTTTTAACAAAAAACAAAGTCTGATAACTGGTGTTTTTTTTAAGATAATGGTATAATAACCCTTTTGGTATTGAGCTGTTAAAACTAATAAGCTCATGTCCTCCATGTCTTGTCTTCACTTATAAGACATCAAGATAAAAAGTCTTATCGCCCTTTTTGTAGCAACAAAGTAAATTTTTTGCTCATCATTGGACAGCATAAGTACTCTCCCTGAAGGCTTATCAAATCAAAGTAATCTTTCAGCCAATATGTGCTTTTTACAAACTTGTTGACTAAACGGCTTATATTTGTGGTGTTGATAAAAGATAATAACTACAGACGTGTGAAACGTCATTTCTTGTATACCGATTTCTCTTATTTCGTAGCTTTTATTGCAAAATAAACTAATTTTTAGAGTGTGGACATTTTTTAAGCCATTAGATACCTGAAAGCCATTATGAAGGACTTTCGAACCATTAAAAATGTTTATGATGAGTCAAAATTTGGGTTTTTTCGTTAAATTTGTGGGTGAATATCAAATATTTAGACGATTCTAAGAAAGTACTTTAAGTTAAAACAACTACCTTCGATTGAGTGAGATTAAAGCTGAAAAATTCGCATATTTGAGTTTGGGAATACTTTTTATTACTTTTTTCTTAACACTTGACAGCAGATGCCACTGTTTTTCGCTCAAACAATACACAACACTTTTTTCCTAGAATTTAATAAAATTGTAAATTGAAAATTTATTGCCAAGGCCCATAAGCAAGAGAAAATTTTCTTTCTTCGAATTGTAGGCGAGTAAATGTGAAACAAATCGCATTTCTCGAAAACAATTTCAGGAACGTTTATCGTAAAAATTTGCATGCTGATACTCTCATATAGGTACTAGATGTACTTCTGCGCTAATTTTAGAAATTTAGTAAAAAAAAAAATTGTTTTTATTTATCGTTTAATTTAATCAACATCGTCACGATTTCGCAATTATCTGGTATCTAGTAAGTAAAAATTAAGCAAATCTAAGTAAGCAAAAATTGATTATGTTTTTAGAACTCTTTTTATTGCTTGGCCAACTGTGAGTTCTAAAACAGTAAATTAGCGAAGATATATGAATAATATACAGCAAACTTTTGAGGGAAGCATTAATTTTGATTTTTGACACTTGATAATTTATTCAATATAAACCTGGATCATCTTTAGTAATCTTTGACTTGCATTTAATTGAGTTGTCAGTTATGCACTCTGTGTCATTCACGTGGACGTGAAGTATTCATTGGGCTGGAGGCTTCAGTCAACGCCAATTGGTCATTGCTGTACCACAATTACTGTTCTAGAGTTAACTAATTTGGGATGATTCACTTATTTGAGTTGATGCGAAATAACAACTGTATTGTATAAAATGTATAATTTCCAGCAATAATTTATCCATTATACATAAATAATGAAAGTAGCAGCAACGTGAAACTCATTTCCTCCGAAGGCATGCACTCCATAATAGCTTCCATTAAAACTATAATTATACTAATGATAGTCAATTCGAAAGAATTGTCATTCACTTAAAAAGAGAACGATCCACATTGATTGTATCTACTCTTAAAATACCCCTTCGGCTACGATTCCAACATAAATTCTTATGATTGTAAAGAAAAATTGCGATAGATTCCAGCCTGTAACTATCCTGATTCTAATAATTGGGCACAAACTATTTATGGTCGTACGTTATTTTTTGTTCTATGCTTTTTTAGGGGGGGACAAATGTTACAGTCCAAGTAGACACATAAAATTTATATGAGACAATAAAACAAATTGGTGTGCGGTTTTTAGGCCATGGGTGGAGATAATTGTTTTGAACCTTCGCAGTACGCCCATCAAGTCTATCGACGATTAAGTTTAACGACACACGCAATAATCTCTTTGAATTTCTTGAAGCGTGTACTGTTTTTTCGTCAAATAAAAAATTGGGTGACAGAGTATGGATATTGCATAGAAAAGTAAAGTAGGAGGAGGCATTCAATTTTTCTTGCAGTATAAATTTATTTTTTTGCATTGAAGAGTTAAATACTTTCAATTCACTCTGTTTGAAGAAAATTTAAAAATGAATGCTACTCAATCTCAAAGCCTAATTCAGAAAAACAAAACAAGCTGACTTGGTCAGCCTTGTGCTGACCAAATTCATCAAAGAAAGTCCGAAAATCGAAGATCCCGAAAACATGCAACCCCGGAGAAATGATAGTAAAATAGGGGAGCATACTGCCTACCCCAGTTATAAGTTTTTTTTTTATTCCTTAATGTTATGGGATTTTGGCTCTTTACAACTTACTTATAGGGCTCCCAACCCATGGAGGGTCTTGGGTTGGGACCTGGCTCACAGTAGCTTTCAATAATCTGCAATCCTGGGCACGCTGCTTCCAATTGTCCAGACCAAGCGCTCTCGCATCCGAAATGACTTGGTCCTTCAAAGGAAGGTTCGTTCTTTTTGGTCATCTCGAGCCTGGGGGCTTGGATTCAAAGACCCTTTTGGCTGGAGCGTTATTGATCAATTGCGTTATTGCGAGCAAAAGCATCTGCTTGACAAAAGAAGAAGAATCTTGACATGATACGAAAACAGAACTGACGAAACGTAAGCAGGCCACATCTATTAGGGGATGCATGGTGTGTTATGATGAAAGCAAAAAATCGATTCATTGATTTTGATTAAAATTGATTTTTAAATTTAAAAAATAAATTTAAATAAAAAAATGTTGCACATAACACAAAAACAGGTATATTTACACTTTAATTTACACCAGCAAGTGTTATGCCTTTACGGAGGAAAAGAATTACTTACTTACTTACTTAAGGTGGCGCTACAGTCCGGGGTGGACCTGGGCCTCAGCCAACAAGCTTCGCCAGCCAGCTCAGTCTCTAGCTAGCCGTCTCCAGTTTCGCACGCGAAGTTGGCTGAGGGCCCCTTCCACTTGCGTGTGCCACCTGAGTCTCGGTGCTCCTCTACCGAGCCGTCCCTGCGGTGTGGGGGATAAGATTATCCGGGCTGGGGTGTTGGTGTGCATCCGCTCTAGATGACCCAACCATCGTAGACGTTGTGTTTTGGATAGGTCGGTATCGCTGTACAGCCCATATAGTTCGATGTTATATCTCCTCCTTCACTCTCCGCCTATGCAGACGGGACCGTAAATCGTCCGAAGAATTTTCCCCTCGAAGCAGCCTGAAGTGTTTTCATCCGCCTTTGACAGGGTGCATGCTCTGAGATGATGAGGGTCTTATACATGGACACCTTAGTTGTTCGAGAGAGGGCTTTGCTACTCAATTGCCTTCTTAGCCCAAAGAAACAGCGATTGGCAAGAGTTATCCTTCGTTTGATTTCAGCGCTGGTATCATTGTCTGAATTGATAGCAGATCCCAGGTAGACAAAGTCCCTAACTACCTCAAAGTTATAGCTGTCGATGGTGATGTTTTGTCCAAGACATCGGTGTTGGGTGTCTTTTCTTGATGACAGCATATACTTGGTTTTGCCCTCATTGACTGCTAAACCCATATTCGCCGCTTCCGTCCCAATAGTCACGAAGGCTTCACTGACATCACGCTTTGTTCTAGCGATTATGTCAATGTCGTCTGCGTATGCGATTTGTTGAACGGACTTTTGAAAGATTGTACCTCTGGTGTGGGCGTGAGAGTTCTGCACAATTCTCTCAAGTATGATGTTAAAAAAGTCGCATAACAGCGCGTCGCCTTGACTAAATCCTTTTTTGACATCAAAGGGGTCGGTGAGGTCTTTGCCGACCTTGACGGAACAGCGTGAATTTTCCATCGTCATCCTGCACAGACTGACGAGTTTGGAAGCGATGCCAAAACTAGACATTGCGCTATATAGCTCGTCTCTTTAGATGCTGTCATACGCGGCCTTGAATTCGATGAAGAGGTGGTGTGTATCGATTTGGAATTCCTGGGTTTTCTCCAAGATAAGAAGACTGATGCCTCTGTAGTTGACACAACTCAGAGGGTCTCCTTTGTTCAGGATCGGGCAAACAATGCTGAGGTTCCATTCGTCGGGCATGCTTTCTTCCGACCATCTCTTGCAGGTGAGCTTTTGCATGCTCCTAACCAGCTCATCACCAGCGGATTTAAAAAGTTCGGCAGCTAGCCCGTCTGCTCCGACTGCTTTGTTGCACTTGAGCTTAGACACAGCTACTTTCACCTCCCTCCTCCAGGTCGGGTGGGCGGTAACGTTCGTATGCTTCATCGGTAACATCTTCGCCCGGGTTGAATGGTTCGTTCTGCCTGACAGCGGTATTTGGTTCGTCCTCGCCGTTATACAGTCTCCAGAAATGGTCTTTCCAAATCCTCAGCACCGACTGCGATTCTACAACGAAGTTCCCTTGTTGGTCCTTACAGGCTTCAGGTCGAGGTTTATACCCTTGGCAGGACTTTTTGATCCTTTGGTAAAACTTTCTAACCTCATTCCTGTTGTAACATTTCTCTATCTCTTCAGCCGCTCTCTCTTTTTCCTTCCGAGAAGCCGGTGTTCCTCTCTCCTCCTCTGCTCGTAGAGCAGCTCTAGTCCTTCTGTACAGAGCCGCTTTGTATGCTTTCTGTTTAGATGCATGTGCTTTCATTTCATTCATCGTCAAACCAGGGGTTTCGTTGTGGTGGCCGTGTAAAACTCAGCACTTCAGATTGAAACCCAGCACTGAAGCCCTAGCTTCAGAGACGGCGTCTCTGATGGCGTTTTGGCAATGTTGCCACTGGTTATCAATACTTGATGCTGGTTGCATAGGACTTCGTAGAAGGTTTTTAGAGACTCGGTTGGAGAAGGACCTGGCGATCTCTTGCGATTGTAGTCGGCCGACGTCAAACTTCCTCACAGTATTTCCATTACTTGGCGCTGGTCAGGGTATCCGCAGCCGCACCTTGGCTACAACAAGGTAAGGATCCGAGCCAATGTTGGGCCCTCGGAAAGTTCGGTCATCCATGATACTGGAGGAGTGCCTTGCGTCGATCGCAATGTGGTCAATCTGGTCGACGGTTGATTGATCGGGAGATCTCCATGTCCCTTCATGGAAATTGAGATGCGGGAACTGTGTACTAGCTACCGCAACGAGTCGCCCCGCAGCAAAGTTGATCAGCCTTAATCCGTTATCGGAGGTCGTGTCGTGCAGGCTATGCTTTCCGACTGTACGACCAAAGATGCCCTCCCTTCCTAGCTTGGCATTAAAATCGCCTAGGACAATCTTAACGTCGTAACTAGGGCACTGCTTATAACTTTTATCCAGTAGCTCGTAGAACATATCCTTGGTGTCATCATCTTTCTTCTCTGCGGGGGCATGCGCGCATATGAGGCTAATGTTGGCGAATTTAGCCTTGATGCGGATCGTCGCGGGGCGCTCGCTCACAGGGTTGAAGCTCAAGACTTTTTGCCTAAGTCTGCCTCCAACAACGAAACCACATCCAAATAGGCGTTGGCTTTGATGCCGATAGCAGTAGAAGTAGAAGTAGAAGTCACAGTTTTTCATTCTTCTTTTGCCTGGCCTGGGGCGGGCAAAAGATAACCCCCAATAACCTTCCAAAGGGGTTGGAACCCAATCTACAGTTGAGGTACTAGGCACCCGGTGTTAACCACGGGGAGGTGAGAGTAGGAGTTAATAGGCAGAGGTTGGTTTAGAAAACCTGTGGATGCTTTTGTCCTCTTGAGTGCACATGTCTATCCTTTGACCACCGGAGGAGGAAAAGAATTATATTCAATAAAAAAAAACCATCTCGCGTACATCTAATTGTGATCCATTCTATTTACATGTTGGAAGAGAAAAAGGTGTTTATTATTTGACCGGTCCTAACCTGGATAACAGACCTGGATTCCGAGCAGGAAGCCGGTTTCACCTCCTCGATGAGATCATGTTAGTCACAACACCCGAAGCGCACACACCATGCATGGTTGCGAGGGGTCAGGCAATAGCTTTTCTGACGCCTAATAATTATATCCTGTTAATTTATTATCCTATTCGAGACACTGACCATAAATACCGCTTGCATGTTTTTTATGTAGGGGAAAATAGTTATTAAAACTTATGGCTTTCATTATTTATTTGACATCTTAGTATTATAGAAATTAAGTTTTACGAGTATACGATACTTCAAGTACCTATCCTCAAGATTATTAACTAAAGGCTGCATAAAAAATTACTGTGCCCAATAAAATGTAAAAACTTCTCATTGAAAGTTCTATAAATCACTAGTGCAAATAATAGTAGGTACTACGACTAAAAGCCGATGAGTCAGCGCGATAGACAAACCTTTATAATCCAAGCGAATGCTTATCATTAAATTAGCATCAATGAATGTTAAGACAATGAAACAGTGAAATAAACCGGAGTAATTAAGTTTAACCTTGTGAAAAGCGCCGTTTTGTCAAAAAGCTATGCTAACAGTGAGTTGTAGAACGACAGGGTGTAAAATTTAAATTTTATCTGTTTAAATGGACTGTAAATGCGTAAAAACTAAACAGGGAGATAAATCAAATCTTTTGCGATTTCTTCCCAAAAATAAAAACGCTTAGAGGACTTTTTTATTTCATTTGATAAGAGCTGTGATTAATGTTTAATGTAAGCTTGTACGTTCATAATTTATTGGATCAGTTGTACCATAAAATATCTACCCTAAACAATGGGAGAAAGTTTTCAGTCAGTAATTTTTGTGTGTTATTAAAATATAATAAAGAAATTATGACAACTTACATTCAATAATGAATAAACTTATATAAAATAATAATAAATAAATATTGACTCATTATTAAATAAAGTCAAAAGAGTAAAATAAAAAGTATTTGTAGATTTTTTTTTAGTCTTAATTTCAAAAAAAAAAATCGAACTGCCGCCCCATTTTTTCGTGCTGAAATTGAATTTCAATGATTTTAAATAAAGATTTATAATATTAATTAAGAAGCAGCATTTGCTCCATACAGTGATAAAATCTCATTTTATAATTTTATTTGTTTTTTTTTTTCTAGGATGATATTCCATACTCGAATTGCAAATGCAATCAACCAGGATTTGCGGTGAACGTAAGAAGCAAAAGTGCAAGCGAAGCCAAACTAAAGATCTTTTTGGCCGGTTCACTATGCATAGTATTTATGGTAAGTTTTTTTTATATAAATTGTAATCATGTAATTAATCTTTAAGTACATTTAAAGTACATAAAAATCAATCGCAAGAAAGTCGTTGCTATTTCGAACTACTACAAAAACTACAAACAAAAACAGTAAAAATAAAAACCCATCTGGCATTTCAAAATGTTAAAGCCAAAAATTTAAAGACTGCACTCTAAGGGTCTGATTCACTTTTGCGTATTTAAAATTTCAAGTTTTAAAAAGTCTAGTCTAAGTTTTCTGAGACATTTTCGAGGGTCTTAAGCACAGGTGCGCAAGAAACGTTTTGTGGCCAAAAACAAGCAGGCGCCCAAAACGAAAGCTGGTCTTGTTTTGGTTGCGGCATTGGACCTACTACGGGTGATATGAATAGTTTAGAATAATCTTAATCGACCATCTCAGGTGGCTTAACAACGAATTTTTCAGGAGATTTTAGCCCTTGTAGCACAAAATAGACATTTTGACATTCTGACACACAGGACAGAAATGAGCCTCGTTAGTCAGCTTGTCAGAACTTTCATTACCAATGACGCTGGACTGTATGCATTCAGAGTTCATCATTCGCTGGAGCCTTTTTCTTCAACATTCAACTAATTTTAAAGTTGTCATTACTGAGAAGTTGTGCAACTACAATTAAAACCCTGAATCCCCTGAAATAACAGGGAATACCGTCAAAAACGCGCAATAGGAAGCACCTTAATTGATTTCGCATAAAAAAAATAGAATGAGAGGGGAACATAATCTTTTCAAAAAGGTGAAAAGCACTTCCTTAAGGGAAAAACGTTCGACTCGAAAACTGTACGGACGGCTAATGAACATCGTAGCAGAGTCGATGTGAAAGGGTATTTAAACAAATTGTTTTAGGCACGAGTAACGATGAACCAAACCCAACTGTCAAGCAGAATGACTCATCCAATCTAGGCGAAGAAAATCAACGGCTCTAGCAAGTAGGCCCAGGGACGACTTAAGGCCCTTCCATTATAGCCTTAAGTGGAATTAGACTAATGTCAGAAAAGTTGTAAATCCGAAAATCCAATGTTGTGCCAAATGCTTGCTATGCCCTTTTTATACTTATGGCCTTTTCGGTTGGTCGTTTGGAAGCGTCCGGGAGCATCCCTCCTGAAACTCTTTTCTTGGCACCCGTTTGACAGTTCTTCTCCTGAAAAGAAAAGAAATTTGCTTCTGGCCGAGAATTCAGAAGAATTTTCTTTAATTTAACCAGAATTCAGAAGAATTTTCTTTAATTTAACGTTAGACGAATTAACGTTTTTCGCTTTACGGATGTACAGTCCCAAACCGGGAGAAGAACCCTGATTCGGATCGCCAACTGAAGAGTCCTTAAGTAAATGCATCAGCAATCTTGAGGGATTTGTTTGTTTCTCACCATCTGTCAAATTTCCACGTCGAGCCTCTAGCTTAAGTCAACTTAATTTAACGAAAGCCTAACGAAATATAGCAAAAAGCTATTACGGTCGTGGCCTACGGATTGTGTGCAATGGGACACTTATGATGAAAGCCGACTTAAGCTTGGTAGGTTAGGCGTTTAGGCCTTAAACGATTTTCGATAACTTCAATGTTCAATCTTTCTCGTTTGCCTTCAGCTTTCGCAGATGACGAAGACCTTCTTTGTTGCTCCTTAAGCTTTGTCAGATGACGAGACCTACTATGTTCCAATAAAACGCTTCTCTTAAGGAAACTTTTTTACCTGACGAACTTCTGTCAGTCTAGTCTCCTTCAAATAAGTTCAGTCAAGAGCATTTGGAAAGAAAATAAGACTTAACGTTTACTACTTATGATAAGTTCACATGTAACTTAAGGTGTGCATCTTCTTTCTAAACTTGAAATACTCCACCTTCCTCAAGACTAAGAAAGTGTTAACGTCAACCAGTTCCTTTAACGCAGCGTAAATTCAATGTTAGTAAAGCCAATTTTGTAATCTTAATGATATATTGTTACAAAAGTGATATCGCTAACTACAAACCAAGCCCTGCTCTTGTGCACCCAAACTCCTTAAGTCAATTTATGACATTGTTTTTTTTTCATAGCAAGGAAATTTATTCAACAAGCAACACGGTTTTCTTCCAAAATTATACTTTCCAAGATTAGGGCCCTAGACCCTCCTCTCCTATTCATAGCATGGGTCCACCCTCGGCTCTTAAACCTTTAATCCTGCAGCCTCAGACGTACCACAAGGGAGACTAAGGTCCTTTAATTTTTTAACGTATCATAAACGACGTTTAGTTTCTCGACATAAGAATCTCCAGCTCTCTCTGGAGACTCGGGGACTCCCACCTATTTCGTGTCAAGGTCAAGCTGAACATATTTTTCTCTTAATGCCAACATAACCCGAGCTCAATGTAAAAAAAATCAGGCAATCATCTACTCTCGTAGGCGTTGTACTCTTCCTCATCATCCCGTCATCTTACCTCGATTGAACTGCGTCTTCATATTGTCTTGACTTATGTTGTCAAAATGCTTTAATAAGCCTGACAACACAAAAATAACGCAGCCAACCAGGGTGCGGAGGATGTGCGCTGACGGGCCCTTTACCCTACTAAAAAAAATGACGCCCTTTTGTCTAAGCAACGGTTTCTTTCTCAGATTTCTGTGTGACAATAAAAGGTTTTAACTACTACCGGCGGAAGTCAAAATTCAATTTGGATGGCATTGATAGATGTAAAGGCAACATTTAAGTTAGAACAAGTGAGTAAATGCAGGAGTTGGTCTGTGACAAACTTTTATATTTGGGTATTATATACCCTATAAACCGTCTAACACCAAATCTTAATTTTTTTTTGTCCCGAATTCATATATTATTTGTATAGGCCACGCCCTAAAAGTGGGTCTGGGCTAAAAATTAAAATCAATTAATTGTAATTTCGTTAAAATCATGACAAAATGCGTTAAACCGAAATTTTTTTCGGAAAAAAACGTTTTTTTCGTAAAAACGCTTCCTAAAAGTAGGTGAAGCTTACAACTTTGTATGGAAAAAACTTAGCAAATAATAATGTCTTTAATATTTGTCATATACTTTTTTTCGATTTGTAGTCAACTTTACGAGAAATCGGGTTTTTAAGGATCTAACATGTTAAAAGTAGGCATGGTCGATATTGTGGCGTGGTCGATATTGTGGTCCAAGTTTTGCCTTCTTAAAGGTCTTCGGCCAATATTGCTCTGTACCGAAATTTTAGTTTTCACGCCTTGCCCAACTCGATCATAAGGCATTTTGAAAGACAATTCGAAAGAGAGATTGTCTTACATTGAAGCCAGTAGTGGGCGTGGCTGTTGGCAGATCTAACCAATTTTCACACTTTGTCTGTACAAAATAAGAATTAAGATATACTCTTAGTTTGAGCATCTTAGCTTAATTTTAAAGACCTAAAAACTTCGGACAGACGGACATGGCTAAATCGATTCACCTGTCGGTCTCGATCATATCACTTAAAGGTCTTGCGGGTCTACGGTGATTATTTCACTCTGTTATACAGGCCGGGTATAAAAATGGGGAACTTTTTTCTACCACACTTATACATTTTCCAATTGGCGTGTTACCAAAGCCCTCTACATTACTTTTATTAGAACTTTTCTTGAACACGGCCCTACTGTCAGATTTATATCCAGTGAATTCAAGGCCAGGGACACACGACTGTAGAAAAGTGTTTAAAGAATAGTCAACATACGATTGCGACTACGATAATTAATCGCGAAGTTTTATTTGCGACAATTTTCTGAATTGCGACTATTTTAAGTCGCACGACAAAAAGTTTGAGTTTTTTATTTAACGATAAAAATGACAGGTTGCACCACAAGTCATAGAATCGGATGGAAAATTAGTGTTTGTGCATACTGAGGTTACGAAAAACTTGTAATCTCTTTTTTCCAAAGATGAAAATTAATTTTCGCATCAAAACTGGCAGGAAACGCAGGGAAAATTTTTGTTCGTGTGGTGAGAATGCAAACGGTGATAATGTTCGACAATAAGAAAATTAAATTTTTGATGGAATTTTTTTTAACTTCACACTTGTTAAACCAGTTTACTCACCAATAAACCACAAGACCAACTTTTCAAAAACCTTCGCATCATTGCCCTCCCTCATAAGCTCTATGCCTCTCTGATCGAAGTATGAAATGTCTCGTTAACACCCCAGACATCAAACATTATTATACGCTCCTCCGCAATGCAAATATGTACCCCAGGGGAGTTCAATGCAAAGCCAAATCCCTGTCAACAAACTTAAAATAAACGAGTCCTTATGGAATTTGACACCAACCAGATTCTACATTTTCAAATATGAATTGTAAATCATCTCCACATCGTCCATGTCTCATTCCAGAGAATTGCCCCGTAATATCATTAAAACTATTTATATGCATTTAGATTGTAGAATTCCTCGGAGGATACATGGCCGGCAGCCTGGCGATAATGACAGATGCTGCCCACTTGGCATCGGACTGCGTTAGCTTTGTGATTGGTCTCGTGGCAATTTGGATATCCAGCCGACCGCCAGATCAAAATATGTCATTTGGATACAAACGAATCGGTAATTCAAAGTTCCCCCCTTCATCCCTAAACACACAAATTACAAATAAATCCCCGAAAGCCTGAGCAAAGTATTTGAAGAAGAAATCCTTGATGTGTGTTTGTGTTTGTATCTCTTCCCCATCCGTTTAGAGGTCATCGGAGCTGTGATATCGATACTGGGCATCTGGGTGCTAACCGCCACTCTGGTGATTGTGGCAATTCGGAGATTATTCTCAGATGACTTCGACTTGGATGCGAATACCATGATGACAATCGCCGGAATTGGGATTTTAATTAACATTGCGTAAGGACTTACAGTTCCGCAGGGAACGATTGTCATTGTGTACGAATTTCATTCGGGGTATATTGTCCTTCTTCTTTGTCTCTTTTTTATTTCTGTGTATTTATACAGGATGGCATTCATTTTGCACGGTTCGTCGTTTTTCTCCGGTTCTCATGGCCATTCCCATGGTCATTCCCATGGTCACCAACATCAGTCCCACTCTTCGCATTCGCAGTCCCATGCCCAGAGTCATTTGCCGCTTGGTGGAAACGCAAACTCATTGCTGCCAACAGACGTCTCGGTTTCAGCGCCTACAGACATCGTCAAACACCCACGAGAAACGAGGTATACCTACCATCAAGGATGCGGTTCTGATCTGGAATCTCATTAATTTCGTGACCAGAAATCCTTTTTATTTTTGGTTCTTTTTTCATTTTTTTTTCCTTGTTATTTATTTGTCCTTGTTTTATTAATGTTTTTGAACTTTGCTTGTTGAAACAGCACGACGCCACCACCACCATCGCCAGAATGTGTTGAGGAGAAGAATCTTAATTTGCGAGCTGCCGTTATCCATGTTTTCGGTGATCTCGTCCAGAGCGTGGGTGTATTTGTGGCCTCCATAATTATTAAATTTTGCGTAAGTATCTGGCATAACAATTTGCTTTGATTTTCTAACTCCATATGCTGCAGTGCAGGAAACTTATCTGTGTCGGCGGCTATGCAGTCAGGCAAAATATTTTATGAAATAAGAACTTTAGTGTCAGACTTGGTACACTAAAAAGTGCTGACACAGCATGGCCTTGAGTACCTACAACTACTTAAAGAGTTTGTTGACGCTATTTAAATGCTATGCGCTCTTAGCCCTCGACTCAGCAGATTATGACATTCAAAAAATGACAGGATGAGTTTTATAAACAGATACCTGCGTTCTTGAGATAGTATCTTTTATCTTATTGTTTTTTGTGGTAATGCAAACGCATGCAAATCAAATAGTTCGTCATGATGAATAGAACAAATGCCGGATTGCTGACATATGTTTACTTGAGGCGTCGATATTCAGTCATCTCATATTACAAATTTGATGAGCTGGAATCTGTCGCTGAGTGGACATAATATTTTCCCACATGTTTAGCCTTTTTTATGTTGCCTGTACAATGGCTTACCCCGCAAAATCGAAGTCGTTGTATGTTTATGTCTGATTCTATACCTAAAAGTGTTAAAAGTATTTTGCTATAATTTTGTATAGATTTGCCATAAGACGCACCTCAATATAAGCAACGACAAGCTTTTTAATTAATATCTTTAGCGGTCCGTCCAGAAATGGAACGAAGAGATCTTATGGTAGGTATCACTAAGTCGTCCGTCCGTCCATCCAATCGCTTTATTACTTCTGAACGGTAAGTCGTAGAAAGAAAAAATGATATCGTGAGCTGAAAATCAAATTATTTGAAGACATTGAAAAACTTTTAAAAAATGAAGAGCTGAAAATGGAAGACGTTTTTCAAAGTGTTCGAGACCACAACTTCTAAGCGGCTTAATGCAAAAAGCCATATATTGAGCACACTTATAGGTATAGCAATTCAAAGTAAACAAAGTGTTTAAGTCATATTTTTCAGAAAAACTTCAAATACTGCCTTTTTGACGCATTTTCGAGAAAAAAAAATCACAAGAATGGAAGAAAAATTTTTTGTCCATCCCTTATCTCCGGTGTTATTCAGAGAAGTTATATAAAAAGAATTTACAAGTATCAGAAATTGTCCGAAATTGTTAAAAAATGTTTAATTGCCGTTTCTAGCCTAAGTTTTTCGAAGCCTATTTAAAAAACGAAATAAAAAAGGAGTTGGTTTTACCGGATAGACAAAAACTGGTGGCCATGGAATTTAAGAAAAACATGCAATGCTAGAGTGGATGATTGTGCTATCGGAAAAAAGTCTAACGGGAACTGAAAAAAAATTCAAAATAGTACCTTTATGGATTTGACAAAAATTATAATAAAGGTCAGGTCAAAAAAACGTATGTCTCCCCCCCTATCACCCGAACGGGCATAGTCTATCTTCTGGAATTTTATACAAGGATATAGCAAACTTCGAATATTCATATTCTTAAAAACGTAAACACCTTTTCGAAAACGACTTTTTAAATATTTATTGATCTTGATTAAATTTGGCTGAAGTATGTAACGATTAAAAGGCAAGATAACTGCATTAAAAACGTTTCGAAATTGTCGTTTCTAACCTTAAGTTTTCAAGCCCATTTAAACAAATGTATTCAAAACAGCACTGTTTTACTGTTTTCTGATGGAAGTTTCACATTCAGCGCTAGAGCGTCAAACCAGAGCGGCAGCGGCGAAACGAGACCGGAGAAATCGTTTGTTACTACGCGATAAAACCGCGGCGATTGTTTTGATTGCACAGTGACAAAACATAATTATATTTCTAACACCCGTCGACTTTTTTACTCATGAATAGTTTATAGTTTCGAAAAAAAAATCTAATCACTTCTGTGTCATAACTCACTGCAGCGAATGACAGGATAATCGTCGACCTCGGCGAGGGTTTTTCAATTTTTCGAAAAGCCCGGCCAGCGAGACAGCGCCGTTCACGCCGGCCAGTATTGTGAACCACCCCATACATTGCCATTGCTTTAAGTTCGTTTAACAGCTCGCCCGAGAACCCCGTTCGCTCTCTCGGTCTTTATGTGAAACAGCCATTAGAAATCCATGTCAGCAGAATTTAAGAAAATTGGCAAATTCTAGCGCAGGTGTAAATAATTACATAGAATTCTACGCCAACTGCGCAATATGAGCTTAGCCTTCAACAAAAGTCGACAAACCGCCCGGCGTATGTCTTCATACTTGACGGTCTTTTTTCGCATAAATTTTTGATGTTCGAGACTTTTTTTAAGATTTTTGTGTCCTTGATTTTGGTTTTCTATATATCGGGGTGAATGAATTGTCAGATTTGATCTCATTTGGAATTTTCCCGCATACTGCATTCCTTGACTTCGCCACGCTGCTTCACTGAAAAAATTATTAGTTGTCATATTGACAATCGCCGGTTGTTAACCAGAACATGTCACATTGACGAACAAAATTGTCAATGTGACGCAAAATTTTCGATGGCATTGGACACGTTTAACAACTAAATTTTCAATTTGACAACTATCCGATTGTCAATTTTCGGTTTTCTATATGACAACTAAAGCTGAAGCACGTAATTGTAATATTAACAATCGGAATTGTCAATGTGACTACTAAGATCGTCAATTTGAATAACTCGATTGTCTTTATGAATACTCGCATGAATGAGTCATGAAAAAAGGCGGTACCTATACTGCAAAGTAAAATAACTGTTGTATTTCGAATTGTCACATTGATGAACCTGGTTGTAATATTGACAATTGCAGTTGTCAATATGAAAATTTTGCTTTAAGTATTCATCACATTGAAAATGGCAATTGCCAATATGAAAATGCTCAGTCATCATGACTGAGCATGATTTCATTTCAGTTCTGCTACGTGCTTGAATTAAATTTGATGAACAGAATTTCTTCGTATTGACAATCGCGATCATTGGCTCAAAAATGACCATTTTTTTCTTTAATATGACGAACTTTGTTGTCAATATGACGTACCTTTTGGTTCGCACCTTTTGGCTGTCCGAAAAAATGGAAAAACCCTTGTTTTTGAGCCCATGCTTCCAAGTTCCACATTTTGGATAATGGCCGCAAGCGCCGCCTGAAAAAACACTGCAGTCGTAGGTGATTCTGAAGTTCAATCCCCGGGCTTAACAGAAGATGCGTGCTCCTAGTCCTCATATCAATTTAGAGCCGACATTATAAAAAGGATGATGATCTCGTCAATTCATGCTCGAGATGCTCATGCTGATTCTCTCTTCGTATCCGATTCGGTATCGAACATCCTGCTGAATGTGAATGTCGAAGATAGGTAGTCCTTGGCTGATGTTTTCTATATTATCGTACCACTAACACTCCATAGAGAGGTGTAAGGTCTGCAGAAAATATAGAAGACTTCCGAATTACCTTTACGAATGGCCGTTTTAGCCGCCTTGCGTCTGAAATACTTGACAACACCAAAGGCGTGAAATTAAAAAGTACCGACGCAATGCTGCGGTGGTTGTGGGCCTCAAAGACCTCGTTAATCGCACGCAAGCCGTCTCTTGGCTCCCTTGGATGGATGTATACTCCCAGTCCTCGACGCTCGTCGACACATTTAACGACAATTCAAAGCACCTAGCTGACTTTCATTTAATTTTCAATTTATTCATTTCTTATGAATGCTATACCTACTTGATAGCAGAAAATTGAGGAATATTTGGGATCAGAAATCAGGATTGCTCCATGCGCTATTGTCCGTAAATCTGCTCACAATGAAGCCATATGTTTCTCCAATTTGTACATATTGCCAATGTGGTCAAAAATTTGTTATAAAAGAATGGACATCACAAAACTTCTACCTACATTCTTGACGTCTGTTACTCATCCGCTGGAGTCAGTAAACTTCAGATGTTCACCCACGATGTAGAACCGCGCCAGTAGATCCTATGATGACATGAAGAAAAAAACTTCTTTCTTAATGGTCAGTCTATCACATTTCGGTCGGCCCGAGTACTCGCTCTGATAAAAGATGTCCGGCGCGGTGAAGCCTTAAAAAAGTTTTCAAGTTTTTTGAAGCCTTCAATATAATTACCACTCTGCCTGCACCATGGCGCTTACGAAAATACATTGTATGGTGAGGTACAAAAGGGAAGAACAAGATATATTTCAATACTTTCTATAAGCGATAGACTTCGTACGTGAATCAGCCATTGTAATTTTTGAAAAACAGTGGATTTCAAAACCCCAGGATTGTTTCTGTACCATCAGTTTGTTCTGAAATCCTGACGTTTCCCTAATTAGATTTACTCGATTAAGCTGTGAAAGGCGCCTTGCGTCTTGATGTCTGTAATAGACTTACTACGCAAAGGCTCAGTTAAGTTCTCCCCAAGTCACTAAATTGGTTTCGTCCCGTTCTGTATAGTAATAAGGTCAGTTTCCGGAAAGAATTAACGGCTCGACTGACAGCCACTTGTGAATTTAGCTGCTGTTTTATGGTCTTGTATTACTCGCAAAGTCTCTCTAGTTCTCTCATTTTTGCTTCTTTAAGGTAAGCGATGGGCAAAGTGTTTAAGCCTTAAGAAATGAGACCCAAAATTAGATACATACTTACCTTTTTTATTGTTCACTCATCAATGAAAGTAAATTTCAGTAAGCATTATATCCTTATTTGATTCCACTGCAAATATATCATCCTCTCCCAAAGTGTCCGCTTATTTTAATTGATTTACTCTTGATTTGTATTTCTCGCCCACAGCCCAATGCAAAACTTGCTGATCCTTTGTGTACGTTGCTCTTCTCTGTGATTGTCATATTGACGACTATCAATTTATTCAAAGAGTCCGTAGGCATACTCCTGGACTCGGTGCCAAAGCTAGTCCCCATAGCGAAGCTACAAAGCGATTTGTCCACCATAACAGGAGTTAAGTAAGTTTCTCGATTTTCCTGCCCATTTCCGGTAGCGAATGTCCCTCCCACTGACATACGAGCACACGGACATACATAGACACACACACACACACCTCCTATTTCGACAATAATGAGTGTAATTATTCATTTGGCACAGATCCGTTCACCATCTGAATGTATGGAATCACACGGTCAATCACAGCGTAATGATGGTCCATTTGGCTGTTGGTATGTTTAATACGATATGATGGCGATGCTTCTGCTCCTGATGGAGGATAGTTGTGTTAACCTATTTCCATTTCATTTAATGTATCATTTCAGATATCCGGACGAATAGTGATTCTGTGCTGCTGGAAGCCTCCTCAATGGTGCACAACAAATATCACATTAAGCATAGTACGATACAGATCGAACGTGTGTAATAAGTATACACTCTGGCAGACGCAGTCATCGTCGAAATCGATACAGGACATGAAAAAAAAATACATACTATCTATATATATTTATAACCGTAAGGACACATCCATATATGCATGAGATGAAGAAGCTATGGCTGTGTTTATGCTGGATTGATGCAGGAACAACATATTATACAGAGATACTTCGGTGATTATTGTGAAAGCCAAAAAGAGGGATATTATCGAGGACCGTGTGAAGATAATGGGACGTTATAGTGCTGCCAAATACGTGCTGTTTAGTATTAGTTGTAACTTTTTTTTCCAGTCCCTACCTAGTGATTATACCAGTTGAATGTGTGTTTGTGTTTTTTTAGAGTAAAATTAAGACAATATTGTATATTGTTGTATGGAAATGTTACCATTGTTATTGAGAAGTGATTAAAAGCTAGAAATGCCATTTTAAAATATGTTTAATCGATTTTATTTATTTAGTGGCGCCCAACGCAAGGACACAATGGTAATCTAAACTTACCGAGAACTTATTTATTTGACGCTTCGCCATAAAACTAATTAAATTATTGAATATTTTATCGAATACAATAAACAGCAGGTGTAGTAATGAAATGCAAACGAATTTTATTTCACTTCCAAATATGAACAGCAATTCTTTGTAACTATGCTGCAGTTAACGTAATAAAAAGAAGGTTTATGCATTGAATTCCATGAAACACTCATATTTAATTAAAAGCCAATGCGTTCAAAGGAATTCATGTTGTTCTTGCTATAAACACACTATCGCTTATGGTCAATAAAGGACCGGCAATGGATGGGGTCTCGCGGGAACTTTTCGGAGTTGTTGAAATATTATGAATTGCAAAAAATTCCCTGGAAGTAAATATATTTGTTTTGACTACGTTTATATGTAATCCCATTGTTGAGGCAATCCAGTTCTGCAGAAATCCAAAAGGATATTGTTTCAGTGACTGACTACTCATTATTTAGGTTCCGGGAAAATTTGCAAAAAAAAATATGGATTTATAAATTTATTTCAATTGATTTTTCCCCTGAAATTGAGCAACCAAATAATAGAAAAACAGACTCTTTTGTTTAATATTGTTTGAATAAATGTTTGATTGATTTTTTTAATTGATTGGCATTTTTAAAAGAAGTCAAATGTGGTAAATAAATGAAAAGTTAATAAATGAAAAGTTAACTTAAAAATTAAAAATGGAATAAATTGAAATGCAGGGTAATAGTTTTAATTCAGTTCTAATCGAAAAGAACTGTGACAAAGTGTTTTAGGTGAGATTTCCAGGCCCAGTGGGTGAGAGCAAGAGTTCTCAAAAATCCCGACACTTGTGCTTGCACCCTGATCTAGGGTGAACGTAGCATTCTGAGGTGTTTTTCAAAGCTGACAGAACCAGTTAATCTTTTTTTTAGCTATCACATTATTCTTGTCTGTTTTCGACTCGGTGAAAAACAGTAGTTATCCACTAACGAAGAAGAAAATACTCACACCGTGTTCAGTTCTTAGAGTCATGTCTGGGCAGGTGCAGAAAAGAACATCTTGCTGACTTAGACCTACCAATTCATTTCAATAAATCTTGACCTTTTAGAGCATATTAGCAATGTTCTTCGTCTTATCTCCGTTTGAAAACGGCTTTGGCCGTGTATTTGAGCCTTTAAATGTGACTTACAATATCCCTGAAACGAAAATCAGTCGACAGTTTTTTATTTCAAAATTATGCAATTCTGGCAAACTCTTAACCCAGTAGAGCCCCTATGAGCTCTCCCATGTTCTTAGTTAAGCTTATATCAAGAGGAATAAGGAAAGAAGCAGTTAAGAGCAGTTGACTGCGTTTTTCGTACGACCATAAAATTAAGGAAAATTTGCTTTTGGGAAAAAAGAAGAGCGATTGCATGTACAAGAAAAAGGACCACTATTTCCCAACGACTATAATAATTTCTCAACTCACATTTTAAATTTGCACACATTCCGAGGGGCAAACGTTAATTCTGACCATTGTCTTGTCGTGCCTAGATTCAGAGCTCGACTTTCCAACAATAAGATTCTACGAGCCAACGACGTCTAGAAAAAGAAAATATTTTTTTTTGAACAACCATTGGAACCAGCAGGTCGTCACCATTAAAAGAGTGACTGAATCAACACTAAGCTTTAAGCCACCCCTAAAAAGGAGTCCTTGGTATTGTAATGTTTGTTTTTTTGCCTGGGGTGCGTCGAATAAAACTCAATTTCACTTTTATAATTACACAACGAAACCCTTCATTCGACTTCGTTACTTAGAATTCAACACTTTATTTTAATTTAATCGCTTTTTACTTTACTCTCGATTTTAACTAGTCTAGAGCCGCGTTGTCACAAGGAACAGGAACAGAAACAGAAACAGAATTGCATACATCAGCAACGCAAAAAGCATTCAGCGAATTTAGGTTTCAGTTGCTAATGTATGAGATTCTGTTTCTGTTCCTGTTTTACTTTGCTTGTGACAACGCGGCTTAAGTTTCAAATATAACTGTCCCGTACGAGCCTGTGATCCGTATATTTATACAAATTCAGCACTTTCTAGGACCCTTTTTACTCCACCTCTGGAAATTTTCCATTGATATTTTTCCATTGGAGGGGAATTCGATTTCGAAATTCGAACTTTGAACGGCAGCTTGCTGTCAGCTGACTGGAACGACAGTTGGGTGTGTTTGTAAAGTGATTCGATGGGTGCATTCAGCGATTCCTGCATGTTTTTATGTTTTGCAGGACATACGCCACATCACAGTATGATGATGATTTCGTGAACAGGAAGACGTTGCAGCGTAAACGTAAGAGCAGCGTATAAAGAGTACCGAACAAAGAGAAAGAAGGAAAAAAGGATACTTCATAGAAAGACGAGGGCCTACGAAATGACCCAGCACAAGGAGAGCGTGGAATCTATCGATTTGGTATTTACGATTAAGTTAACGGGCTGGGGAATGTCATCTTTCCCCCGGGCACTATTATCCGCGATTAATATAAATCTTCACTAAATTCTCTTAATTACACGATTAACCACACAAATTTAAATTCTTTCAGCAAGCGATTAAAAATAAATCCCCTCATAAATCTTATTCACCCTTTCCACAAACCACTTTCAACCCTTTTCGAAAACGTTTTTAACAATTTGAGAATCGAAAATGACACTGGAACTGGCCACATATGACAGATCTGTCAAAAGTACGATTTCTATTGGAATGCTTACAACAAAAATGTTTTTTTCGCTATTGGAAAATGACCATCGCCTTTCTATTTTGAAAGCCAAAATGACAGGAAAAGAGTGCTGAAGTCAAATCAATCCTATTTCTTGACTGGTGGAATTTCTTTGGGATTTATTATTAATCGTCTCCCGCTTATCCTCGTATTGTTGCCGGTGGAAACATACCTAGCATAGGATAGATTGTGTGGTTCTCTGCGGGCAAATCATGTTCTCTTCCTTAAGTTAAGTCGTACTTGACGTATTTGACGGGGGCACTTTATTTGTATATTGCAAGCTTAACTTTAAACTAAACATTATACAACCTAAGCTTACAGTAATTTTAAACTAAGAAAATAAAGGAAGATTTGAACTTGGGGAAATTAAAAGTTTTCGGGATGAGGTAGATTTAAAAGACTTTTTTAAGTATTCTCTTGATACAGCGTGCTTGTAACATGTACATAACATTCTAGCAATATGTTTAAAGTGACAATATTTAGTGCGATGGGATTTTCGTCGGAACAAGGGTACTTATCGAAGGGTTTAAGGTGATTAGCTGTAGGAGTTGAGTTTTAACAACGTTGCCAGTAAGAGGTTGGTGGATGAAGAGAGTGTCAGCAACCTCGCCTTGCTTGTTTTGGAGACTGCATCTAGATTTATTTTAATGGATCTTCATAGGCTTGCAAGATCGGTCCAACCAAGGCCAAGCAGAGTCGAGCGATGCAATCTTTTTTGGACTTCTTCTATCATCAGTCTGTGAATTCGTTGATAGGGAGACCAAACTCGACTGGCATATTTCAGGAGAGGTCTAAGGAGAGGTTCTAGGTGTCCGAGAATTCCTTTGACCATCGCTTCATTTTGTGAGTGCGGAGTGTAATGCTGCTGATTGGCTAAGGAAGTTAAGCTCGCTATCACAAATAACACCTAGATTGCGAATTTGAGTAGTTGTCGGCACCTTTTTGTCATCTTGCGTGTCATCGATAAAGTAAGTTATTGAGGTTCATGAGGTTCATTTGTGGAAGTAAGAAATTGACTGACATTAATTGGCATTAAGGTCCAATAAGTTCATTTTGTGATACTCTGTGTCTTGCTAGATCGTTAAGTTTATTGAAGTAGTATTCACGTAAAGTTGTTCTGCTCATGGTCGATAAGGCGAGAAAGTGACACAGAAGGTGGGTGAACAATGGTTTCTTCTTCTCCTCATCCTTGAAACTTCTAGAAAAATCGTTGAAGGCAGCACCAATCCTTCTGCGAGTCCCTACCAAACGATGGCCTGTGAGGGCCCCAACTATCTTTTTAAGAATAAGCTTGTGAAAGGAGATAAGCCTCTTTAGTTTCCTACAATCGAGCACGGGGCAGATTTCTTTGGGGGAGAGATATGAGCCGATGTTGTTCCACCTGTTGTTGGCCATTTGATGGATTCGGCAAAGTCCAAGTTAAACTTTTTCAAATTTATGAATGCTGCTGGTTTCTTAAGTTAATCGGATAAGCATCAGCGCCTTCCCTTATTAGCTCGTTAGCTCTGCGGTTTCCTAAAATATCAGGAATGCGTCGCACCTGGCTGAAGTCATATTGAGAGATTCCCAGGTTCTTAATGCAGCTTGGCTGCCTAAGAAAACAAAGGCGTTGCAGTCTATTGCATTAATTGAAAGCGAGGCCGCGGCTTCTCGAGCAACTGTGATTTCAGCTTGAAAGACAGTGAATTGATCCGGCAGGCGCTTGGAGATGCAAAAGTCAAAAGAGTACCCGAAAAGACTCCTTTCCCGCGCCAAATTCTGTTTTTGTAGACAGACTTCTAATGCAGATTTTTAACACCTGCTTAGAAACCTGCTAAACACCTGCTTTAACACCTGCTCCTCGTTTAACACCTGCTTAGAAATTTGGTCTTTATCATTTGACATTAAATTCAAGGCATGGGACAACGTAGCCCGAGTAATCAGGGATAGTAACTTGACCACTCAGGATCCATGTTATCACGAGCCAGTTGCAAGGATTTCCTTAACCTAACTAGTCCTTATGCTGTCGACGATTTCCCAAAGATGTCAACGGGAAGAAGGTGAAACATTGTGTCAATTTTGAAGGCGTTGTTCTAGGAGCAACTGTGATGTAGAGACAGAGATATCTCGGCGCTTAAATCGATTATATGCAGAGCGTCTATTGTGTTTAATGTGTGGCACGTAGTGCCGTTTTGCTGAAACGAACTGTCGCCCCATCCATATTATTCAATTCGGACCGAAATAAATTCGTTATACCTACAACTTCGTGTTTAAAGAAGAAGGCTCAATAGTCGCTGCCGCCTGCTCAAGGCCCGCATCAGACAGTCATCAAGCAGATAATATTTTGTGCATTTTTTGACACCTTTTTTTGTTTGCCCCGACTTGATTTACTGCACCATTTCCGGGTCACCTAATTATTTTACCTAATCAGTCTCATGTGAGTGTCCCAGTCGCCATGTCGCCTTTAAATACTCCTTTTATTTTATGTGACTCCTTTTCAAGATTTCAACAGTTAAGCTGAAGAGATAAAACGATCATTTAAAACTTGTACATCAGCTATGCCCTGACTTTAAAATTTACATCCATTGACATCCATTTGATTCAGACTCAAATGCACGTTAAACCCAAAGGCTCTTGGGTGGCCTCGATTTGATGTGTCCTTGTGCCCCCTAAACATTTCCGCATTACATCGAAGGCGAACTGATTTAATTACCCAGCCAAAGGAATGTGGAAAAAGCAAAGAAACAGTCACATCACAACAAACATGCTACACATTAATGATGGCCAGCTAAAACTGATGTCATTTAAAACTACGACAATATATAGCTCAAGGATACTAGACAATGAAACACAAATGGCAAGAATCTGACAAACGGATGTCCTACAGCAAAAGAACAGACGTTCTACACAGGACACACACACAATGCGCACAGGACTGTGAATTCTTGTCTCGATATGGTCGGTATAATTAATCATTTGGGAATAATTGGGATCGGCAACATCTGGCACCGGATTTCAATGGCACTCTATTCGGCTCAGATGGTCTCCAAAAAAAATCTATACCCCTCGCAGCTCACACAAAAATAGCTTCCGTTCATCTGGCTTACCGCTGGTGCACCGCATAGAGGCGATAGATCTATTCCATAGAAGCATCATGTGCATTATTTCAATTTCCGAGTGCTTAATGGTCAAAATTTTCCCAACTACAGATGAATACGTTCTCCTGGAATTGGATGACACAGCACTCTGTGTTCCTGTGACTCCAAAAGAAGGACATGCAAAACTCCAAAATGTAATTATTAAACAATTTTTTTGTTATTTTAATTTGTTTTCGAATGAGCAATTGCAAAACAATCCCCCATTATAATGCTGACAATCAGGTATTCAGTTATTATTGTGTGTATGTCATGATATCCTGTATCCTGTTGCCATATTGGGAGCAGGCATTTCAAAATCCATTGACAGGCAAGGCACAATCATTTTGCTGATTTGTTATTTAATTGCGAATTCAGGTCGATGCGCTGTTGAAGGGCTGACAAGTGAGCACTCGTAAACAGCGTTTCTGACCTTTGCCAACCGGAGTTGTGTTGTGTGCTGTTACTTGTTGACATGATTTCGTGTTGTACTTTTGTCTGATGGTTGCGTGTGTTTCGTTTTCAGTCAGAACGAAAAGGGTTTGGAGTTCATTGTGCACCCCACAAAAGGGAGGAAAAAAAACCGGTTACATCATTTGCCGAATGATGGTTAGGGATTACGTTTCGAAAACGCTTGGCAATGGCAGGCACGTTGGTTGTTGGATTCCCGTAAAATATTGAAAGTCGGTTTGTACATCGAATGGGATCTGATTATGTTGCTAGATTGGTGCTGAGCATGTTCCAACCGTGATGACGATAAACATAATTAGCATAATTGGATCGGTGGTATCTGGACGAGTACACATCAGGCTGTAATGCATACTTAAGGGGGCTTTTCGAGAAGGAGCTAACTATCGGCAGCTATACACAGCCTGAAATGGGGCTTAACAATGGCGAGTGGTTGTTAATGAGATAAGTTTTTTGAGTGATTATTTGCAGCTCGAAAGGGAATAATGAAATAATGTGTAGTGCGCCCTTTGTTTGGTCGAATTTACATTTATGAACATGAGTGTTTGTTTTATACGGCGGCAGTGTGTTTTGAATTATCAACTGGATTCTCGGATCTAAAGTTAGGGCGTTAAAGCCTAACGCAGTCACAAGTTGCATTTAGAGAGCCATTGTTTACTCTCTGTGGACAATTTGAATCAAAGGCTGTCGTCTAAATTGAGATCCTAGGTACTCATTGCGGTGACCGACTACATAGGCCACCGTATTTTCTTACCCTTCTTGACCGATCACCTTTTTGGTACTTTTTACTGAATTTTTAATACTATGACACATATTTTTGCATCAGGTTCGTCGAATCAATTCGTTCCTTCTAATTCAAATCCCAACAATTCAACTATAACAGTTATAATTACTCAATTTATGACTTTTACTTTCGCTTTCGATGTTCACAATTCGTAGATTCAAAGACAACCCGCCTATTGATGCTAAATAACCACGTTTCCGAAATTTCTTTCTTCGTAATTTTGCACTAGGTCCTTTCCATTGGAGGCAAAATTTCGATATGGAAGTTCGAATATGGAAATTCGATCAGTTTGTTGTCAGCTTACTGGTTTGGTGTTTTCGGTGAGCATAGGCCCAACAATAAGGACAAAGATGAACTTATGAATGCCTTGACGATTTCCACGATTGGAAGTTTACTGGAAAACGACTGAATATAGTCTTGACAATTGCAGTCTCCATTAGGTGTTTTCCAGTCGTTTTCCAGTGACTTTCCGATAGTGGAAATCGGCAAGGCATTAATTTCTCAAATGGAAACGCCTTGTTATAGACTCTTGCTCGATTGCGTTAGGCTTCCGTGAACTCTTGTTCACTCTTAAGTTAGTCCCAATCAAGTGAGAAGCTCGACGCAGAAATTTGACACCTGGTGAGCCTGTTTTGGGAATGCCAAGCGTTTGGCAGAACTTGGGTGGTGTTTTTGAAGTATTTTGACGTTTGGTTGATTCCACTTTAATCTATTATGGTTGCGCCTTACGCCTTTTATCATGAGTCTTTTTTAGATGAAGATTTGAACACAAATCCGGATGATAGCAAGAGTGCGGCACTCTGAGCTTTTAACAGTGGTTTATTTCTTTTTTCGTTTCAGGTGTCAAGAAGATTCCCGAATGGACACAATAGACCCAACTGCTGGTCTTAGTGAGTCGTGACTAATGCTACAAGGACATCCATCAACCTAACCTAACCTAACCTTAGTCTTTTATCGCTTGAAGGTGGTAGGTAACAAAATGCTTCTTCTAAAAATCGTCGCATATTTTTGTCAAATCACATTGTAGATTGTAGATTGTAGATTGAACTGTGAGGTGGGACTAGACGCCATATAAGTGCGGCCACAGTCGGGGTCGGGCTAACCATCTTTGTTGATTCCGGTCACTTAGGAGATCCGAGTTGGAAATGAATCCAACAAAGTCATTGAGTGAACTGGCTCTTATTTTTTCCACCTCGGGACATAAAATTTGCCTAGGTACCGTTGACGTGATTTTTTAAGACAGTTGTGCAGTGTCATAGAATATGTTCTGCTGATTTTTCGTCTCCCTATCACATTCTGCATATATTATCTTGCACTATTACTTACTTACTTAAGGTGGCGCTACAGTCCGGGGTGGACCTGGGCCTCAGCCAACAAGCTTCGCCAGCCAGCTCTGTCTCTAGCTAGTCATTTCCAGTTTCACACGCGAAGTTGGCTGAGGTCCCCTTCCACTTGCGTGTGCCACCTGAGTCTCGGTGCTCCTCTACCGCGCCGTCCCTGCGGTGTGGATTCGAAGATTTTCCGGGCCGGGGCGTTGGTGTCCATCCGCTCTAGATGACCCAGCCATCGTAGACGTTGAGTTTTGACTCTTTTGGCTAGGTCGGTATCGCTGTACAGCCCGCACAGTTCGATTTTATATCTCCTCCTCCACTCTCCGTCTATGCAGACGGGACCGTAAATCGTCCGAAGAATTTTCCTCTCGAAGCAGCCTAACGTGTTTTCTTCCGCCTTTGACAGGGTCCATGCTTCTGCACCGTAAAGCAGGACTGGGATGATGAGGGTCTTATACATGGACACTTTAGTTGCTCGAGAGAGGGCTTTGCTACTCAATTGCCTTCTTAGCCCAAAAGAAACAGCGATTGGCAAGAGTTATCCTTCATTTGATTTCAGCGCTGGTGTCATTGTCTGAATTGATAGCGGAACCCAGGTAGACAAAGTCCCTAACTACCTCAAAGTTATAGCTGTCGATGGTGATGTTTTGTCCAAGACGTCGGTGTTGGGTGTCTTTTCTTGATGACAGCATATACTTGGTTTTGCCCTCATTGACTGCTAAACCCATATTCGCCGCTTCCGTCCCAATACTCACGAAGGCTTCACTGACATCACGCTTTGTTCTACCGATTATGTCAATGTCGTCTGCGTATGCGAGTAGTTGAACGGACTTTTGAAAGATTGTACCTCTGGTGTTGGCGCGAGAGTTCTGCACAATTCTCTCAAGTATGATATTAAAGAAGTCGCATGACAGCGCGTCGCCTTGTCTAAATCCTTTTTTTAAAATCAAAGAAGTCGGTGAGGTCTTTGCCGACCTTGACGGAACAGCGTGAGTTTTCCATCGTCATCCTGCACAGACTGACGAGTTTGGCAGGGATGCCAAAACTAGTCATACGCGGCCTTGAAATCGATGAAGAGGTGGTGTGTATCGATTTGGAATTCCTGGGTTTTCTCCAACATCTGCCGCAGTGTGAATATTTGATCGATGGTGGACTTTCCTGGCCTAAAGCCACACTGATATGATCTTGCACTATTGCCATCGTTAAAATATGGTTTTCTTCTCTGATGTAAAGTAGTCTTTCAGTCTAAAGAAGTCTTTTCTTCTTTGACTTCTTCTTCAAAACTTTGTGTTTAACAGCTTCCAGAGGCCCTAACTAGTTCTTACATATATATGTATAAAAAAAAAGGAAGTATTTTATGATTTCTTTTTCTTTACTTGGTAGATCCTGCCTTGGCTCGAAGTGGTTGAAAAACATCCAGGCTATGATGAAAAAATTTTCCACTTTAAAGATAGGTTCGTCCAACACCATCCTAGGACATGGTATATAAAAGCAGGCCCATCTGTATATACTAAAAAGACTACTGACTCACTTTTACAAAATGGAAATTATGTACATATTTTCTGACAAAACACACTGTATACCTACTGAAACTAATAATTTCTCAAAGGAAGCAAAGTACTTTGGAAAAGTCCTTAATAGCAAGCTACTGTGCATCCTTGTGAATCTGCTGTGGAATCTGCGGAAACGCTTAAGGTCCAAGCCTAATGCCCCAGATGTTATACTTGCTATTTTGCATGACGGGATGTCTTGCTCCAACCTGAATATGGCTATCAGCGTCATACTGGGTCTTACACCTATTCAAATGCATATTCGAATGGAAGCAAGACTGAGCAGAGCATTCATTGTCTGCTCCATTCGATTAACATAGATTTCAATTCTTACAAAGGCGGCCACTTAGCTTTACTTAACAACTTAAGCCTGAAAGAACATTCAGGATGACTCTCGACGATGTACATGCAAAATAGAGCTGCTTCCGGAACAAACTCATCGTAGTAATCCCTCAAAGGGATGAATGGGAATATTATTTAATTTTTAAACCAAGTCCTTCTCTTCTCGGTCTGACCTTGTCCCTTGTCTGGTATACAGACGGTTCTAAAATGGATAAAGGACCGGGTCTGGCATTCATGGAGAACTGCCGCAGGCGGATTAAGCTTAAGCTAATCCTTTTCCAGGTGGAAGTCCCTGCTATCAACTACTGTACTAGAATATTTCTAAGTTCCAACACAAGAAGAAGAACAATATTAATCTTCACGGACAGCCAAGTAGCTCTCAAGGCCCTTGACTCGCACGTTATGAAATCAAAACTTGTTTTGAAAACAGTCATGGCCATGTTAAAACAAGCGAAAAACTTAATCATCCTTTACTGGATTCCAGCCAACAGTGGCTTTGAGGCAACTGTGGGCTGGAATTTAGCAGACTCGCTTACTTAAGTAGGTGCAACTTCATCACTCATAGGACCTAAACCATTTTGTGAAGTCAGTAAAATACTCAAAAAAAAATCTAGCTAGAACCGAATCCATAGAAATCTGGCTTAACACACCTTTTGCATTGATCCGAAAAAAGTTGAAAATTTTATTAAATAAAAAAGGTGCGCTATATCGACCCCTTTTCAATAATACAGTTTTTTTTATCAGAAATTTTAATCACAACAGAATTTCAATCACAAATTGTAAGGCCCAAAAACTAACGTCACGGACAGGACAAGTCTCCTTCGACTCACAACTCGGTCACGATCATAATGCCCTTTGGTCTTGGTGATGTTTGCTCATTACATTACAAACTATGAACAATTATACCCCCTGTCTCTATCCGTTGGGGCTAGGGGAAAACAATATGGCCACATATAATAAAGCATCATTAAAACGGGCTTCAAGGACTTAACACGAAATATCCCTGCGTAATTGCAGCACATTCCATTACATTTGTAGATAAGAGCGTGTTCAAAACTTGAGCCACAAATCAATGTCACCTCGGACTCATTCACTAAAAAAAGCAACCCAAAGATACATAGTGTCCTATTCATACTTGTCTTCTAATTGACTTAATTAAAAATACTTTTCACATCTATCCTTATAAATGGTATGATCTCCTTTCACTCGACTTGGCCGATTAACTCGAGCAAATTACTTCCAACAAAATACAAAGCACCCGCTTGCACCCGACATCTGCTAAACTGATTCGTCGACCATCTTTCGTTGGTACATAGCTATTCCATTCCTCACCTCCTCGCCATCATTGATCTTGCCCTTGTCTTCCCAATTCGAGAACGTAAATAACTCACAAGACAAAAGATTATTTTCCACTGGTTGAGTCTTTCGGCTTTGGCCGCACACAGATTCCTTCGTTTCCGTTCTTGCCAAAATAATCCATTCCCATTACTGTAATTCTTCTCAAGTGACACATAAATTCAAGCAATTACCAAGGAGTACGCAATTAAAAGGAAACAAATAACAATACGGATTGAAGGACTCAATTTTAGAGCCAGAGTATAGCTAAACCGTCCAGATTGGCATCTGGAAATGATTGCTCGTTCGTCATGTGCGTGAATGAATGAGAAATCCATTATCCTTTTTGAAAAAAAAAGTTAACACAAATACATAAAACTAATTCAGTTCTAATTGTAATAAATCAAATTCCCTGTGCAAGACACTGTTGTTTCGAAACACTCGGTGTAATAAATTAAATACTATAAAAGGAAGAAAAAAAGAAGAAAACTTTTCGAGCTGCTTTGCAACCCCCAAAAGTGCAAAGTATTGGAATTAATGAAAATGTATACTCTTCGTTCGCCAGCGTTAAATTATCTTTCCAGTTGGCTGATTCACTTTTCGCCACACAAAGGATAAAGTTGTGGAACTCTGTGATCCAAGCGGTGAAATGCTAAAATAAAGGCCAAACACATAAAACTTGTTACCTTTTGTTTTTATGCATGAAATTTTATTTTAATTTATTACTTTTATATCTTAATTATTTACAAAGTGTTGCTTTACAGCCTTTTTCTTATACAAAAATAGAAGGTAATAACTTAACGACTAGATCTTTATTTTTCATTGATCATGACTTAGCAAGTACCTAAATTTCAATTTTTAAATTTCACATTCTTGTGGTTATAACAAATGCATAATAAGTGTAAAAAAATTAAGACTTTATTTATTAGAACAGTTTTGTTTGGCATAGAAAAAATATATGTTTCGAAAATTTAGTATACAAATTAAGAGTTTTTAAAATAACAAGATTTCTCTGATCAGTTGAAAATATTTTCAATTATTATATTCTTAAATTTATTAAAAAAGTAATTCACATTGTTTCTCGTAATTTTAACACGCTTTTAGCTCGACCTTGGGATATTTTTTTAAGGAAAATTTAATTTTTGAAAGCGCCCTAGTAGGTACATACCAGGGTCAATAACTAAATGTTGGTCAAATCGAATTTTCTATGTTTTTCTAATGTTGTTTTTTTGTTTATATGTAAAAAAATAATTTTGAACTTTTTTTTTGTTTCAGATAAAAGGGTTGGAAGTTATTTTGTTATAGAAACAATATTATGAGTAAATAAAATAAAAATGGTCGATACTTTGAAGATTAGTTAGACGTGCGAGCAGGATTAGCTTTAAGCGTTCGGCTTAAAACATACATCATCTGATTTAAGAAAAACCGCACGATGTCGGCCCACGTTTGATACGGTTCGCACCGTTATGTTTTTAAGATCTGAACCTAAAATCTTCAAAATTTTGATCAGCCAGTCGCTTTACCCTGCTTATTCAGAAAACGTTTGGAGTATTTTAGAGCTGTCCTTTACACAAAAGATTACGGGCTTTCGACAGATTTTTAAAATCAAAATGACCCAACAAGAAAGTTTGCTTAAAGAAAATTTAGTTTCATGGTTCAAACCAAAGGGTAATACCACATATAGGGTAAGGAAATGGTAGAAGTAACAGGCATGGCTTTAATTGATTGATGGTGACCGGTAGACTTCATAAGGTTCCATCTCAAAAAGCACAGGTGAATTGTCTCTATTGCTTAGCGAATAGAGTGTGCAAGTGGGGGAAATTTTTGCCAAAATGCACCCATACACTTTCGCTACCTGGGAACGAAAAAACCCTAAACATAAAGGATAAAGCTTAGACATAAGCTCAGTAATGTTAAAAGTATGTCATGCAACTTCATTTTTACATCATTCACTCACGCTCCAAATCGGAGTGCAAAACGAACCAGGACTCATGTAAGGGCTAATCTATAATGCTAGCACGTTTTCTCGTTTTATATTTGGGAAAAACCTTTAAGTTTTGTGTCAAGAGCCAATTTGGCGTATGAGATCGAAATCAGGGGGGCAGGTGAAATTGTGGGGCTTTCAATGAAGCTTCAAAGCTACAACACCATCGCCCTTTAGCAGATGGCTACAAAATTCGGACAGAAGTCTGATCCCAGTTTCTTCGTGGAAAGCGGGACCATCTAACTTTAAAGTAGAGGTATTCGCTATTCTAAAGACTATGTGTTATTTTGTGCTGTAATAGCCCAGCCGCACTATTAGCGCTAATCTCGCCCAAGATAGTACGCAGACTCATGCTTTTGCTGAGCTTAGCCGAAAGGCTTTGAAATACAGTCTGGGATCATCGACGAGATTGCTAGGCAAGGTTCAGAAGTAGTTCAGAAGAGGGTCTTCCTCTTCCAACTTCGGAATTTTTGAATACCCTTGAGACCTTAGACCTTTTTTCGCCTATATGCTAACTAATTTTGCAAATTTTATTATTCTACTGTTCAAAAGGTTAAGTATTAGTTCTGGGTTTCAACTGTTTTTGTTTAAATATTTTGAAGCATAAATTTATTTTCATAGTTAATTTTGTTAAAATAAACTTTACAAAAGACTATCTTCTCAGGCAAGGTTCAGAAGGTTCGCTAGGCAAGGTTCAGATTTCTGTGGTCCCGTCCGCGCTATTAATACTTGAGTTCCTTTCTTAGCACAAGTTTCGTTAGCGCCAGTTTAATGGATCCAGACAGACCAAACGACAGCAAAAAGTCCGCAGCTTCTTGTAGGCGACCTTTCGAGCCACCAAGCTTGTGCTTAGCCCTTATATGTGTAAGGCATAAGAGAAACCACTTGGTCTGGCTGTGGAAAGGACGCAGTGAACCTTTAAAGGCTACTTGGAAAGCTACTTCCAAGCTACTTCAGGTTACTTAAGACCTGGATAAGTAACCATCTTTTACGCTACGAAAAAAAAAAAAATTTCGAAAACATTTGGCTAGTGATTGTTGGCGATCTTTTCTAAAAGAACTAAAGTAAAGGTCTGATATTTTTCCAATTCTGATGTTTTAAAAAGTGTTTCGAGCTCACTCAGTCAGGCAAAATGCTGTTGTCGATATCGTGAAGAGAACTTTGTTTCAAATTTATTTCAATGAGAAACCGTAACGATACGTTTACGAAAACTCCCTGCTTAACTGTAGATAACAAAGTTTTGTATTATGACATTTTTAGATAGGGGGTTGGTTTCCGCTTGACCCATTTTGAATGCTTTCTACCCTGTTACCGGTATTCGTGTAAAGAATAGAAAGGAGGGTGCTAAAGTGACATATTTGCCTTGCTGTCTTGCATTTATATATAATATTTTCAATTTAAGAGTTTTTACGGGACGGTTTCTTTACCACTTAAACCGCGTTGTCACAAGGAACAGGAACAGAAACAGAAACAGAGTTTCATACATTAGCAACGCAAAAAGCATTCAGTGAATTTAGGCTTAAGTTGCTAATGTATGAGATTCTGTTTCTGTTCCTGTTTTACGTTGCTTGTGACAATGCGGCTTTAGACTGCTTTAAAACAGTGTTAAAGTCTGTAATCTGAACGAAAATCCTGACAAAACTCTACAAAACCTTAAAAACCATGAGTTAAAGTTGCGTTCCTTCAACAAACAAAAGAAATGACTGCGTTCAGCCGACAAGAAGTAGTTCTTTTTTAATATGAGACATTGCAGACTCCAAATGATTTCAAATCACGTAAAACCTAGTATTTGGCAAGCCTAGGACCTCCGGCTTCTAAGCAATGCTCAAAGATCCTGTCATTACATTGGCGAAAGAAGATTTACTTTTTATCCATCACAATTTTATAAGGATTTTTTTCAGAAGCTGAGTAGCAAATACATTTTCGTTCCTCCTATAAAATGTTGAAGTCGTGAGACCGACGATGTGTATGAAACGACGGCCCCAAGAGCACACGGTCGGATTAAGCTTATGTGCAAGGTTCTTTAAGTGCAAAGTATATTTTTTGTTGACGCTTTTCCGTCAAAAATGTTGAACGCACCCATTTGAGCTGACAGTGACAGAATAAACGTCGTTCATCACTGAAGCCTCTGGGCTTTGGCACATTTGATATGCATTTCCTTCAAAAAATTTTCTGAAATCCATAACATTCAAAAAATTTACAGGCGCAACAGATCGACGTGTATCAAATCAAATCATGTATGCTTTGTGTGCTTTGTATTCTTCACATACAAGGGGGCCCAGATTTTTTCGCCGAATCTGAATGGCTTTCGGGAAAATTTTTCTAGACAAATGTTACTCTCGAAGATTTTGTCATACCCTCGCGGAGGTGAGGAAAAAGAACGAGTCCTTATTTCTGTGGGCAAAGGTAGGATTCGAACCCAAGCACACACGTCACACACTAGCCACAACGCCACGCTCGTTTTCATTGAGGAAAGTAGAGCAAAGGTATAAAAACACCTATAAAGTGTATGTCTACACTTAGAATAAGTCTAGAAAAAAAACATCGAATTGAAAAAAGTGTACCAAATGTATTCATGTACCCAATTATAGTCATTACCACTTTTTCTAAGCATACACAGCCATAGTTGGTTACGAAAATACGAAAAGTATAGTAAGACGATTTACATTATCATGAGCTTAGATTTGGTCCGCTGATCAAAGGGTTGATCCTAGACCTTTTTTCGGCTATATGCTAACTAATTTTGCACATTTTATTATTCTACTGTTCAAAAGGTTTAGTGTAAGTTCTGTGTTTCAACTGTTTTTGTTTAAATATTTTGAAGCATAGTTACGTTTATATTCATAGTTAATTTTGTTGAAATAAACTTTACAAAAGACTATCTTCTCTGTGAAAATCTTGGAAATGATGTCTAGAAAAATTATTTTAATTTAAAGAATTATGTACCTAAGATCTTAGCATTCATATCAAAAATGTTATCTGAAAATGATTGATGGTTTCGCAGAATCTAAATTAATATAACAACTTATAAAACCATGGATAAACCAAACCACCGTCATTCAACTTTTCTTTTTTAGCTACCAGCCAACACCACCAGCTGCCTTTGTGACTAATTTTAAATTAAAACAATTTTATCTTTAGCAAGCAGGACCAACCAAAATGGTCCACAAGGGAAAAAAACACCCAAATTCCTTTGTGCGTTTGTTTACATTTTGATGCTTCCCTCATTAACCCTTGTTATAAGGAACAAAAATAAATGAAGAGTCCTTGGTATATCGACAAACTTCATGTTCATGCTTATGATAACATATTATTAAAATACTTGTTTCCAAGAAAACTGTGCCTAACCCACATTATAACGTCTAAATATTCCCGTAGGGATGAGTTCGAATCAATTAGGAATTTCATTAACTTTGTTAATAAAGAAGGAAATAAGGAAAGTGGTTTGCGTATATAGGCGTATGATGTTGTTCAAAGCCAATAACTTATTGTTTTTCGGATCCAGAGGAGCCAGTTCCAATCGAGGAAAAACCAAGTCCTTGAACCTTTTACCTATATTAAGAGCAAGTTTCTACGATAGAGGATAGCTTGTGTTGTGGTAAAACTTTTCTTTTTGTTTTTTATTAATGAAAAGAAACAAAAAACCAGTTGACTTACAAAGCTAACAAAAATAATATAATAAGTTAAATTAAACAAATTCCATTGAGTATGAATCTAGTTCCGTCAAGAAACAAAAAAAAAAATAAAGAAAACGAACAAAATGAAGTTAATGAAAATTAATTATGAAGAGATGTGCAGTTGAAAAAATTAATTAAGAAATCAAATTGAGGTAGAATATAGTTCCTACAGCACGGCTTAAAAAGTATCGAATTCATTCATACATCTGCATCTCATCATCATAAATATCGGCGGTTGATCCTTTTTTGGGGCGATATCAAGGTTGTGTCTCCATAAACGGGCGATTCATTGCCAGATAATAAACTCGGACTGCCGCCGCCGACACACTGAACGCCAGGGTTCGCAGCTGCGTATTATATAATAAAATAAATATTCGGATGCGTATAAGGATAAAAAAAAAGAAACATTGAAAAATATATGCAAAGAGAACAAAATTCAGTGAGGAGACTTTTTTTTAATGAAACATAATTAACGATAACGATTACCTGACGTTAATTATATGAGGATTAATTGTATTTACCATAGTATGACGACACACTGGGATAACGCTGTTCGGGTGTCCTTTGACTGAAGGATCCACTTCCAGCAGCAACACTGCTGTTGTGAGATTTATTCGAAAACACTGCAAATTAAACGTAAAAGGTTATTTTATTAAATTTGTCGAGGAAAATTGATTTTTGTGGGAATTTATTTTAAGAGGAGAGCATTTAATAGGAGCGAGCATACGGGAAGGGCAATGGATGAAAAACGTTGTGCTTTTCATTAAAAATAAGTTTAAATCATGTCAATCAGGTATAGGCTACTTATTTTAATCATGAAGCCGCCAGCCAATAAATAATCTTTAACCTTATTTTGCAGATTATAGAAAACATTTTATTAAACAATATGTTAACTTTAAAAAGCGTTCCCAATCCTTAGTGTTGGCTACGTTTTCGACTTTGAAGGAAGTTTAACTGTCAGCGGGAAGCACTATTTTTCATAAGGGATTATAGGAATTTATAAAAAATTTCATAGAATTTTTAATTCTGACGCGGCTGTTTAGCTATGGTTTAACGCTGTACACATATAAAAGTCCATGTTGCCTGCAGGTCACCATTTAGCGAGATAATAGTGCTCTTTTTCCTAAGGGTAAAATCGTGCCATTTGTCAAGCAGTACATATCTCATCTACGAAACTAAATAACGAAAAAAAAAATAGAAAAACCAAACGTCAAATTATTTTGATGGGATTTCCGTTCAGAAAGTCGATAAAGGACCAACTTAGTCAACATCACCAGCAGGATCAACATTAACTCATAAACTTCTCATAAAGTAATAAAGCTTCGAGAACTGCCTGTTTACCAGAGAATACCGAGATTCGGAGCAGTGAATTGACCTATTTGTACATCACCTTACGCGATAAGACCACTACTATTTCAGTAGTTAAAACCAATATTGCAGAAGCTATAGCTGAAACACAAATAGAGATTTGGTCCGAAATTGCACTTTGTCAACTTAAACGTAATCGCAGTCAATATTGCTTTAATTATTTTGAAATAGTCAATGAATCGATCTAAAAGAGTGTTTCCACCGGAAACTAATACGCGATTAAGACGAATCTTCTTAAAACTTACCCTCAATCTCTAGAATAATCATAAACGAACTTTTATCTCTTTACAAAGGGATTGAACATTAATCTAATGATAAAAGGGTATTTCCACCGGGCACAAATCCCTTAAGCTTAAGCCGCTTTTCTCACGGAACGTAAAACAGGAACAGAAACAGAATCTCATACATTAGCAACTGAAACCTAAATTCGCTAAATGCTTTTTGCGTTGCTAATGTATGAAATTCTGTTTCTGTTTCTGTTCCTTGTGACACCGCGGCTTTAATCACGAGATTTACCACACGAACTTAAATCTCTCTACGAAGAGTTTAAAAATTAATCGCGTAATAAATCTCTTTCACGCATGAATTCTCAAAGGAATGCGCTAATGCTTGATGTGGCTGAATCTGTCAAAAAAAAAAACCGTAAAATGCGATGAGCTGTACACACTGCAAAAAAATGGTGGATGTTAATGTTGATCCTGCTGGTGATGTTGACTAAGTTGGTCCTTTATCGACTTTGTGAACAGAAATCCCATCAACATAGTTTGACGTTTGGTTTTTCTATTTTTTTTTCGTTATTTAGTTTCGTTGATTCTAAGGGCCAATTTCACAGTCGAAACTTAAGTATAGGTTCTGACACTTCACTCACTCAGGATGAAATTACGTTTTCACATTAATTTTTTTTTCAATCACACACTTAAGTCACCAACATTGGCGACTTAAGTTTTTCACAAAAAACAATGCAAATTATTTTTATTTTGAAAAAAAAGCACATCAATGTAACAATAATGAATGAAAAAAGGAAAAAGCCAACACGATGCACTGAAAAGAATTTATTGAATGCTTTAAAAATTGCAAAACAAAATAATTTTGACAGCATTTTCTAGGAGCTTACGACTAATAAGCAAAACCGTCAGCGGAATCGAAACGGAGACTGAGTATTGAAGCGTACTCAACTTAAGTCTTACTTAAGTTGCCACTGTGAAATCGGCCCTAAGTCTCGGTGGCAATTAAAATTAAATTTTATAATTATTTCTGATTCTGGCAGATTATTTTTCGAGTTTTTCGGCCGAACAAACTCACGTTTACAAGGAGATGTGCAGGAGAGCTGACGAACAGACATTGTCATTTTACACCATTTTACAATCAAAATAATCCGTCTACGTAAGGTGATCACAAAAACATTGTTCCGAATCGTTGCTTTATTTAGGCTTGTGATATAAGAACACTGATTTTTATTCATACATGCAGAAAGTCAGCCTAAGAGTAGGCAAAATCATCAACTTACCAGAAAGTTTGAAAACTGGGGACCGGTGATCGATCGAGAGCTGTCACAAGTAAAATGTGATGATCACAGTTTACGCAGACGAATTTATGTGATTTGTGACATCACTTATTATAGATCACCTTAGCCGATTTCACCATACGTCAAGTTAATCTTATTCTTTCTGGTGAAAACACCTTGGAATTAACTTTTAACTTCCTACATTTATCTCTTTTTTATGTGCAGTGGAAATCCACACATGAATTCTCAAATCAAATCGTATAAGGTTCTACGTCTTTAGACGAAATAAATCAAACAAAACTTAAATTGACAGCTGATTTTCATCAATTCAGCTGTGTTTGTTGTCTTTTGTAAAGGGGCGCATAGAATGCTTGGTGTTTAAGTGTACGTGGTTAGACTGCAACAGAATTTTCCAGAATATCCGAGTCGCAAACGTAAAGCATAGGGTGGTAGAAGCACTCAGTTACGGAATAAAGATGGAAGATTGCTCCTGTATCAAAAAAAAAAAGTTTTGAGATTGATTGAAAGATTGCTTCTAACCAAAATGCTTTTTTTTCTATCAAATCTAGGAAAACTTAGGATCAAGACTTGGAGCTGGCTGCTCTCAGGCGCGGAAATCCCTAGACTTAATCGATAATTGGTGCACTAGGAATGGGACTGCTTAAACTACGATTGTTCTCCTTAGGAGAAGGAGGGCTTTAAACTCCAAAAGATCTTCAGGTCACACTGATATCAGGGATATGTGATCTCGGATGAATTCGCTAGCAAAGGCTTAGAAGAGGTCTTTTTAGAACCCGAACCTGAGCTAGGTCTACTTGATGGAATACATTCATTAATGTAAGGTATCTGTATGGTTGTGCAATAGACTATAAGTTGTGTCTGAGTGCTCCATCGGGTAGTAGCAAAGAAAATAAGTGCACCATCTTTTATGTCGGTATGTAAACATCAAATAACTTTGACATTAATGAACCGATTGACTTAAGTAGATAATTTTTTTTTTGTTTCTTAAATTAAATTTTCCTGTTCACTGAATTTAAACGTCAGTTCAGTTTATTTTATAACATCACGGCACAACACGTCGAAATAGGTGACCGGTGGTTGATGAAATTGCTAATAGTCGTTCAGTCTAAAATATTGATTTCCAACAAGCACCGTCTGACAACACTAATCATTGATGTCGAGTTTGGAACAGTGAAATATTGTCGACAAGCCGTTCTACATCGCCCAACGCTATGCGCCATCGCAAGAGATAAAAACTATTATTTGGCCAGGTGTTTGCGCCCTGATGACCATATAGCCATATCCTTCTTTAAAAAAGGCGAAGTAGTCAAAGCAAATCGTTATTGGTTTGGCGAAAAATGTCTGAAAAGGATCTGCGTGATTAATAAATTCCAACACGTGTGCTGGAGAAACGGGACCTTTACTGGCGACTTGGATCTAACATAACACGTGCGTGAAAAAGGCGATAGAAAACGCAGAAAGCAGCTCACACATTGTTTCTCTAAATTTCGGTGGGGTATTTTTACGCGTTTTGAAAATGACACAAAATTTGGGGCTCCACAGCACCTCTTCACTCTGCTAGCACGTCCTTCAAAGGACTCTTAAAAATCTTAAAAACTTACTAGGTGTTTTGTCACCTCGCAATTAAAACACTTGTATCGTGAATCGAATTTCAAACACTTTACCCTGGAGGCTACAACTACACATCGAATAAACTTAAAGGACTCAAATTTAGTGGGTCCTCTTCTTTGTTCATCGCTAACAGGCCGTGTGCACGAAATTTGCAAAACCGAAAACAAGCACCTCTTCCACTTTAAAACTTAATCAATCATTCTCATCTGTCTCCGTACCAATTAGTATTCATTTTAGGTTTCAGCATCCCAAAGTATGCTTTTCTCCACCTTTGGCTCTTGGCCGCCAGAAGAACAATGCAAAAGCGCTCTCCTCATAAGGACATCCGATATTTTGCCGACAAATTATACAGAGTAGCAGCAACAGCAGCACCAACACCAAAGCCGCAGTGGGGCCTGTGTGTGTGGTATGTTTCACAAGCATTCCCGAACGTTGTTAGGTGCCCGAAATTCGCAAAGGAACTTAAATTTAATCTCCTTTCGCAAGAAACTGTGCAGTAGGTGTATAGCTGCTAGGGACACAGCACCGCACCACGACTTTGCACAGTGTCGTCGAAGGAAATTAATCACGGAGATAAGTGACACCGTTTTAGCTCCCCATGATGAACTTTTTACCCCACCATCACACAGAATATCGCACCACCGCGTCACCCCGGCGGTGTGAGCAAACAGGAACCGAGCCGAATAAATAGAGAAGGAAACCACCCAGCCGTGGCCAAAACTTTGAGGCGAATATCTTGGGTTGTGATATGGAAATTGTTAATTAAACTCACCTTCAGAGTTGATATCCGTTCTGTTGCTTCCTCGTTGCGGGGAACACACTATAAGCACTGTAAAATAGAATACAAAATGCAATTAATCAACCTTGTATATGGTGTAAGGTGAAAAGGGTTGTTGCCAGCCACTTCTACGCAAGCAGCCAGCGGTCGTCCTTTTAATTTTAAGAACGAATGGAGCTGAGTTTGTTTGTTAAACTACATAGCCAATAATAGAAGCTACAACATCACACACATACAGAGATATATTATATAAGGTAGATCGTTTGGTCCTTGCGTCTGTTACTTTTGCAATTATTTAGGTGAAACAAGGACCAAAAACCCAACCTCTTTCTCGTGATGTTTTCCAACAAAGTGGCATTTCTTATTATTGCTAGTGTTGCATTGGCTAGGTGGAAAGATGGAGGAGTCCTTGAAAAACGATTGCATGTGAAATGCACTATCGAATTCACTGGCTCACAATAGTGTAGTGGTGGGAATGCTTCACGTAACTTACCCCAAATTGTTGCTCCAAGGATAATCAATGCTGAGATAATAAGACCGACATTCGATACAATCTTAATTAGGAACGTTGATGAATTACTAAAGGGCTGATTCGAGCATTTCTGCTGCAGAGCATTCGATCCAAGAATTGGTATCTGAAATGAAACAAGGATAACATGAGTCGAGCACTAGTTTATGGGTGGATTTGGGTTCGAAAATTTCGGAATATAGTTTCCGGAGGGTTTGTGGAAATTGTGAGTGGCATTTAATCAACGCTTTCCTTTGGTTTGGCTTCGTTGCGATGATATGTGATAGCAAGGGAGGCGTTTACAGAGAATGCGAGCAATATGAAGGAAATGCAAACTTAGGAGTTCCAATCGGATGAGCAAAAACTATGTGTAGAGGCAAAAATGACTGCACTTTTTAAAACAAAGAAAATAACTGGAAAGCCTCTTACAGGGAAATCTAAAATCTCCGCCAGTTTAGTAAAAAAAAAAATAATGGCACAAAGGAATAAAAATGCTTTGTACCGGGACTCTGACCGGGCTGACTCCCTTAAAACCTCAAATTTCGAGAGGTTTCGATTTCGAAGCAATCGAAGACCACGTTTATGAATTTAACAGGGTCAGCCTTTTCTGACGTAAAAAAGTTTAAGGGTGTTTTTCGGGTGGGATGAATAGTTTGGCTTTCTGCTAACAAAGTTCTTAGCGCGAGCATTGGGCTTCTTTAAAGCAAATTAGGTTTTCTGTATTTTAAAGAATGGTGAATTTTTCAGCTTAAAAAACTTGAAAATTGTCAATTTCGACAATCAACCCTGGTTAAACCATTGCTTGACTCTGTAAGGGTGTAACACTTGCGGGCGTAAGCTTGGGTGTTTCTGTGCGGCGCGCGGTTTCACGTTTGGCAGTGGCTAAAAGGTGTTTGAGTTGGATCGGGAACGCATTTTCTCTTCTTTCCTCTGAACAGGCGAACCACCTTAGAAACGTTGCAGGCTCTTTGTGGTTCAAGGAGAAGTCCATTCGAATCCCCTATAAAACAAGTTTCAATGGAATCATTAATAGGCGTGTGCTTTGCTTTGTAAGTCCTTAATTTCTATGCAAGCTATCATTCCGGACTTAAGTTGAAAAAACACGATACAGACCTTTAATTTAAAAAGCAAACGGAAAATCGTAATTCTAAAGAATAGTTACGAAATCATACACAAATGGCAAAAGATATTCATTCAGAAAATGACCTGCTCCTCATTAAGGTTCATGCTCATCCGGAGATATTTTTTTTAACAACACAAGACACCTTCCTCAAGGACGACTAAAAAAGAAAACATCCATGCCAGGCAAAAGAAGTAAAATAAGAGAAACTTCTATGTACCATTAGAAAACAGAGAAAGTTTCTAAAGTTTCACTCAAAGAAAAACTGTACGTACACATGTGGATGGTTTCTTTTTTTTTTTTTGCTCGTTTGAAAGGACGAAAAAGCAATGTAAAGGATGCATTAAATAAACAACACACGTGTATGTATCGTTTCCTTGGGAAGATACATTCGTTTTTCTTTTCTTCCTTTGTGATTATACGACCGCCTGGAGATAAGAATCCGTAGGTACTTCTATTGCTATTCGTAACCAATTCGAACGAAGACGATGAAATGGGGGGATGTAGGGAAATACACTCAACGACAGGAAATTCGAAGCGCAAACGGTTTTCAAGGGATGATTTCTATCAGAATCTGTGTCAAATCATCAATGACCCTTTGAAAAAGCTAAAATTATATCGTGACGAATGCTACGGCCTTTACTGTACATGCACACAGTATCGCCCGCAATCAAACCACTGATAAACGTACATCCTTAAGTTCTCACATTCATCCACGCAGATATCATGGCTGCACACATACACAGTGCTATATCCATTACATGCAATCAAATAAATTCTACTCACCTCAATGTCTTGCAGGGTTAATGGTGAATGCACATAGATAAACAATTGCTCCTCCGTAGGTACTTGGTTCAACAGTCTCACCTTGTACTGCAATGAGCCGTGTACTTTTGCCTGAGGAATCACTTCCAGGATGGATGTATCTGATGGTTTTATCTGAAAAGAAGAAACATTTTTTTTTTTTTTTGTAAGTTTAAATTAAATGCAGTTTTTCTGCTTCTCCTGTGGATGGAAATAATAAGACGATAGAAGATGGATTTTATTTCCACCCTGGATGTCTGCTTGGTATGCGGGGGAAAATTTTAATAAAAAAAAATGAAATACACACAATAAAGCCACTTGCGAAGTGGTATTAGGTTGAGGATTTTTCGTTTTTTCCCGGGACTGTAATTATGCGGTGAGAATTTTTCGCATAACAGTTTACTGACATGAATGTTTGATAAATAAAGTTTACAATATAAATCCATTCATTGCGATGTTTTCGCGTGCGTGGATGGTTTTTTTTTTAACGCCTTTGGCATTTGGCATACCGAACGCTTCATAGCTTTACTAATTTGATGAAAAATGTTCAGCGTGTAATAGATTTTAATGAGTAATGACATTCCTTGATTAAAAATTTAACGAATGTGTCAAATTCAATGCTTTCCATTTTATTTAAAAAAAAAGGCCGATGTTAAAACTGACCATTAATGAATGGGTAAAAAAATTTGATGCATGAAAACATTTATTCGCTCCATTTCAGAGCATTGTCGCGTGAAATTATAGTTCTGTTCTGTTGACAGGGAGTATGTAGATAGAGGCTTTAATCATTGCAATGGGTGAGGTAATGGGTACGAAAACACGCTCAAACAGTAAAAAAAATAGTTCCAAGAGACTAGTGGTCGCTGACAGACGTCTTAAGATAAAACTAATTCTATTGTGATTATACTCTATTATATGCAGATTTATTTGAGCAACTTTTTAGACTCAAAAGCTTATGCGAAGGTCCGGTTTACTGGCCAAATAAGCCTCTTCTGGGCCATTAAAAAAATGCCGCCATTTTAACATGTTTGCTTTTCTCAGCATCTTAAAGGCAGGCTCAAGTAGAAAAGGCAACGTGGGTATCAGAATGTAATTCGGGTATCTAAACGTCAGATTTCTATACAAAATAAAAAAACTAAGTTTCAAGTTCCACCAACCCTTTGAAAAGGAGTTTATAGGGCAACGTATGAATGGTTGCGAGTTAAATCAGTTTCTAACAAGCTGATGTCCTGCAAAGAATTCACGGACTACTTGATGCCCAGCGAGGCTAGCCATTTAAAAAATTAATACAGCCTAAGTCTAGAACGTTGCCCTTATAAAGGCGAAAATCAGAAAAAAATGGTACAAAAATCACCCACAGACCAGGCCGAAGGTAGTTTACAGGCAGTTTACGAGTAGCTTTAGATTACTTTTAATAACCTAAGTTAACTTTTTTCATACGAAAACTCATCCATTCCTTATCCATTCCATTCCCATTTTTGGGAGTGTTGCCATACAGTATATGGAAACATGCCAATGGTTAGTGTGTATGCTTACTACGCGGGAGGTCTGGGTTCGAATCCTGCCATCGTCACCTGAAAAAAAGACTCGTTCTTTTTCACCTTCTCCACCTCCGTGAGGGTCTGACAAGCCCTCCGAGAGTATCGTTTGTCTTGAAAAACTTCTCCAAGTGCCTTTCGGATTCGGCAAAAAATTGTAGGTCCCCTTGTATGTGAAGAAACTAACACACACAGCATACATTGTTGAGAAGTTGGCCCTGGTTAACCTCGAGCTGTTGCGCCACTCTATTTATTTATTTTTATATGGAATCCAGCCAAAAAAAATCAAATTTGGTGAGTGAAGGGGACTCTTGAAAGGTGCTTTTCGGTTCAGGATCGAATTTTTTGAACTTTCAGATTCTCTGAATCTAAATAAAGACAACCTAAGCTCCCCTTTAGAGAATTCCAAAGCTAACTGGAATTTTTGTACCCGACCGAGGGTATATAAATTTTAATGCATAGTTTGTAACACAGTGAAATTATCACAGTAGACCCTTAAGACCTTTTAGAGATATGATCGAGACCGACATGTGAATCGATTAAGCCGTGTCCGTCCGTCCGTCTGTCTGTATGTGTGAAGGTTCTAGGTCTTCAAAATTAAGCTAGAAAGCAAGAACTTGGTACACGGCTTGGTTCTTTTGTTGCACAGACAAAGTGTTAAAATTGGCTCAAAACGTCAACGGCCACGCGGGGCCAGTAGTGGGCTTCAATGTGAGACAACCTCTGTTTCACTTTTTTTTTCAAAATGCCTTTTGGTCAAGTTAGAGAAGGCACAGGAACTTAAATTTTGGTACTGAGCAATATTGGCCAACTAGACCGCCCACAATATCTACCATGCCCACTTTTAACATGTTAGATCTTTAAAAACCCGATTTCTCGGAAAGTTGTGTCTGTATATCTGTAATATTAAAGATATTGCTAAGTTTGGTCCATACAAAGTTTTGAGCTCCGCCCACTTTTAAGGGGCGGTTTTAGGAAAAAACTGTTTTTACTGTATTTCCTCATGATTCTAACGATATTACAATTAATTGATTTTAATTTTAAGCCCACTTTTGGGGGCATGGCCTTTACAAATATTATATGGGCCAAGAAACTTTAAGATTTGGTGTTACATGGTATATAGCGTCGGGTGTATAGAAGTTTGTCACAGACAAACTCTTGCACTTACTCACTTGGTTATTTTTTTTTTTTTAAGTTATCACTTAAAAGTAAAATCCGGTCTCTAGGCCTTGACAGCCGCCCTTAAATTAGTTGGTTAAGTATAGTCTCGTGTCTGTTGTCGACTAATGATTATGTGTCTGGTGAGTGGTTGATCTGACTTACAATTTTGTAAAATTCTATTCTATGCCGGGTGCCAGCACAAAAGTAGGTTTCTAAGCAGGCATTCCAATAAAAAGTCTTCAACAATAAAGAAAAAGTAATGAAGTCCCATAGATTTTTCAGCAGGTCGATTGTCGTTAGCGCAATTGTTGATCACATCTCTTGTAGACGACAGATTCTAATTTAAGACAGACTGGTTTGTATAAGCTGCCATATCAAGAGGGACACCGAACATCCAGGTCTTGGCGAAAACTAAACTTAGTTAGCTATTACTTATGGCTGGTTAAGAATTTTGTCTGCCTTTTATAACAATTTCTCCTCAGAGAACAGGCGAAGACCAATTACTCCTGCCAATTGGTTTATCCCCCACTAAGAATTCATTTGACCGGTATAATGGTTTCTTGAGCGTCTTAAGCTAAACAAGAGGCGTTTTAAATCATTAGGATATGTAGATCAAATAGACACTATCGTTCCAGCTAGCAAAGTCTCCGAATAGGTCTTGGAGGGTCAGCGGAGCAGAGCACATCCTTCCCTAAAGGTGGAGGAAGAATTCTGCACTTGAAGTGCGAAACTGGAAGCTGATATAGCCAGCAGCCGGACTTCATGGAAATGAAAGTTTGTTGCGGTGTTCCTCCACGTTCATTTCGCACTGTAGGAGGAGGTGGGAAGTGGGACAACAATGGATTTTGATACGTTTTTTTTTTTAAATAAAATTGTCTGGTTTGTTTATTCCTTAAAGATATTATCGATAAGGTTTGTAGATTCTTACAAATCAAAAAACAATAATACAACTTCTTTTTTAAGAGAGGTAGGTTCGCTTAACGAAGCGTATACTACTGCGCTAACTTAGTTTCACCGGACACTTATCTGCGATTAACACAGATCTTCTTTAAATCCCGTCTGAATCTTAAGATTTACCATGCGAGTTTTAATCTCTGCAAGAAGAGATTACAATTTAATCTCGTTATAAATCTTTTTCATGCATGCATTCTCAAATCAAACCGAACATAAATTTAAATTTTTAAATTTCAGGTGTGTTCTGAGGAAATAAATCAAACACGCCTTTTATTGACAGCTGGGTACTATAACTGAAAGAATATAAAGATAACGCCACTCGTTTGTTATGAACAACATTTGTTCGACAGACCTAATTGTGAATCTGAGGTCTTCGGATGAAACTGTCATTTTGAACGCGTGTAAAAAAAGCCCGCTCGTTTACACAACGATCTATACTAGCCAGTCATAGATCAGCAATCCGATTTGTTTTAAATCCGATGACGAGCCTAATTTGTGAATGAGCCATGTTTTTCCCCAAGTGGCTCAATCTTATGTTCTGTCATTTGTGGCTGGGTACCATCAAATTAGCTGTGTATGTTGTTCTAGACTGGTTGATGTTGTTGTGATGTGGATTACAAAAAAGTTAAATGCAACTGCTCTGTAAACACTGCAAGAGAATGGTGGATGTTTATCAAGTTGGTATTCTTTTAACTTTGTGGACTGCTGAGACCCCACCAACTAGAACATATTTGATGTTTAGTTTTTTTTCGTTATTTCTTTTCATAGAATCAAATGTTCGGTAGCAATTGAAAATAAATTTAATTATTTCTGTGTCTGAAAAGCAGTTTTTGGCCAAAAATTTTCGTTGCATGGGTGGAGCATTTTCATTTGAAACGTGCAGTAAAATTTTATAAATTATGTTTTCAATTGGCAACAGCAGTTCAGATATTATTGACACTAAAAATTAAAGCACACGTTAAATAATTTCCTTTCTCTGCTTGAAAAACTTTGGGATTAACTTTAATCTTTCGACGTTAACTCTGTTTTATGTAGGGTGGAAACACCCTATGTTGATTTTATGGATTCGAGGTCGATGGAGAACATAGTAAGAGGGTATACCAAAATTCCAAATGAACTTAAAGGCATGGCTGAGGTTAATGTGTTACAGGTTTTAGGATATTCTTTCGTATCTGTTCAGTTTCATTGTCTTTCTTCAGACGAGCTTCTGGTCGGGTTTCGATCGAACTGCACTGGGTCGCACTGCACAGTACCGTTTCAAATTTATCCCAAACAAGTGCACGTCACCTTCCACTCGGGCAAAGTATCTCAAACCAGATCGTTCTTTATTGCGTTGCTAAGGCTAACAAAAAGACACAAAGCTGCAAAAAATATGTCCAATCTCCTGAAGGCCTAAGATAGCCAAAGCGCGGCTGGATTATTATTATTTTAGGAATTTCTTTGGTTTTTTTTTCATCATTGAGTGATCTGGGTTTCATTTCTGTTGACTTAGCTGAGTTAAATTGGTTTTCAATGGAGCTGGAAGCTTGAGTCGGTAATTGAATTTTAATTCGAATTTATTTTAACAAATGTGTCTTGATGCGCTTTAAAATCAAAAGTATTCTGGTTATGTCCCACCTAAAAGACAGTGCCGATTTAAAAAAAAAAACTATAACTCAACGCTTTTCCCTTCTTTCCCACAAGCATTTTTTTGACACAATGCGACTCACATTGTCCTTTTTTTACCGTCAGTTCTGTTACCAACAACCACAAGAGGCATGTCCTCTGGTAAGCGCTTAATTTGAAAAGGGCCATTGGGCTAGTAAATTACAAAAAAATGTATGCGAACCTTTAAGGGTGGCAAAAAATGCCGTCGGATAAGAGCACACTTTTTCCACTGTGGACAAATTTAATTATTAATTTATGCATGCATAGTTTGGCATTTTGTTTGTTCAATAAATTTTAATTCATTTACGTTTCGTGTATCCATTAACGAATTTCATTATAACAAATTAAAAACGTGTCACTGCACATCTGGAATGTGTTGCGTTTTACGTCACATGAGGGTCGTGCAGACTCCTCGTGTGAGCGTTAACGCCTTTTAAGCTTTTAGGTCATTATGTCAGCCGACAACGGCATTTGCTTCCAATACAAAAAAAAAAACAATTTTTAACATTTATAAGCGGAAGCAACTCTATGCTGAGGTTATACAGTTTTGCCAGCAACGTAGATAATCATTGAGAGTGACTCTAAGAGGCCGCCTTGTGAATGGAGAAGGCGTGCTCCATAGCATTCGCTCGGCATGGGTGCCTTTATATATATAGGGGAGAGGAAACCATCGATTGCACATCAAATTCGATAATATTCGCATTTAAGTGCTATCGAGGAGACTAAAACGACCACTCTCGAGGAAATTCCATTAGGTAACTTTTTAACTGGCAATGGAAGTAGCGGCGGTGCATCAAGCCATGGACTATAGCTAAACTGACCACCATCAACGTTGTTCGGTGCAGTTTCACACAAGAGGTTTCCTTCGAAAGAGTTTTCCTTTGAGTGCGGATAATCACTTAAACGCCCTCCATTGTGTGTCGACGTACATTATAATGGTGCCGAGGTTTCACATTTTCTGCTGGCATTAGGTAAGCGAAGAGGGAAGTCGCAATCCCTTGGGGATTACGATGGCAACAAGGCTGGCAGGATTCATAGGGTGATAATTCAAATAATGGACGTTGCGGCTTTGAAAGACTACTGGTCGTGTGGCCTAAATGAGGTTTTCATTCCGGAGTCGTTAGTTAAAATTTTGTTAATTCTTGGTGAAGCGAAATTAGCTGGCTTGGCCGCACAGTGTTTGCTGAAGACGATGAATGATTTTAATCCGCTAATGGGGAGATCGTCTCTACGGTAAGGAATGGTAATTTGCTATAAGAAGTAAGAGATTTTCCGGGTAATGGAAACGGAAAGGAGTCAAGCACACCATGAGAAATGGTTACGGAACTTTGTTAGCAAGAAATCCTGATAAATCTTTTCGAGTAATGGATATACTGCATCGGAAAAAGAGAGTCGCATACGGGACTGGATTTTTAATGAAGCAGTTTCTTAGAATTTTATTGTGTATTAAAAGTGCAAGTATTTGTCCTTTACTGTAGTAACTACTAGAGCCATTGCTAGAAGATTCTGTTTAGTTTTCTCTATGATTTTTATAGTCAAATAGGTTCAACGGAAGTTCTTGAGCCGGGTATAAAATTGTAATGAATAGGTGGGATGCACAGTTTTTTTTTTAAAAAACAGAAGTGACTGCAGTTTTAACGAATGCATTCCCATTGCATTTCAAAACTTTTTCTTCGAGTATCGAAAGAGTTTTATGTTGCATAACTTTAAATCTGGTGTCTGGCGAAATGTTAATCGAAATGGCAACGAGTGCTATTCTATTCCTTTCAACATTCACTCTCTAAATAGAGCCTGTTTCACAATAACTGCTTTCTCCAAGGTATGAAAAGCAGAAGACCCTGTTGCTGTAGATGGGAAAAAAGTTGAACGATGTAAAAATTAAGCCCTTAAAGCAGCAACATTAACTGAACGGCTTGGGAGCTCTAAACTTTCCACTGATGAGTAGGTACAAGCGCATGCTTAAGAACATGAAATAGAAATAGTAGCATGAGTTCGAAACTTCCACTTAGGACACGCCTCTTGTCCGTTGAGACCGTTTTTTTTTTTGTTGGGATATGCGCTCCAGATCGAACTCGTCGAAAGTACCCTCTTTAAACATTGTCAGACACGAACGGTTCTTAAGACAAGTGAAGGCGTCAACGATGCTTTGTATACGAATAGGATCAAAAAATAAATAGAGTGGCGCAACAGCCCGACATGTATCGGAGCCAACGTCTCAACCATACATGCTGTGTGTGTTGTATTCTTCAAGGGACCCTCAATTATTTGCCGAGTCCGAACGGCACCGAGAAGTCGATAAGTTTTTCCAGATTCTCGGAGGGTGTGTCAGACCCACGCCAAGGTGGATACCGTGAAAAAGAATGAGGGCTTTGTTTCAGGTGACAGCGACCGGATTTGAACCCAGACCTCCCGCACAGTAAGCAAACACACACTGAATAGTACGACACGACATCCCGTATACGGATAAGAGCAAAAATTATTTAGATGACTTTGTTCCTGTGGGGCTTGAAGGGCATTGTCTACAACGCCTTGTCTTTGTACCAGAAAGTCGAAGGTAAAACTTCGTCAAGTCCCTAAATTCAACAATCTACACCACAGACCCTTTTTTGGAAAAATCTTCTAGTCATGTTAATGAAGAGCAAATTAATTTGACTTCTACAAAATTTGACTTCGCTCTGCGGACAACGAATTGGCATCATTGCGCTACTCCAATGTTAGTCTTTCGCCACCGTACAAATGACTTTAAACGAGCTTGAGATTTCTAACTAAGTACGAAAGGTGAGGTTCGGTTGGGTGGGGTTGCTTACGAGGGCCCTAAGCCTTACCTTAGCAACGTGTGATGCTAATGTGAATATGATAATTCGTTAGTTTAAGCTAATCCTGAGCTTGCAAAAGAACCATAATGCTTTTGTTTGCCCGCAAACCCGCAAATTTTCGCATCTTTAGGTTATTTTCTTTTGGGTTATATTCTGAATAGTTTTAGAGATCATGCGTATTTCGAAATGAGCGGAGGATGAACCCTTTCGTTCGCTGTAGTACTACGGCGATATAATAGTATATGAGCCATGTTTCTCTAGCTCGTCAGCCTCTTAGTTATTCTGCTTAGTCTGTCAGGGTCTTAATGGCTGCTTAACTGTCTACGTAAATGGAAATATCCTCCAATGATAGTTCCAATACTCTGATCTTTTCGGCGGCTAAGAGTATTGCTAGAATTTCGGCTTGAAAGATACTGCACGTGTTCAGAAGTCTTCTGCTTGTTGGGATATCGCAGTTTCTCAGAGGGCATACACCTGCTACTGTACCCTCACTTGCACGCATATAAAGCTGTGTACAGTTTTTTTAAATGTTTTTTTTCTGTTTGGATTCCAGCTGAGCTTAATGTCTACGATAACACCCAGATATTTAACACTCTTTTAGTTTAGCCTAAGAATCGAGCTTCTGTTTTTGAAGAGGCTAAGCTCTAAGTTTTCATCTAGCAATAATCGCAGCATCGATAGAACCTCATTGGTTACGATATCGCCTCTGCGCAAAGGGCAAGCTCTGTTTTTGATGGGTTGATTCTAAAATTACATGAGCTGGTTCACCGGCTTAGTCTATTTGGTGCAGTTGATCTGGTGCAAGGATCAACAAGTGTTGGCAAGAATTTGCCTAGGACTATTCATTACTAGAAGTCGTATGAGAGGTCAAAGCACTCCACCTTGCGGAGTTCCCCTGGTGGAAGACATTCTTTTTCTCCAACAGTTAAACCAGCTCCGCATCAAATCTGGGGTTGAATTTGTTTAACTGCTGTTAATCTAGAAATTCACATAATCTTTAAATAGTGCATGAGAGGTGAGATTGTCTTTTTCATCCTTCATGTTACAAGCAGGCCTCCAACTCAGATAGAAGATAGGTAGGAGTATAACCGTTAAAGGTCGTCATGTATCTTCATAGACTTTATATCCGCCACAAACCCTTACCACTCACAGATCTCACAATTGCAGGTTGGAATCACCCTAAGACTTCAAGGGAAGAAACTTGAGGAGATCTGATGTTGGGCAGTCTCCAAAAAAAAAACAGCTCGACCAAATATCGCCTGCAAAAACTCTATGATCACGCCCTCGGAGGAAAAATTGAAGCCGTCACTCACCAGCTAATGTGCCTCACCCTTCAATGCCTAACTTAACTTTTCTTTACAAGCAAGGCTTCTTCTACTCAATTCTTGAAAATTGCTTCAGCTTAAAATAGTAAGTGAACTGGACGGTTGGCAATCGCGATAACAGTTCTGAGTCTTTTCCTTGTTCTTTGTGACGAGTTGTCTTCATCAAGGTTTTTTTTATTATCTTGAATACTGCCTAAAACCTTCAAGCCAGGAAGGTTTCCGAAATTCTAACCGAGGTTCGTTTTGAACTGGACTTATCAGCAATTGGTGGCTTGGAAGATCCTGAAGTACTGAATATTTTTACCTTTAAACGCTGTACTTCAACTGCAAACCTAGCTAGCTAACTATTTTCTCAGTCCTCGTACCCAAGAATTCCTGCTCATATGGCGGACTAATTTCTATCCGGCGGTCTAAGGCTACAATAAATGAGTTTCCATAATGCCACACACGCCTCAATCAGTCTAGTCTTTACTTCCCGTTACCTAGCTCATTGTTTAAAGGCTTCGGTTGTAGTCTTTAAGCTTTTCTATGATCGAAGCACATATTTAAGCCTTCTTAACGCACGCCGCCATCTTTCTACAGCAAAGTTTATACAGTTTATACATTTTTCGTATGCTAAGATCCCCCGGGAGAAAAGAAAGTCTTGAACTCGTATATTTAAAGCGATATCTGAATAAACTCAGCTGCAATTGACTGGCAATACTTTTGAAATGACAAACCGATTATGGCTCAATTGAAAATCTAATCACCATCCGATTTCAATTTATTCATAGCCTTTGTATCGGATTTCCAAGAAAACAACCAATTAAAACTAACAATCTCTTTAACCGGGGAAGCCCTATCCACCAGAGAAAACGTAACTCGATATCATCGTCAAGCCAATAAATTATTCATTGGTTCGACGGAAAAACAGAAGCCGGCTCCAACTAGCAACTTACCCCCAAGAAAAACTATTCTTTTCCAAAGACACATTCCCTTCTTTTCATTCATTTCGATCTGAAAAAGGAAAAATGCCATCTATATCCCTAGTTTAAACTTAAATTAAAATTCCTCATTTACTCTTCGAAGATACGATCCTTGCGAAATGATAAACGTTTGTATTTGAATTCAACACACACAGACGTCCACGAGTCGACGACAACGAGTGGATGATTCCAATCGCACTATCACTTATTTCAATTGTAATAGCCACCACCCGCCCAAGGAAAACATGCCATGCCGTCATGTCCTTGCCATTTGTCGTCCCTTATTCAATTCAAGCAGACAGTTAATCTAACACGCCACACAGAGTCAAACGAGAAATGGCATAGTTCCATCACCAGGATGGATGACGCACGACGAATTGTCGTAATTACGAGCATTCCCCTCCCTCCCGTACGTACCTCAATCTTTTGCAGCACTTTATCCAGTCCGGTGATGATTATATCCTGTTGGCCGATATCAGCGACAGACATTTGCGATGGAGTCACTCTTACGCCGGGCACAAACTTCAGCGTTATCGCATCCGACAGTCCGTTTGGCAGTTGAACCTGCAATCACACACAAGCACACTACATAAATACACTTTATTGTAAAAGGACATTCCAGGACTCACCTCTAGCTCAAAGCTAACGTCATTCGTTTTGACAATGTTGAGAACATCATTAAAAGTTGTCGTCAAGTCGATTTGGCATGCATATGCCCCAAGCTCGGCGTCGAAATAGGGCATTACCGTGTAGTGCTCCAACAATGCGGAGCCGAATTGCTGTTGCTTCGTTGTTAGACGACACGTGAAGAACTTTATGGGAACTTTATCAATTAAGTTCGAGCATTTAGATACATTCTTGGCAATCTACACAGCAGCATGGATGGGGAGGGGAGCAACGGTTAGTGATGTCATACTTGAAAGCGAGCGCACACAGTTTGGATTGCAATCGAATTCTTTGTCGGAACTTACCAAATTGGCGAACTTATCCACTTGGAGATGATTGCGTACGATTAGGTGTCCTCGATACGATGTGCCGCTAAATATGTCGAACGATTTGAAGAACTCAATCTGGAGGACGATGTGAGGTAAGACGACAGTGATTTATTATTTTTTTTTTTTTTTTTCGTTACATTCCCGAGAATGCACTTACCTTATCGGCATCACGAACTTCAACGTCGTACTTGAGGAAGTTTCCCGTTTTATCACCATTGGTGATGACGACCTTTTCGCCCAACTTGAATCGATTTCCCAAGACTTTAGCTACTCCTGTAAGATAGATGAATGAGGATGAGTAAAAAAAAATAAGACATCGAACAAGAGTGTGGTTGAAAAAATGAAGACAACATGAAGTGAATTGAAAGGGGCTTACGGCTTAAAGCACTGCATGACCGTATTTCGAAGAGAGCCGACACCAAGCGAGAGATTTATGCAAAATAAATAGAATGGCAAATCAGGGACACATAATTCATTGCATTAAATCCGGTCCCATAAATACTCCTCCTGCTGCCGCTGTTCGGAGGAGCACAAGCAGACTAGTCGCTGCTATACCATCATAAAAATCGATTAGTGTTATTATCCTTTAAGTCATTTCCCTTGGTTTAGTGTGTGTCTTTTCTACAATTCGTCGATGCTTTGGCAGTGTTTCGTGCTTTAATGCAAATGGTTTGTTTGTGTATGCATGGATTATGCCATCCATCAGAGGGCAAATTGGTGGCATAATTTTGCTAATAAAAGTGACTTTGGAATTTGCGGAAATCGGGAGGATGCGATTCACGCTGGGAAGTAGATTCTTTGTATTGCTGGTTTACATTTTAGGGGCTTTAAGCGCTCATTGTTTTGAGCTCGTAAAAAGACATTTCGAGAAATTAATTCGAGATTTTAGTATCAATAACTTAAGTTCGGAATGTAGTTGTTGATGAAAGGAAATGTCGCTAAAAGTAAAAGGCCATCAAAAGGTGTTGAAATAATTACATAAATGAACATCGCCGCCTGTAATATAGTGAAATGCAGAAGATCGAAAGACCCTAGAGCAGTGATTAATGTGAGGACCAACCAGTTAAAGATTTCCTCCATGTGTGTAATATCTTCGCTAACGTAACTCACATAGGTTATCTTGAACTGTAAGGCTAAAACAAAGGCCACATTACATTACACCCCTCCTAATTTCGTCGTCCCAATCAACATCATTGCTTTCCTTGTTGCAATATAGGCGATCCACATGGACAACTCGTGGTCCTCGTTGGATTCGGAAGATGACGATAACTGGGTAGGAGCCTTGCTAGTCCAGCTGCAGCTTGGGTGATTTTTCCTTTCTACGATGTGGCTTTTAAAGCCATACCAGATCTCACTCGTTGAATTCAGGTGCTGTCGCTCACACATGGTATCTGGTCTTCATGCGATCACTCGCAAGCTCTGTAGTGCTTCTTGTCCTCTGCTGTATGTCATTAATATTTCTTTAAGGCCCACCACGTATTCCTCGCATCAGATCTTCAATGCGGTATCCGAATTTTAGCTGACTGGATAGCCTGGCAGTTCGACCAAAGAGAATTTCAAATGGAGAATTACAAGTTGAACAATGAAACGCATTTCGGTAGATAATAGGGAAAGGGTATTCGTCGTTCCCACTCCCCTTCATTTTCAGCCACGACTTTGGAAAGGTGTTCCATTCTGTCTGATTGTGGGTAAAGGGGACTTCAGCCGGACTTCAGAAGACAGCGGCTAAAATGCAAACTTCCTTGAATATTTTTAACTCGAAGTTTCGTTTTAGATCGGAGTGAAATTCCACAGGTACACCGCACCTACACACCCACTGGTCCATCATCTGGTCGGTTTTAGTTTCTTGAATTATGATCGCAAATGCCTCAGGCAACTTGCTTAAGTAGTCGGCAAAAACAAGGATATAACGATTACCATTTTCAGTTTCCGGAAACGGGCTTGCGATGTCGACGGCAATTCTTTCAAAGGAGACACCCACGCTGCAGTCGTACATTTTATCTCTGGATTTGACTTTGGGTCCTTTGGTGGTGTCGTTTCTTGCACTTAGCCAATAAAAGCGTTCGCGTACCTTGCCCAGTGTCATGATTTCTAAGTGCCCTCCAGATACTCCCTTGTGCACTTCTCATAGAATCTCCTAGATTTCTACCGTGGAACCACAAGCTGCATTTGAGAGGATTTTTCACCTCACATTTCCTATTTTTCCGCATAACACCATCTTTTACAAAAAGGAAAAATTCCCACTAAGCCCAGTCCAGACAGAGATATCGCCATTTACATCGATAGCCAGGCTACGCTCAAAGCAATGTAATCGATCAACATCAAATCTGATATAGTCAGGGGCTGTCGCACAATGCTTAAGGCATTGTGCAGTCAGAACCGGGTGAGACTATGCTGGGTGCCAGGACACTGCGGTATAGAACGTAACGAACAAGCTGATGAGACTGCAAGAAAAGGAGGGCTCCTTGGAAACAGTGTGGTTTCTAACATCAAACCACCCCTCTGCGTAGTTAGAGGCACTATTGAGGAGAAAATTGTAATGACAGCCAACCAAAGGTGGTCTCGTCTGGCTGGACACAGGGTGTCTAGGTCCCTCTGGCCACGACTAGACGAAAAAGGATCGAAGGCACTATTAAAACTGAGCAGGGACAAGCTTAGAACTTTAGTGGGAATTCTGATAGGACATTGTCGCCTGAGGAAACACGCAAGGAGGCTCAGGCTTTCTGACACAGATTTTTGTCGATTATGTAGTGATCTGCAGGCGGTTGCGGATATAGCACACATACTGTGCGAATGCGAGGCAATTTCGCGAGTGCGCAGAAAATATTTTGGGGAATACTTCTGTGGAAGTTTGGAAGAGGTACACGGCACAAACTTTAGAGGCCTTCTTGGCTTTTACAGGGAAATTGGCTGTATCACGGTGAATGTTGAGGTTGTTTTTGCCTTTTGAATGTTATTTTCAACTGATTCCCCAGGTATCACGATGGGCCCGTTTTGGTGCCTAGTGTCTGTGTGGTCCTTTTCACCACACCCCTGTTTTAACCTAACCTAACCTAGCCCAGTATGCCTTTAACGCAGGGCGTTTGCCAGAGATATCTCTTGCATTCAGCTTCTCCATAAAAACCTTTCAAGCGAGCATAGGCTCGATGTTAGGATCCTCTTGTTGTGCGTTGCAAAGTTCCTCTGTGCTTCAGCCTTCTGCAGGCTGAGAACCTTTTCTTTGCATAGAAATACCTTCGTCTTTTCCTCTTTTCACACGCAACGTTTACAATTGGGCTCACATGGGCTCCAGGAAAGCGCGTCGGCCTTGCGATGCTATCTTAGCGATGTTGTACCTCGAAGTCATAAGTCTGCAATCCATCGATTTCAGGTTTTTCGAACTGAAGTTACTTTTTGAGAGGTTCGTATGCACAATGAACTTCTGGCCACACAGGTACTTGTGAAATGTATCGTCCCCAGTATTAGAGCAAGAAGTTCCCGCCTGCTTACAGAGTAATTTCTCTCTGGACGGGATAAAACTTTGCTGAAGTATGCCACCACTTTCCCCTGTCCATTCCTAAACAACGGCAAAATGGTGCCACCACCCACATAACTAAAGTCTGCGGCCACGATAAATGTTTTGTCTGGAGCGCAGTAAGCTAGTATTGGGCCTACAAAGTCGCTGCTTCAGATCTTAAAAGCTCCTTTCGCACTCACCTGACCACTTAAACTGTCTTCCTTTCTCGGTCAACTGGTGCAGACACTTGGCGGTTCCGGCGAAGTCCTTTACGAATCTTCTGTAATATGTGGCAAAGCCGAGAAAGCTCCTTACTTGGTGTTTGTCTATGGGAACTGACCAACTTCTCACGGCCTCGATTTTCTCTAGATCCGGTTTTAATCTATCCGATGTTATCACATGCTCCAAATACTTACTTCTTTGGATTGAGCTTCAAGTGTGCTGCCTGTGAATATATCTCTCAAGTAGTATCGATGTTCAGCGAGTCTTTCCAACAACGATGACATCGTCCAAGTACAGAAAGTAGGTTTTTCACATCAGACCATGTAAGACACCTACCGTAAGACGCTCAAAGGTGGCCGGATTATTACGCAGACCAAATAGTATTACTGTTAGCTGCCATAGCCAATTGCCAGTTGTAAAAGAGTTCTTCTCTTTGTTTTCTGGATGGATCTGTGCCTGCCAGTAGCCACTTTTCAGGTCAAGGGTGGAAAACTATTTTGCTCCATGAAGGGTGTCCATATGTTATATATTGTACGTTAAGGGTAGCTGTCCTTCTTCGCGACATCGTTAAGCGTCCGGTAATCCACGCAAAATTGAGTGCTGCCATCCGTCTTCTTCACAAGTACAACAGGCGACGCCCACGGAATTTTCGAGCCTTCGATCAAACCTTCATTTTCCATGGTCGATATCATTTCGAAAGTCATCTAGCAGGTTGGCGGATTGGTCTAGGCGGTGTTGCATTTAGTGTGTTCGACCATACTCTGCATCCTGTGACGCAAGAGAAAATTGTCACACTTCCAAAAAGTAGGTGGGTTAAGAAAACATAATTTTTACTTGCAGTATTGCAGTTACCGCGCTTTTTACTAGATTGGACAAGATGGCGTTGAAATCTGGCGGTAAATAACGCGTTCTATTTGACGACGAAGCCTTGAGCCTACTCCTTTATCGCCTACTCCTCCGAAAACGTTCACCCAAAATCCTAAAATCGTTTCCAAGGCAAAATGTATTCACAAAATATTCAGCCGCCCCATTCGCAATTACGGGCTATGGAGCAGATATAACAATAAACCCTGAACAAATATATGTAAATACATTGCACATTTCAAACCAGGACAACGGCCAACCCCATTTGAGACGGAAACAAATCCGCCGACCGATCGAACCAGAGGTATGTATTTTAGGTACACGCTCTAGCACTTATTTTTGAAATCAATTCAATTCACAAAAACAATCGCCCGCAGCGCGATCATATGTTTACTCTGCTGTGCATATCTTCTCCATCACAGCAGGACATCTGGCCAACAATAACGCACATTATCTCATAATACGCAACGCAAACGTTTGTATTCACAGGCAGCAACGCGCCGAAAGGCGCACAATTGGCACAGAGCTCACTAATTGAATAGCGAAATTATCGAAGCGATGTCTATCTGCAAGTGGGCAAATAAGCTCATTGAAACACCACTCCTGTTCACATGTCTCTGATGGTTAGCTCGCTCCATTCGATTCCGACAAATCCCACAGCAAAAACCGAGAGATGCGTAGCGTATGCACCAAGGACCCACTACGATTCACCATCAATTCAGTCAAAACAATAACTTTCAGGAAATGATGCAGCAATTACATAAAATCTCTCACAACGGTCACGGTAATGGCGATGCTTGAGCGAAGCTAGGAAAAACTGATTTCCGCTTCAGTCGAGAGTTGAAAAATATTTCCGTCGCTTGGCGGAAGTCGCAAAATAATTTAGAAAACAACCAACTTACCAGTGTTCCTGTCAATCGATACGATGCGCTCATCAGAACTGGACCAGTGCGAGGACAAAGTTAGAGGTGAATCGAAGCAGATAATGTCACCGACAGAGAAAATTGTCTACTCCAGGACACGAGCACGATGACAATACAACAGCAGCATCCACATGAAACGAGAGCCGAGTGGGTGGAGGAAAAAAAAATTAAAAGGATATAGTGTGTGTAGTGTTCGCGTTTCGATTTCCTTGTGCATCAAATGAATCGAACTATAAACTTCTGGAGCGAAGACGAAGAAAAAATATCGCAGCACAGAACTTGATGTGACACTATCAGGAATGGCAGTGTTCCTTTTTTTCGGGGTAGAAAAGGATATTAGATTCTGATTTATTTTTCCTGCTGCAGCTCCAAAAGTTTATTTCCAAACGTATTCGTGTGCGCTCGGAATAAGAGTCAGTTTTTACTTACCTTGGTCGGGAAGATGTTTCTCGATTCTGCAACAGACAGTTTGATGTAATCCTCAGCATGCTTAACTCCGGTGGTGTCCTTTAGACTAATGGCAATCATGTTGCTTGTTTCCCTGGGAAGATTTATCTGCAAAAAGGTAGAACACAAACATAACCCATAACAAGAAGCACAGTAAAGATCGGACTAAAAGCGTAAAATTTAACAAACTGAATGAGACGAGTTGAAATATAGTCTATTGGAGTCCATTGTATATCCGCTTAGTGAGAGACTTTTTCCAACAACTTGGACTTTTTCCCATTGGGGTTGAAGAACAACAACAGCAACAAAAAAAAATTGCGTTCGATACACGTAGGAGGTGGGATTAGGTCCATTGCTCTAGGTACAACGACGACGTACGACAAAAAGGATGCTCCTGCTTATGGTGTACACTGAGCAGATTACGTGTACAACGGCCAAGTGACCAGGAACTATGGTGCAACTTACGGCAAGGTAATTGGACGAAGGACCCCAGAGAGAGGAAAACAAGATAAAATGCCATGGAATATTAATCTACGACGAATTATGTTCGCCGAGGACGTGATGAAATTGACGTCATCCGTTATCTGGTCGGGTACACCTTTAAGTAGATGATTTAAGATGCACCTTTCGACAGAGAACTGAGTTGGATGCCTGGCGGCGGCAACGATGACCGAGCGCTCGAAGAGAAAGTTTTGAGCGCTAAAACTTTTAATAAAATAGCACTTGTAATGTTTTATCAGCATTTTGGTCCTTTATGAAGAATTTTTTTCAAAGAGGATATATTTTGGAAGCAGACACATCTGTAGAAGCTGAGGGATTGATTGTAAAAAAAAGAAGAGAACACTGAGCTCTGCCTGTCGTTTGGAACTTTTAAGTTAAATTAATGGTGAAAGATATAAATTTGCGTTTTTGTATGAGTCCTGCTGTAGCTGCCCATTTTGAACAGTTTGGCAAAGCTATATGAGCATCGTGGGCGCGTTTCGTTTTAAATGACTTTTAAAGAATTGTGCCTCTGGTGTTGGCTCTTGATCTGGACACAATTCCTGTGACCAGTAGTGTCAACGTTGTCAGTGCATAAATAAGGTGGTTAAGACTTCTAGAAGATTGTGTCTCTGATGTTGGCTTGTGTGCTGCACTGAATTATTTTGGTGCGACGTAAAAACAGTCAGATCACATGACAAAGTCATATTCCCTCAATACAGAGCAAAGCGGTTGTCTCTAATCTAATTTTTGGGGCCTTGATAACGTCACTCTGGTGGTGCCGATTTGCGATTTTTGTGATCTTTCATTTTTTGTTTGGAAATTTTTTTGGGTGAGATAAGCCATTTTGATTCACTGTTGTTTAAGAATGTCTGTAATCCTGTGTCTTTTCTAAACAGCAGTAAATCATCAATTTTTTCTGTGAATTTTCCCATTTTTTAGGTTCTTTTATGTTTTGTGACGAAGTTTTTGCTCTAAAATCCGTGAGGCGGTTGAACCTCGTAATCTTAAGGCAAATTCACAGGCCAGCGAATAATTTGACATCAATCGAAAATGGCTTTTCACAATTTTTGGAAAAAAATTCAGTATTCCCTGCTTCTGCTGGTAAGTCAGTTTCTAAAAAAAATTTACTATTTACTACACTACTATTTACTACAATTTACTATAAAAATTACTATTTTTTGTCGTGGAAAGGTGATATTCGTCAAAGGGGCCTTGAGGACTGTGGGCCTTGAGGATGTCAGAATTGAACTCATTAGAAAAAAACTGACATTTTCCACCTTATTATTGTTAAGTTTCTGGACGTAAGTTTTGTGTGCGTTAACTAAGTCTCAGTAAGGACTAGTCGCCAAGCCTTCGTCGCACATTTTGTTCCAAGCATATTCGAGTTTCCCCGTGGATAAAACAAGAAATTTAACGCCGCCGAAAATGATTCCGAAAAATAATATTGGATACACTTTTTTCAATTCCGAGCATTCAGTCCCGTACCTCTCGCGAAGGTTTTATCGGACATTTTTATGGGGATATATTTTCGTAGATAACTTTGCAGACCTTCGAAACCTACACCGGAAAAAGTGTGTATTTTTTAAATTAATGTACTTTTGCCCTTCTAAGGCTTTTTTCAATTTTATGTGATTATCAATAGACCTGGGTCGATTGCTAAAAAAAACCTTAACCCTAAGCCCGACTTGGTGTTGCGTGAACAGTCGTTTTTCTTAAATATTTAGATGTCGTCATTTAAGTAAGAGTTTTTCAAGGACGAAGGGTAAGAGATGGGACGTATAAGAGTCTCACTGGCGGTTTTGCGGAAGTGTAGATCGACTGAAGCTTTCTTCGATTGCTCCTTTATATATCTTCGTTATTTTATTATTTTTGTTTTTTACAATTTTTGTATCTCTTGCGTGCCGACCTGTGATGTTTTTTTTCTCTTCCATACACTGGTCGGTTCCATACACTTCGGTACAGAAATATTTTTCCACTCAGCACTCAAAATTAATCTCACGAATTTGCCGGTGTCGTTTTTTTTTAACAGCATTGCAAATAAAAGCGAAGGTACAATTTCTTCGCAGTAATTTCTTAGGCCATCCCATTCAGTGTTGCTTCTAATTAAACTAGGCGCTCTCTCCTTTTTAGCTAGACTTTTTTCGATCATCATACTTTCTTCGGTCATAGCATTCGCCTACGTTCGTGGGGTGATGAGATGCGCAACAGCTCAAAGTGGTCAACTTAAGGAGTCAACTTCTCACAACTATGTAAGCTGTGTGTATTGTGTTGACCCCTACAGTTTTTGCCGGAATCCAAATATGGAAATTTGAGAGGATTATCAGAATAAATATTAATTTCCGAAGGTTTGTAAGACCCTCGCAAAGGTAGGGCCGTTAAGAAGTCTTTATTTTAAGACAGATATGGGAATCGAACCCAGACCTCCCGCGTAGTAAGCACACACTGACCGCGGATCATCACGAGAGGGGCAAGGGTAACGAATACCCCTTAACAGTAAGAAGTCGACGAAGTCTTTGCTTTTTTACTTTAGTTGGCGCTAGAGTCAGTGGTGGACCTGGGCTTCAAAAATGGGTTTGTGTTTCTGAAGTCAGGTAACAGCCATTTTCAGTAGAATTACTCATAGAATCAAGCGTTCAGTCTCGGGCAAACAAGTATTGATTTTCCTTTCTTAAGCGTTTTAATGTTGATTCTGCAACCCTCTGAAGATTTCTTGAGCTGATGCTGGGATGAAGGTTAACGTGAGCAAATCCGAAGTGATGGTTGTTTCCTGAACTCCTGTGCAGTGTTCCCTGCACGAAAATAGAGTACCATTGACACAGTTAGAAAAGTTTAAGTATCTCGGGGTCTTTTCACGAAAGAAGGAAGGAGTGATACTAACTTATCCTGCAGGATTGGCCAAGCTAGAGCAATAGTAAAGGAACTGGTGCCAGCCGGTCATCAGGAGAGGAGCTTGGAGTGAAAGCAAAGATCTCAGTTTTTAATTCAGTCTTCGTTCCAATTCTCATCTATGGCCATGAAATTTGTGTAATTGCCGAAAGAATTAGCTGGCGGCTATAAGCTGCCGAAATAAGATTTGTGTGGGGCCTTTCTGGTGATACTCTTAGGGAAAGAGTATGAAACATCAGTATTCGTAGGTATCTTAATGTTGAGCAGCTACTTTTCTGCGTGGAACGATCAATTCTTCGATGGTTTGGGCACGTCGTTTGCATGCCCCTCGACAGACTTCCTAGACAGGTCATGTTAGTCGAGATGCGAGCACGTTGCCTCCGTGGTAGGCCAAGAAACAGGTGGTGGGATCGAGTTAGGAACAGATTAAGAAATCTCCGAGACCCGTCTGGGGATCGCGCCTGTGTCTCTTGAGTCAGTGGCGGGGGATCGGGAACGATGGAAGGACCATTTAGTCGCATTCCCTTCTGTTGGCCTTCCACTTGAATTGTTTATTTCGTTTACAGGTCAGAAAGCTGGCCTGAAAATGAACCTTGGGCTTATCTTCTACAACCTATTCCTTGGAGCACGTAAGTTGAAGTCCCTTTGATATTATGGAGTTTTCCGCGATTCTGATGTTGCAGGTGGGCGGCGATCTTTTCCTTCAGCTTAAAAAGTTCACTTAACAAAAAATTGTGCCGCTATGCTTTACACTGTTGACATGTTCCTTATAATTGTTGAAGACCCTTCACAAAGCCGACTTCTCGCTTCTTGCTACGTTTTTTTCCGGATGAACCGGATTGGCAATTTGTATTTCCGTCACTTCAAGCATTCGCGTTGACGTTATGGTGCTGGTGTGGACTCATGTTACGTAGCATCCCGAGGGTTTTTTAAAGTCTGGCTTGTTTTTGCAACGAATCTACTTCCTTTCTTAGGGTTACCGATAGGTGATAGAGATGCTCCATTTAAAGCTTTTCATTATCGACATAAGTCTATAAAGGAAGTAATTAACCCCTGGAACTCGAGCTAGAAAAATAACTCTCGGCGTACGGTGGGTGGATTTTAGTCGCCTCTTACGACAGGCATGCTTTACCCCAGCTATGATCTGACCCTCTTGTTCTATCATACCATGTGAGGACCTTATAAAAACACGTATTGAGGATAAGTTAAAATATTTTGGTGGCTTTCCTGGCCACAGGAGTCTCATTGATTGTATGTTCAACTTAAAACATTGCGGTACTTTTATTCGTTAAGGCAACAAAAAGCAATCGACATTATATACATAACAAGAACAAAAACTTTCTCTCAATTCCCAAGAGAACACAAAATCTGCAACACGCATTGCAGATATTGCATCTTGATTCGAACAAAAATGTAATACTCAATAGACGAACCCATTTTCAGTGTTCAAGTCAGCATCATCTACTCTGAGAAGCATCGCATCTGTTGTTTGGAAATCAAAACAACTCGACACACAACCAACTGTTATACTGAATAAAATCAATTGAAATGCAATTTTCCGCTTCGCAAGCCACAAGACGAAACTTCATCCTTGCAGAAGTTCCCTTCTCCTTTCCTTTGGTCCAAATGAAAAGTCATTTCACTGGTCATCGCATTATTTCAGGACGAAATTGTCTCTCGAATGTCCCTCGCATTCAAAACGATTAAATCATATATATATGTGAGGAGCTCAAACGCAATCACACGTAAATAAAAAGAAAAAATAAACGACACAATTCGACCACCCCCCATCCACCATCCCCATCCCTCAACATCCAATGTACTTACCACAACTGTCAAATTATTTCCAATCTGTACATCTACAATGTCCTTGTGCGACAAATCGTACTTAATTCCATTGACGTCTTCGATATTGTGCGAGAATTCATTGCCCAGATTATCGTGGAGCGAAACCTTCAGCACGAAATTCATTCCACGAGGGATTTTCTCTTCCGTTTGTTTCAATTTAATCGAAGGATATTGCAGTGAGGCTAGAATGTATTGAACGTTTTTCACTTCGATGCCAATTGGTAAAGTTTGTTCGTAGGTTCTGGCCTGAAAAAGAAGGACGACAGACACACATACACACCAGTGATTAAACGAGAAATAAAAAGAATCTATTGTGCACAGTCAGAGATAAAGACTGCACACGGAATTGTTACTTTCAAGTTAAAGTGAATAACATACAATTATCAAATCTCTTCCGAGGGTATCGCCACTACGGATGGTGCCATCCGAGGAAACTCGTACAATGCCATTGCTAACGTCCGAATCTGGTTTGTAGACGACGTCATCGAGATTAGCCTTCAATTGTATGGTGCTACGTGGGGCAATCAGGATCGAATCCATCGTTATTCGTTTGGGCGACTCCAGTTCGAGCATTTTAAAAACTTAAATGGGGTTCCACAATGAGCGCCCGGGGGAGATTTCCAAATGATTGTGATTACTTACCGACAACCTCGACGCTGGCAGTTAGCTTCTGGCCGTTGGGTAGTATGGCGGTGGCTTGGATTTTAGCTTTGCCTGGATTAAGGGCTTTCACGCGCACTGAGATTAAATCTCTATCGGTGTATTCAATACCTTTGGGATGGTAAAAAAAAACGAAAGTTTGAGATTAGTTTTTCTCTTTCGTCGTTGCGGTAACAAATTGCGGGTAACAAATTGTTTGTAAGTTCCGTATCTGTTCTTGAAACGAAGCTCAACCATTCAAGATCATCGGAGAACCTATTTGCTGTGCGGATAGTTTGTGAGCTTGTAAGAAAACTTTACTTACAAGCTGTATCGGAATATCCGGTGAGAGGGTGTATAATGTAGACTTACCAGCGTCAGAGAAGATGTTGTAAATGTCAACCACGTCGGTTTGATTGCTTGACCAAATCACTCGCATGTTCTCAAGTGTTCCGAGGACCATTGGAGACAGTTCGGGCAGGCCTTAAATCAATTATTATTAAAACTTATTTGTCGTTTCCGAGGTAAACTTACCAAAAATAAAAGCCGGCATCACAGAACCACTCTTGATTCGAACAAGAGGGGTCTTAACTTGGATATTTAGCAATGGAACTACATGAACTTCCACAGTATCTTCAGAAATCACAACTTCCTTGCCATTGCTTGGATTCTGACTGATGCACTTGCCGGTAATTTTTGTGTTACCCAGCTTTCGAGCTGCAACCAAAGCCGATTCCATAGCTAAAAATATACTCGTTGGACGTAAAGTGCCACAAACATTTGTTATACAACTTACTGATGATGCTCTGGTCATGAACTGAGTAAACAATATTCACATCGGGGTGTGGACCTCCTTGGTAGTAAATTTGCACACTGGAGCCTATGACGAGCGTAGAGTTTCTTGGATACAGACGCAATGGCGGGAAGACCTATGCAATACCAACCAAATTAGTTACGAAAACCTCTTTATAACAGAAACTCACCTGAATATTACAAGCGAGACTAGACACGAGAGCCTCACCGTGTCCAGTATTAAAGACGACCTTTGTTTCACCAAGGGAACTTCCTGTTACAATGTATCTGCAAACAAAAATGTATGAGAAGGAAAACTTTGGACTCGATTGAAAGTCATCTACCTGATCTCTCCCATTTCGAGATCCATTTGATCGCCCAGGTTCACGCTCAAAATGTTCGTATTGAAAATATCCTCTGATAGCTCGTATATTTGAAGGTTGTATGGGTCGATGAAAAGAAGATTGTCATTGGAGTCGTACAGCTTAACGATCGCCTCGATCGATTTTGTTCTCTCGACACGATCAGGAACGTCCACTTTTATCGATCCAATTGAAACAACAGACACCGAGAGGTGAGCTGGCTCCGTCATCAAACAGCGATCGGTCAATTCAATGCGAACCTAGATAGTTAAGTCGTATTAGTCTCACCAAATGCCAGAGATGACAAAGGTTTGAACAACATTTAAAAAGCAACAGACGGGTTCACTAAACTCATCATTGTTTACTTTCAGACATTCAGCATGTGTTTTATGTGATTGTGACTTGAAAATTCTACTTACATGGCCAATTCGGTGTGGCGTTATGACCAACTCCTTCTTTTTACTATCGTACTCAATGGATATGACTCCGTTTTCAGAAACCTGGAAATCGTAGTAGCCACTTCCTTGTTGAATCGGCACTTTGTATGGTCGATTCTTGGCCAAAAATATTGAAATATGTTCCACCGGAAAGAGGGTACTGTTGACAGCCATAAATTTGATCTCGTTTTCAATAACTGGCGTAATAAGTTTCTCAGATTTTGGCTGAAATAAGAAAAATTAATTAGGTAAAAAATATATTCTTCTAAGACGCGACTAACCTTTTTAATTCCAAAGTGAGGACTCTCTGCCTTGATTCCATGTTTCGAAAGGACACTAGCGTCATAGCTCGTGACAATGCCCTTTACCTTGAAGTTATGGGAAACCTCTTTAATTGCACTGATGAGCATATCCTTTCCTGGAATTCGGACTCCCTCGATAACTTCCTCATCGGTCTCACGGAAATAGTAGATGTCCTTGTGATAGCCCTCATCAGCCTCGGCAAACTGCCATTCTATGATCAGTGACGAGATGTTCATCAGCTTTCTGTTCTTAGCATCTTGCACTTCAATTTCAATTTCGAACTTATCCTCACGCTCTTTCAGGTGCATCAGAGAGTTCTTCATTTCCATGGGGCAACTGCTGCGCAACTTTTCTGTCGCATAGAGATTCAGGAATCTCGGTTTAACACAGTAAATTGTCGTGGCATAGTTCGATATATACGGTTGGAAGTTCTTCGCCTGCAGGGCGTTGAAGACATCAAAGTTGAGAGTGGTCTGACCAACCTGACGGCAGAGTATTGTGAAAGCGTATATCGATCGTGGCGATTCGAATTCAATCGCCGTAACTTCAGCGATTTCGTTGTCATAGTTTAAGTTTGTTGTCAATTCTGCTTCGAGCGTGAAAATCTTTTGCGGGCCATGGGTGTAGAGAATATTTCTCGACGAACCGATCGGAAGAACAATCTCATTTTCAATAGGGTTGAGGATGTTTAGCTTTTCGAACACTACCAGGGTTGCCTCGTCTTTCAGCACACGGTCCATAAACTTGTACGAAACACTAAAATGTGTCGTTCCGATACTTGTACTGCGAAGGTTGAATATGTGACAAGCATTTGGAGCCAACACATCCGGCTCCTCTCGCACGCTGTCCACTTGGAAGATTTGATTTGTAAACTCGAGGTGATAGTTAAGGTTTTCGCACTTGGTGAACGGAACATAGGTGCTATTAACAAAGGCATAAACTGCGATGTGAACTTTCACATAGTCCCTCAACGATGTCTCGAAATTGTACTGGACAATTTCTAACTTAACGGGCGGCAAGAAGTATATATCCGCTGAACGAGAGATTTTTATGTTCCTTGATAGAGCAACCCGCACATGGGCATAGTTGGTAAGCATTGCCTTGCTCCGTTCATCGAATGTGTCCGAAGGCATTTTAAGATCGGCATCAATGCGTGTCGTAGCCAAACCGGTCTGGGAAATTTGTAAAAGTGTTGGATTTTGGGATGACCACATGTAGGCGCCATCGCCACCAGTTGCACGGAATTGGACTCTTTGTGCTTTCGGGGCATTCGGGTCGAAAGGCAGAATTACTTTTGTTGGGGCCAATAGGAGTTCCTTGAAGATTTGCAAATCAGCTTTAGCGCTTAACTAAAACGAAAGATTGTTACATAATTAAGAAATTTATTGAAAAGTCGAGCTATCACCTCTTTGAAGGCAGCAAAAACAGGACTTGTACCCTCTTTCAGGGCCTCGCCATAAATTCGACTTCCATTTTTGGACTTTTTCAGTACGTAGAACAGCGATTCGTCTAATTCAGAGCTGAATTCATAACGTGGACCAAGAGTTATCTTCTGATTATCACTGGAAACGAGAGGAAAGTCAACTTTTAGAAAACAAATTTTTTAAATTGAATGGAATTCGCTTTTTTTCATCAGTACCACAGGTAATCCTTGTTTTATTGGTAAATAATTTGGCATAGTCAGAAGAGATCAGTCAGCGATGATTTTCAATTAAGCAGAAGAACTCAGAAATTCGACACATAGAAAGAAGTGAATCAGCAATCAAATTAAAGACCCAACAGATCGATGTGAGCCACGACCAGTCAGACATATTCTACTCTCCGAGGGTTGTAAAAATGAAGTTCAGTAATACGCGTAAAATTCTTTCAATTCTTCAGGTTTGTTATTGAAAGTTTTTTTTTACTAATAAACCTGCACCTTTCATGTTCTTTGTCATGATATTCTTTTTAAAGTAAAGTGCGCAGCAGAACACAGTTGAGAAGTAAAAAGATTTAAAATAAGGAAGTGACGAAATAAAGTAAAGTAAAGTTCCGAATTTAAACAAAGTTACAACTTCAGAGAAAAGAATTAATCGTAGAGTGGAGTTGAAATGTAAGCGGACCGAAATGCTAAAAGAAAAAACCGTGCGTGGTTCACCGGCAGGGTACGATCCTGCAACCCTTTCTTGTCGCGAATGCTCTACTTCACTGTTAAGCTACAGCGAACACGATTGATTCTTTTCTAGATTCGACTACCTCACTAGTTTTTGCCTTACGTATGCTTTATTCGTTGCTGATTAGGAATGGCGCATAGAAGACTTGTGTTAGTGAATTTCGCGCATTGCTGCTTGTCTTGATGATGCATTAGGAATTAAGTAGCTATCCGGAGAGCAGTTTCCAAGTGTGGTTTTTTTCTGGAGAATACCATCATTAGAAGATTTATCCTTTAATTTATATCCTTGTTCCTCTTGTAATGGAATTGTAGGTTCAAGGATAGTAAGAGGAGGCGGCGTGCAGATTCTTCTTCGGCACAGATGAAGGGCTTCAATTTTGTACGGTGGAATAGTAGCACCTACTTTTTGGGTCCAAAATTGTATTGTTTCATCCACAGCCTCACAAGTTGAATTTTCCCGTCCAGGATTCCCTGAAGCTAGAACTTATATAGATTCCGACAAAGTCAAGATTGTACGTCGGTAATTTAACCTTTACAATGAGTGAGTCAATGAATGCATTAACAACGGAGAGTGGCGATCCTTGTGGACCTCCCTTTTCAAGTTTGATTATAGATGAACACGAGCCTACAATGTTAACATGAAAAGTTCTGCCACATAATAAGGATAAGATGACTTTAAGGATCACTTTTGGAACACCGCAGAGATAAAGTCATTCTACTGCTGAGCAAGCTAACACTTTATCGAAACCCTTTTTTACATCGAAAGACATGAGAACACTATGTTGTGAATTTGATAGATTTGTTGCGGATATTGGGCGGTATCCTTCATATTTAATGTCGGTCTTAAGAGCTTTTAGGATTGGGGATGAGTTGCACTTTTTTCTAATCATGAGGGAAGTTACCTGTGGGTCAAATGTTGTTTTAAAATATCCAAATTTTTTAACTCTTAGATTTTTTAAAAAGAATGCTTAGACAATAACCACACACAAGCGGTTCTTATCGGAAAGTAAGCTAACAGCCTGTTTATTTTTTTTAGCTCTTACCTCGTGAACAAGTCAACAGCGATCTCGTGCTTCTCGCCCTCCACCGTAACCCAGTTGTAATGCGGCAACAAATTGACCGTCAATTTGTTTGGCGTGCTTACAGTAAGCGTTGCTCTCGGTACAGGCGACTTTGGTGCATTACTGTCCGAGGTGTAGCTACCCTCGGGTGGGACGTTGCGATCGCGTAAAACGACAAAAGTTCTTCCCAGACGCTGGCCAGTTGCTTTGCTGCCACTTATCGAGGCGATGTTAGTGTCCTCAATCTGTAGGAAATACTGACTGTTCAGGGATATCTCTTGCAGTTTCCCTTGCTTCAGCTGTAAAATTCGGAATTTTACGGTGTCGCCGGCCAAAATATGAACATCCGAGGGATCCAGAATAATGTTTGCCAGCACATTGATGTAGACTTCGTTGATTGGCACAGCAGAATACTCTGGATATGGAATTTGCACAGTAACCTAGAAGCACACCATAATACACGTGTTCACGGACGCAGTCAAGCAATCTTACCTTTGCAGCTCCGGTATTGATGCCCTCCAACAGCACCATATAGCCTTTCATGTGTAGGGCTTCAAACTTCTCCAGTGACTTGGGCACTTCATGGTAACTGCTCTCGGTGAATGTGAGAAACCGCAAAGCTGGTTGCCATTCCTTACTTTTGCTCGACTCCTGCCGGAGTGGCGATATATTCCATGTGAATTCGACGCCCTCCAGCGTTGTAAAGGCATTGCCCTGAGAGTCTTGCGCCCATAGTTCAAAGGTCTCCGGCGCTTCCTCCAAATACAGCTCTCTTGTTGTGGTCAAAACCCGCAACTGGTCGATTACGTCCAAAATAACATCGCAGCGTAAGACCTCTGTGGTTGCTGTGTCCTCGGCAAGGACTATGGCCGTGTTACGACGACGTTCCCGCGACAGCACTGTGACGACGGCTTTTGAAGAGCATTCACTCTCGACATCGTCATATTGCGGAGTTATTAAAATAAGATCTTGCCGTGACGACATCCTAATAATTGATTCATCGATAAAAATTGCGATAGAATATTCATACCCGGCTTGTTTGAGGTTAACCATGCACTCACCATTTGAAGCAGCCTTTTTCGATTACTTCCAAGGTGAAATTGATGGAAATCTTGTCAAATATTGGTAAAAGAACACGTGGATAGTTAAGTTTTGTTGTTTGCACATTGCATATGAATAAAATTAGGAAAATTGAAACAATCGCCTTGAATTTCTCCATGGCGCGAATTTTATAGCACACCACAAACAGCAAAATGCGAAATGCCAAATGAAATGACAGCTGCGAGATGTAAACAGTGCGGTTTTAACGGCAAAAAAAAGTTCGAATAATGCCGCTAGGTTGGTTAAACTGAAAATAAGTGAGCGCCTGTATGGGAACGATGTAGTGTTCTTTTCAAGCGTTTATTTCACAAAAGCGGAGTGCATGGAAACTTGAACACTTTGTTTTTTCATTTAATTGAACAGATATCTATCTTTTTACGAATCTGCCCATTCCCACAAGTGACAAAAAAATATTCTGTCATTGTAGGGAAATGAAGATAATATATCTCTATAGAATTTTGGTTTTGGAATTCGAGTTTCCATATTTTGATATTTTGTTTTCAAAGCCTCAGTTTTCTAGTAGTTTTTGTTCAAATTAGCTGTGAAAGTCACTAATATCAAATTGCCTTGAGAATTTTAAATTAAACTTGCAGAGAACGTCACTTTTGTCTCAACTTAGAGCAAATTAACGGCAGCTAAGATGAAGATGCTTCGCATGACAGCAGGAGTAACAAAGCGAGATAGAATAAGAAGTACGAAGATCCGAGGAAGCCTCCATGTAAAAGAACCTATCTCCAGAAAAATGGTGCACGACCGGCACAATTGGTATTGCCACGTTCAAAGGAGAGATCCTACGAACCCCATCAAAAAGGCAATGTCAATCAACATTCCAGCTCAAACGCGAAAGAGAGGAAGGCCTAAACATTCATGGATCACACAAATGCAACGACAGCATTTATTTGGCCTCAGTGACGTAGAGATCCAAAACCGGGTGGCTAGTATATTCTGAGGTCAAATCGGCGAACACCACAAGCGGACCATTAGGAATGCAGCAGCGTGGGGGGAGGCTATGATAATTAACTCGCGCCTCACAAACTCGAGCCTAAATGGAAAAGAAGAAGAAGAAGTCACTTTTGTCTCAACTTTGGATGTGAATATCTGCGCAACCGAATACCCCATCTTATATTCAGCTCGTAGTTTCGAGGTCAGCGTAAGATTCTTGATATATTTCCATCTTTTATGGATCTTCTAAATCACCTTTAAAAAAAACATGGGCTAAAATTTGACAACTAATTAACAAAAATGAATAATGAAAAAAAAATTCTAGTCGGCGTTTAAAGAGCGTGAATGGCTAAACGAGTTTTCAAAAACCCAAAAGTCAGTTTTTGATTCAGTGTGAAAAGCATATAAGAACAGACAAACAAAAGATCAACCTGGTACGTCGAGTACTCTTTTCTATATTATTTTCTATAAAATTTCTATATAAGTTACCATAATGTAGTAACATACTTGAGCAGTAACCTTATAACAACATATTTATGACAGATCTGACATAACGCATCTCAGTGGGTGTGTTTGACTTCCGAGGTCCACATAAAATTACACTTTTATTCGTAATTTTTTATGAAAATTAAATTGAAACTGGCGTAAAAGTTATATATTCACTATAGCTTCCCATAAATAAAGAAAAATCTATATTTCATGCCCACTACAATTTTTCCAGTGGCACTTTCCGTGATTAATATAAATCTTTATCCTTTCTAGATTAAATCCTCTACAAATCACGTGATTTACCAAATAAATTTAAATCCTCTCGGCAGGCGATTAAAAATAAATTGTTCAAATAAATTCCACTTACCCTATTAACAAACCTGTTTTGAGCCGCGTTGTCATAAGCAACGTAAAACAGGAACAGAAACAGAATCTCATACATTAGCAACTGAAACCTAAATTTGCTGAATGCTTTTTGCGTTGCTAATGTATCAAATTCTGTTTCTATTCCTTGTGTTTTGCAAGCAACTTGTAAAACAGGAACAGAAATAGAATCCCATACATTAGCAACTGAAACGTTAATTCGTTGAATGCTTTTTGCGTTGCTAATGTATCAAATTCAGTTTTTGTTTCCGTTCTTATTCCTTGTGACAACGCGTCTTTATGCATCTTTGTAACACTTTTAGAATCAAAAAAGGAAACTGAAACTTTCCCTGTATGACAAATCTGTCATAAACAAAATTTTTTATTGGAATTTTTACAACAAAATTCTTATTTCGCTTCTGGAAAATGACATCACCTCTCTCTTTTGAGAGCGGTGATGTCATTTCAAAATGACCACCGCTCTCTTTTGAGAGCGAACATGACAGAAAATAAAAGTGCGAGTGTCAAATTAATCCTATATTGTCTAGTGGGGCCACTTTGGGATTTATTTTTAAACACTTCCTGTCAATATTCTCTTTATACCCGGTGAAGACAAATATAGTACAAGATTTCAGAAGGAAAACAAATTCAAATCCTTATGTAAAACTAGGCAAATTCGATTTCTTAATTTGAAATATACCACGAAGAGATCCAAAACCGGGTGGCCTGCCGGTATTTTCTGAGGTCAAATCGGCGTACCCCACAAGCGGATCATTAGGAATGCAGTAGAGTGGGAGGGTTATAATCCATCACTTCAGATTCCTCGAGAATAAATGAAAAATAAGAAGAAGAAGAAGACAAATTCGATTTCGAAAATGTTTCTCGCTTGCAGATCATGCTCATCTAATGCCCGACAAGGAGCCTGTATCTGACAACTGGAAAGAGGTTTTTAGTTTTCCAGACTGGAAATGAAAACACTAGTGAGAACTGTCATTTGCAGTGTGGAAGTGGGATTAGTTTATAAAATATTGTTTTATTTTGCTAATATCTATTTTAAAAAATGGCTAGTGAGACAGAAGGAACTACTAAACAAAATAAAGAAACAAAAACCAAAGCTAAGAAATCTACAAAATTCGCTGTGCGAACGGCAAAGTTTCTTAAAAATAAATGCACACAGGATGAAGTGTTTTCGTACATCGATGGCCTGCACCAACAATTGAAGAAAAAAACGAAAAAACTAGGGAAATATAAAGAAAAAATCAAGAAATTGGTAAATAAACATTTAAATCTAATCAATACAAGGTTTTCCATCGAATCATGCTCATTTTTAGACAAAGAAAATACGTAAATTGGAGAGTGTGAAGGCTGCACCAATAGAAGATCAAAAATGTGCAGAGGTTGTTGCGGAAAACAAGAATGTTAAAAAGGAACCGACGGGTAAGTGAATGAATATAAGACTATTGAGAACTTTGCTCCAAGAGGAGCACGAAATACGCTGTTTTAGAGACAAATGTTCTAGTAAGTGGGCCCTTGACTATCATCAGTAACCGATGGTCGTTAAAGTCTTAATAGGCGCTCGTTGTGCTTAACATTTTGACCATTGGACTGTAACGTTATGGATGATTATTTAACATATGGACTATTATCATCAAAAGACTGGTTGCGAACAAACAACTAGCCTCAGAATGGGATAAGCTGACCAGTGACGGCCATGCCAACGAAAGAGGCTAAAAGTTTCGGATGAGCACACAAAATATTAAGTCTGTTAATAGAACAGGGGAAAGATCTAAGAAACTAATACAATCGAACAGAAATAAGCTAAGAGCTTTAGTCGGAATCCTAAGAAGACTGCTCCCAAAACACGCAAAGAGACTCAGGATATCTGGCGCGGATATCTGACGCTTCATCCGCTGTCTCCGCTTCGAACGCAAGGCAATTTTGGATTCTAGGCGCCAATTTTTTTTTTATAGGAATATTGCTTTCAAAGTTCAGCAGAAGTGAAAGGCACTAACTTTAACGTCCGTCGTGGCTATTGCCGGGAAATTGGTTGTTTCACCAGGCAGAATGTTTAGGTTTTTTGTCTTTTGAATGTTAATTCCCCAGGGATCGCAATGGGTTCGCTTTTAAGATTAGTGCTTATGTGGCATATTTTCTCCCACCCCTGCTTTTAACCTTACGCAACCTTATGGGCCACGTTAAGCCGGAAAATTTGCATAGACTCTAAACCACTGAAAGGCAGATATCACTGCCATCCAAGAAACCCAGTGGGATAGGCCGGGAAAAAGTGAAATTGAAACCTCGCAATGTAAAGTAATATGCGTTAATAACATTGAGGCAGACGCGATACTGCGCAGCTTGAGAAACGCTCACCTAGATAGCAGTCTATGCGACTGGATCGGGCCCATGTTAAGCACACGAAAAATAAACTGCTACCTAGGCGAAGTATGCAGCAGACGAAACGTCAGCAGAGGAACACCGCAGGAAGGTGTCCTATCTCCGCTCATATGAACCCTGGTAATGGACGAATTGCTAAAAACCCGGGAGAGGGAAGGCTTCACTGTGAGCGCATACGCAGACGATGTAGCAATCCTGATCCCAGGTAAACTCCCATCAATCCTCAGTGACCGACTCAGCTACGCACTCCGCATTGTTGGAAAATGGGTTGAGGGTCGAGGACTGGGAATAAACCCCTCTAAGACGGAAGTTGTGTTGTTTACAAGGAAAAAGGCAGTTCCATCCTTCAGCAACCCAAGAATGAGGGGAGTGGAGTTACCGTTATCCAAATCGGTAAGATACCTGGGCGTCATATTAGACTCCAAACTCAGCTGGAGAGATAATATAGAAGATCGTGTCAAGCGGGCATACGTGGCACTATACGCCTGCCGCAGAAAATTCGGAAGCATGTGGGGACTGCAACCAAACATGGTACACTGGATGTAGATAGCGGTTGTAAGACCCATCTTAACTTACGGTGCAGTTGTATGGTGGAAGGCTACGGAAAGAAAGTGTCATCTCTCTAGCCTCGCCAAAGTTCAAAGGGCAGCCTGCATGGGTATAACAGGGTCCCTAAGGACCACACCCACCGCGGCACTGGAGGTACTACTTAACCTTACCCCCTTGGACATATACTGCAGCAGCAAGGCAGCTAAAACAGCTGTTCGCCTAAGGGAATCCGGACTGTGGTCCTCAAGACCTTATGGACACGCCTCTGTGGAAACTCAATGGGCTGCCTCCACAGACACCCCAGACACGGATTATCTCCCTATGACATTCACCTTCAACAGGAGATTCACTACCAGAATACCTGAAAGAGGTGAATGGGAAGATAAGACCATTACAAGAGATGACGATGTATACACCGACGGTTCTAAGATGGACGTCGGAACCGGTGCGGGCATCTTCTCTGGAGATCTGGGTCTAGGTAAATCTTTTCGAATTAATGACGACTGCAGCATTTTTCAGGCGGAGCTGGCAGCCATAATCGAAGCTGCCTCCGAGCTGAAGAAACACGGCCCCGCAAACAAGACCATCACCATATACTCTGATAGCCAAGCGGCAATTAAAGCCTTGGAATCAGACGTGGTGAAGTCAAGGGCTGTAAAACTATGCAGGGAAATTCTGGAAGAGTTATCACTTGGCAACACTGTAACTGTGTGTTGGGTGCCAGGTCACACAGATACATCGGGAAACGAAGAAGCGGACAAGCTTGCGAGATTTGGGTCTGGAATGAATGCGTCTCTAGCCCTCAAATCTATAAGAGTCCCGCTGAGTTCGATAGCACGTAGGATAGAAACTGAATCCTTGAGTAGAACCAACCTACGTTGGACAGAACTTGGTGCAGACACACAAGGGAGCTATGGCCAGCGGTAAGCAAAAAGAGATCACTATTTTTGATCGGACTAGCCCGCAGGAACATCCGAGTGCTCACGGGAATCCTCACGGGGCACTGCGCTGTGGGTCTACATGCTGAGCGGCTAGGCATACCGCATAACGATTACTGCAGAAGCTGCAGGGACGTTGAAGAAATTGAATCTGTTCGTCACCTGCTCTGCGAATGCCCAGCCCTAAACAGCATCAGGCGTAGTATCCTCGGCAGCTACTTCTTCAACGAGCTCGAAGATCTAAATAATGTAGATCTAAAGGACCTCCTAAGATTTGTATACAAATCCGGATGGGTCCAAGAGGGCGGAACTCTGAGCTTCTAACAGCGGTCTATTTCTGTTTTCGTTCCAGGTATTAAGAAGGTTCCTAATGGACACAATGGACCCAACTGCTGGTCTAAATGAAGCCGTGACTATTGTCAAAAGGGCATCCATCAACCTAACCTAACCTAGCCTAAAGTAATCTGCGGCGACTGTTGTCGACAAAAAAAACAACGATTGTTTTCGTCGTTGGAGGCACACTTAGGCCTCAACTCCAAACAATTTTTCTTCGTGAAGAACAAATAAAAATGCGTTTCGTCTCTGCCTCCGCCATGACTTCGAGGGCAATATCTTAGACGCGAACTTTTCGTCAAATCAAAAAAAATCAACTTGAAAAGGAAAATAGCCAAAGCTGCAGCAAGACGCGAAATAATGACGCCCGTCTTCCATATTCTACGAAGACCAAAAGCGAAAATGAAAGCTGTTCATGAAGATCGCCTAGATTGAGAACATGGAAGCAATGGCATATGTGCTTGTTCGGAATTCACAAAACTAAGAGGAGAAAGCCTTAAAGAATCCAGTGCGAATCCATCGGTGAGAGAAAAAATTCATTGCAAAGTTACAGTACATAACGCCGTATCTCTACAGACGATAGGTTTATCCACAAATAGCATTAGTCGAAATGGACAGAAGAGCGCAGAGGACATTTCCCTTCTTCCGCATATTTTTCAGTACATTGTGAAAAATTCCTAGAAGTGACAGTTGAATTTGTCGGCTATGGTGATCTGTGATTTTCACATTTTGCGACGGTCAATGTAATCCAGTGTTTTTCAAACTTTTTTAATGCGCGACCCCTTAAACAATAAAAAATCTCTGGCGACCCCCGAACTATTACAAAACTTAAAGTCAAGCCACTAAAAAAACATTCTGATCGACGCCGACGTTTACAAAAGAAAGCGGAGACCAATAATAAGTTTGTATTCAAAAGTTCAGCGGTTGCGCTCGTATGTAATCATTTGGGTGAGTTTCATCGAATGTCAAATTGTTCAGCAATGTCAGTAGAGTACGGAAGGATAATTTATTGAGATTATGAAAAGTTTTTAAAATTCTTGAGCTCTAGAAGCTGAAAAAGAGCAATTTTCTGGTAATTGTTTGCTTTTAATTTCACGCTAATTTATTCTTGATATTAAAGCTCTCTTAAAAGCTTCAAGGGAAGGATGAGAACTGCCTTATTGAGACGATACGACACATTATTCCTCTTAAAATTTCGTTTGTAGTCAGAGTTTTCAAAAAAAATTACTTCAGATGAATCATTACGAATAAACCATAACATTCGTTGCGTTAAGAAACACCATTTGGACCTTGATTCTTATGCCGCAAGGACAGAGATGGGTACGAAATTAATGTCATTCCAACTGATCGATCGACCATCGATAAAGATAAAAAAGAATAAAAATCCGCAAATGATCCATAATTACTCCATGGAGAGAAAAAGAAACGAGTATATTCTGAGCTCAAAAAGAAGCCTTAAAATTGCTTGTGGGACTCGCCACTTCTTAACTTTTTGAGCAAACATCTAATCCTTAGGGTGTTTTGAGCTCACGACCCCCCTAGCTTTTCTTGGCGACCCTCCAGGGGTCGCGACGCACAGATTGAAAAACACTGATGTAATCCAACCAAATAATCCGTCTGCGTAAGGTGATCACAAAAATATTGTTCCGAATCGTTGCTTTATTTAGGCTTGTGATGCAGGAACTCCTTATTTTATTCATGCATGCAGAGGGTCAGCCTAAGTGTAGGCAAAAAAACCAACTAACCAGAAGGTTTGAAAACTGGGCACCAGCTGATTTTGATGGTGTTTGAAAACTGGGGACCAGCTGATTTTGACGGTGATTGACCGGGAGCTGTCACAAGAAAATTGTGATGATCACAGTTAACGTAGACGAATTTTTGTGATTTGTGATGTCACTTATCATAGATCACCTTAGCCGATTCCACCCCAGCAATCTGTTTTGCTTCGAATCAAATGACGAGGCTGATTTGTGAATGAGCCACGTTTTTTCGCAAGTGGCGTAATCTTTTGTTCTGTGGTTTGTGATTTTATACCATGTTTGCACCGGCAATAATACGAGGATTAGCGGCAGAAGATTAATAAAAAATCCCAAAGTGGTTCCACCAGACAAATATAGGATTGATTTGACCTGCGCACTCTTTTTCTGTCATTTTGGATTTCTAAAGACAGTGGCGATGTCATTTTTCAGGAGCGCAAAAAATTTCGCGATAGAAATCGAATTTCAGACAGATTGTCATACGTGGACAGTTTCAGTGTCCTTTTTCGATTCGCAAACTGTTAAAAAGGTGTTCGAAAAGGATTGAAAGTGCTTCGAGAAAATCGTCAATGAGATTTATGAAGGGATTTATTCTTAGTCGCTTGCCGAGAGGATTTGAATTTGTATGGTTAATCGTGTAATTTTGTAGAGGATTTAATAAAGATTTATATTAATGTCAAACGAATTCTTAAACTGCCAGTATTAATAAAAGATAAACTCTTTAAAAGCAAGCTTGCACTTGCATCACATAATGAACTTTGGCAAGGGATTAAACGCCACGAGAATTTTCGAACGATACATTCTGAAACACCCTGTCTTTGTCTACCATTTTTTTAACTTAATTTTAATTTTAGGTTTAAAGATTGTGACCAAAATTGCAATAATATTTACAAGCGAAATGTGGGACATTGATTCCCCAAGACCTCGGCGCAGTCCTTCAAAACAGACTTTACAACGCATTTTATATTTTCCATTTATTAAAAGCTTAACTTATTTTCGGTCACCTTTCCAACCCGAGATTCTGGTAATCGAAAACGAATACAAACTGGGTTTCAATTAAGGGAGGATTGAACTTTCAGAAGAAAAAAATCTGAGCTTAATAAAAACCGTTCATTCATCTCTCAAAAAAATGCTAGCTTCGTCTGGATATTTTTTTCTCGTTTATAATTTTCGAAACCCGTATTAATTCTGTTGTTCTTAGTACCTAAACAACCGGGAAGTAGTAGCGATATTTTTTAATCGTAAGTTTGTAAATTGATATGAATTTTCTTGGACCTGCCTCTGATATGAACTAGAATTGTAAAGACAATGTAAAACAGTGCCTCTGGTGTTAGCTGTTTGTGTCGTAACATTTTGATTTGAATCTGAATTTTCTGACAGAGATTTTAAAAAAGTTGCTTCACTTTTCTTAAAATTTTTAGACTTCAATAAGACCAGGGATGTTGCTCCAAGTTCTTATAAAGCAGCAAGTATTCTCTTATCTTAAAAAATGGTATCCAAACGTTGTTAGTATTCCTGTGATTTGCTATACAAAAAGCCCACATCAAAAATGAATCAAGTAGTCAGGGGGTTTCCCCTTCATGTGGATCGGATTTGGTAAGGTTTGCGGGATACGGGCGGCGAGTCACTTAGCCTCTTCGTTTTTTTTTTTTTTGAAGAAGCTTGAGACATGTTGGTAAAAAGTAAAAAAAATATTTGGTTGGATCTGGGATTGAATCCAGGACCTTCTGATTTTCCGAGGCACTACCATCTGCAAAGCCCTATCAAAGTTCTACCACCCACTTTCACCTCGGGTGCTTAAAACAGCCTACATGTTCACTTTGCATAAATAATGCAGCCAACAAAAAGGTTGGTGTTTCTGTAGGGCCACATTTAAAAAAAAAAGCCTGATGCAACAAATAGATACCTACAGATTTTCTGTAGATAGACATCTACAGATTTAAGTATGTCATGTACGACCTCATCGTTCTAGGTCAAACAATCGAGTCAATTGTTTTGACAAGAAGTACGAAATAACTTGGTAATCAACGAGTGGGTACACATGTTTGCTGAAAAAGTCTTATCAGTGTTGAGTTCATACCACCTTTAGTGCTCTTTGATAAACTACCATAAACCACAATTGCGCTCGCACACCTTCAATCCCAAAAGGTCATAAACATGTTTCTTGCAAAAAAAAGAACACAATTTTATGAGGTTAATACGAAAAAAACGAGTGTTATCTGATTATGTATGAACAAAAACAAAACAAAAACTTGATTGGGGTTTTAACAGCTTTCTATGATAAGCGATTTAATGGCCTGACAATCGATAATGATAATTGAATAGTTTTTGCGGCAAACGATTAGACTCGTTTTTTTCTCTTATAACAAGATCCACTTAAGTGTGGTTTGAATATGTATGTAGATTTATTCAAACTTTAAAAATTAAGACATTTTAGTCGAAATAAATTGAACGATTCGCCGTGCTACAGGTGTCATCAAAAAGTGATTAAGTGTCTTGATTCGAACCTTGACATTGTACCTATGACAAACGTATTTTAACGACACTCGTATTTTATAGAGACCAAATTCAAATTTTTAGTTGTTGCGTAATTTTTAAAATCAATCAAAAAGACGTCATTGCCATTTTGGACATGTTCATAATATTTCAAACTTGGAGACGCAAAATTTTCAATTATACGAACGGAAACGCGAAATACCTAATAAATTAAAAAATCTAATCAATATTGCAATGTCGGATAAAAATGTCAGTCAGAAATGTTGCTTAAGACATATTCGTTCCCGCACACATTAATGACTTTTTTTTAATTCTTTCAACTAATCTTGGGATTGTTATCTTGTAGGAAAATTATATTGTTAACGAACCAAATATTTGCGATTATAAACCTGCATTAAGTACACATGCATGATGGATTAGAATGGTTGGCTGAATTTCTTGATGTAATCCAAGGAATTGAACAACACTCAAGTATAATACTGCATTGCTTCTATATCTGCATTTTATTAGTGGGGAAAATTGTTTGTGACACTGTAATCTAGGTAATTCCCAGCTTTTGTATCTGTTTGGTTGTAAGAACTTATTTATTACCAGTTATGCAGTGTTATGTAAAATTTTTGTGTGGTCAAAACAACTCATATAACACTTAAAAATGCCTTTTTTAAAATAGTTTATTATGACCTTTAGTAACAAAAGGCGTCGAAATCTTATTAAAAATCGTTATTCGATTTTTTTTTTTGTAAAATGTATGACTTGTTGCACTTGACATTTTCCTAAATTATCTCGGAAGTGACTTTTTAGCGAAGGTTATTTTTGACAAGTATCAAGTGCAGCAGTAGATCTGTAAAAGCTATACTGAATGACTTTAACATATTGGACATATTACAGATAAAGCATCACTTTTGAAAAAATCACCTCACTCTTACAAGAAATGTGTAAAAAAAATACGTTTATGGATAAAATATCGTTTTGTATTTGAATTAGATTAAAATGTAGGCGTGGCTATAATGTGAATAAATGGTTTTCAATCGCACTTCGCACAATTTCAAAAAATTTACATTCATGAGAGGAATTTATAACTTGAATGAAATTGATTTTTCTTAATTGATTCTTTTTTAAGAAAAACTTAAACGAAAGTCTTAAAAGTTGTATTAGGTATTTTCGGACTGACCTGGCTTAGTAATTATTTAACTCCAATTATTTCTCTAAAGGTTTCTACGGGTCGAAGATTATTATTAGATTATTGTATAAAAAGTGGCCATGGTCGAGAGTGTGGGCGGGCTAATTTATGTCCATTTCAAGATTTTTGGCTACTTTAACTAAACACCAAAATTTAAGTTCATACGCCTTGTTTAATATGACCGAAAAACCTTTTAAAATAATATTGGGCTTTGAGGTTGTCTTATATTCAAGACAATTGTGGCCATACTTTGTCTGTACCAAATGAGTGGCAAGCTACATTGCGTGTCTCAGTTTTCTGGCTCAATTTTAAAGACCTAAAACCTTCACACAGCCATACAGGCACACGGAAATAGCTAAATCAATTCATTGCTTCGCCTGCCAGCTCTGTCGCCAGCTAGCCGTCTCCAGTTTTGTTCGTGAAGTTGGCTGAGGTCCCCTTCCACTTGCGTGCGTCACCTGAGTGTTGGTACTGCGCCGTTCCTGCGGGGTAGATTCAAAGATTTTCCGGGCCGGGCGTTGGTGTCCATCCGCTCAAGGTGACCCAGCCATTGTAGCTGTGGTATTTTGACTCTTCTATCTAGGTCGGTGTCGCTGTACAACCCGTTTAGTTCGATGTTATATCTTCGCCTTCACTTTCCGTCCATATGTCCAGAACCATAAAACGCCCGCAGGATTTTGCTCTCGACCAAGCCTTAAGCGTTTTTATCCGCCCTTAACAGGGTCCATGCTATGGCACCGTAAGGCAGGACTGTGACGAGGAGGGTCTTTTAAATGAACACTTCAGTTGCTCTAGCTTTACTCTTATTTTCCCAAAGAAGCAGCGATTGGCAAGAGTTTATCTTAGTTTGATCTCAGCGCTGAAGTCGTTGTCTGAATAAGTAGTGGAATCAAGGTAGACTAATGGCGTATTCTTTTCAACACCGAATCGCGAAACTGGTGAGGAATACAGAAAAAATTTGTTCTTTTCACGTACACTTCAACGGAATCGTGATCGTGTTAATGTTCTTTTGAACTACGAATTAAAATTTTGAATCGAAAAATACGAATCTGAATTTTGCCACTGTCGTATTTGACGGTGGAGGCTGGGTGTAGCTTTAATTGTGTATGTGAAGTGACGTTTCGACTCAAAATTCACATGTGATTTTTTTAAACACGACTGAAATCGATGAAAAATATATATCTCAAACTCAAAGCTATCAAAATTAATTTTAAGTAAAAAGTTCAAAAAACCGACGGCAACAAACTCACTCTGCGAAATGAAAAAAGGAAACAAAACGAAGTCAAACAAGTTTGAAACTTAGCGTGATGGTTGCACGGGTGCAGTATTTGCCGTTCTGTACACCATGAAACCGAGTGTACACCACGCTGGAATTGTCGCAGTTGTTTTTGACAGCTCGGTTGGGCAGTTCGGTGTTCAAAAAATACGCCATAAGTCTTAAGCTACATAAAAACTATAGCTGTCCATGGTAATGTTTTGTCCAAGACGTGTCGGTTTTGGGGGTCTCTTCTTGATGACTGAATAAACTTGGTTTTGTCCTCGTTGACTGCTAAGCCCGTATTCGCCTCACCCGTTCCTATATTCAAGAAGGCTTTACTGACATCACGCTTCGTTCTTCCGATTATGTCGATGTCTCTGCCTATGCAAGTAATTGTACGGATTTTTAATGGAGTCTACACAAATTCTCACGTATGAAATAATGTAAAATAATTGACATGACAGCGCCTCGCTTTGTCATAATGCTATTTTGACTTCAAAGAGATCTGTGAGTTCTCAACTGACGTTTTTCATCGTAATCCTGCAAGAACTGACGGGTTTGGCAGGAATGCCAAAATACGACGTTGCATTTTATAGCTTGTCCCTATAGGTGCAATCATATGCGGTTTCGAAGTCGATGAAAAGGTGGTTGGGGGGGTATCGATTAGGAATTCCTGGATTTTCTCAAAGATCCGCCGTGTCGTGTGAATATTTGATCGATGGTCCATACTCCTGGCCTCAAGACATGCTGAATATGGACCTATCAGATTGTTGACAAATCGCTTTAGGCGTTCACAGAGTATAGTAGAGACGATCTTGTATGCGATGTTAAGAAGACTGATACCTCTGCAATTGGCACAATCCCGGGGTCTCCTTTCTTGAGGATCGGGCAAAAATGCTGAAGTTCCATTCGTCGAGTATGCTGTCCTCCGACCATATCTTGCAGATGAGCCCTAACCAGTTCATCGCCAGCGGAGATAAAAAGTTCGGCCGCTAGGCCGTCAGCTTAAGCGTGGCTCTTTAGCCTAGAACCAGCTACTTTCAGCGCATCCAGGTCGACGGTGAACTCTACGCCTTCGTCGGTGAACTCTACGCCCGAGTAAAATATTCATTACGGTCCGTCGGTCGTCCCGTCGCGTCGTCGCCATTTGACAACCTGCAGAAATGGTTTTTCCAAATTAGTAGTACCGACAGCGATTCCACTATGCGATATTCCCTTGATGGTTCTCACAGGCTCTCCAGTTCTAACTCCAGTTCTCTTCTCCAGTTCTAACTTAATACCGTTTGCAGGACCTTTTGATCGTTTAGTACAACTTTCGAACCTCATTCCTGTTGCATCATGTCTTTATTTCTTTTACTGCATGCTTTTCGTTCTTTCTCTCCTGGTGTCCTCTCATGCTCGTAAAGCTCGCGAGCAGCTCTAGTATTTCTGTGTAGAGCCGCTTTATATGCTTTCTGTTACACCAGAGGTTATGGTGGCTGTGTGGAACCCAGTTAATCAGTGGCGACATCTCCGATGGCATTTTGGCAATGTTGCGACTGAGCAAAGAACACTTGATGCTGGCAGCATAGGACTTCGAGAAAAGTGTCGATTGGAGAAGGACCTGGCGATCTCTCTTGTATTTATCGCCTGCCGACGTCAAGCTTCCTCGCAGAATTTCCATTTCTCGTCATTGGTCGAGATATTCGCAACTGTACCTTGGTTAAAACAAGTTACCGACGTGTCAATATTGGTCCCTCGGAAAGTTCGGATATTAAAGATACTGGAAGAGTGTTGCGTCGATCGCAATGTGGTCAATCTGATTGATGGTTGACCAATCTGATTGACGATTGTTACCGGCGGTCGTGTCGTGCAGGCTGCGCTTTTCGACCGTACGACCAAAGATGCCCTCCCGTTCTAGCTTGGCATTAAAATCAAACTATTTCATTGGCCTCCGCTAGTAGTCCTGCGATATATACTATTATGTGGCTTATAAACTCCATGTGCAGATCCCAACCTCGTTGTCCTTCTTTCGTTTGCATTCAACGTCAAAGCAAATTCGTCCGAATCCGAAACTTGTTACTGGTTCGTAGCTCGTATTTCTTTTTGTGGCCGGGAAACCCCCAACCTGGAAGACCAGATTCTTTTGGTGGCCCCAAGGAGCGAAAACCGGATAACCGGCTCCTTGTAGGCCTGAGCTTCGAATACGTCGTAGTAGCCCATATAAGGTGCTCACTAAATAGCTCGGTCTGATTGGAACTGCGTGGACGCCACCTTTTGTTCCATCTGGAGAATTCCTCCTCTGTCGTCCGGACGCAAAGACAAGTGCCTTACTGGAAACACTCTCAATCGAAGACATTAAAAATTGTTTTTATGTTGGCTGTTCAAATGGCCTGTGTTCGCTAACTGATCTATTCAAATAGCATAGCAGAAATCATCATTATCTCTCGAACTCGAACTCGTTTTTTACCCAGTAAAACTTATGTTGTATAGAAAACATGTAATATAAAATGGAATGACTACAAGCGTAAAATGACAAAACCCTATAAAAATTTAGCTGTTCTTTCGGCATAGTCTTTTATACAAAGTTCTTTACTGTACCTGTACTAAACTAAAGCCAGAGACGATCGTCCAATATCAAGTTTTCTTCATTTTAATATTTCGCAAACTTATTCTTCAACCTTTTCGCGCATGTTGCCATGAAATCGCTCTACAAGTCACCAGCCTTTGACATTGCTTATCGTGAACTTTATATATTCATAATGCAAAAGGGCACTTGACAAGCCCCTTTTGATACACAGACCAGAAAATCTATAGACTTAGCTTCGCATACAAAGCTTGTGTACTTTCGTTATCTTTTCAAGAATTAATTTCAAATAGATTGTGAGCACGAGATTTGGAGGTCAAATATTTGAAAATATCAGTAAAGCTACAAGCTGTAGAACGCACATGGCACATAAAAGTTGCATTTGCACATGCGGTTGCCGCACGAACTCGCAAATAAATCGCAAATTTTGTGCACATTGCGTTGTAAGGATGCGATTTTGCTTAGTTAAGATGAGCTTTTTTGCTCAATATTCGCGAGATCTCATACAAGAGCACAAAACACGTTTTTCTTTCTAAAATAATCATCAACCCTGACATTCGTTACAACAATTGAAAAGACTGTCCTCGACCCGTAGTAGTTTTTTCATATTTCAAATGATAACGCCCCAACTGATGTTCACAAAGTTCCATGGAATTCAGAAAACTGCCTCATTCTAGAATAAAATTAGGTTAAAAGATTTATTAAAAAAAAAAAAAAACAAATTATACCGATAAGACAGTTTTATAAGGTATTTCTACAAAGATTAATTGCTTCAAATCACTTGTCATTGTTTGAGCTAAACAATATTTTTGTGACGATGTTCAACTGATTAAGTATGTAGATGTTCAAAAAACGACAATTTGATGGGTAATTCCGAGACGTAGTGTATTTGATTAAAGATTGTATGAGTAAAATGGTATTATTAGCTTTGCTTCATGGGTTTAATGACAAAGCAGAGACCGGCCTCCTAAATGCTTGGTTAAAGTTAAAGTCATGTGTCGTATTCGTAGTGCTTTATCAAGTCAAGCGAGATGTTTAAGTCTTTCAATGATTTATGTTGAGGCAAATACCGATAGAAAACGAATGACTTTGTAGGCTCTTACTGTCACAGAACTGTCTTTGAAAATAAAGTAATTTCTTTTTTAAGTGCTTGAAACTGTCGTTAAAACCTTTTTCAAATTACTTACTCAGCCGGTTTTTATCAGCAAAGAATTATTCTCACACTTAGCAAGATTGTTACTCACCCGCATTTCAAATCAGCTTAACTAGCTATTAATACATCTTCTAATCTTGAGACCGCCGACGATTCCTCTTAATCGTGCCTTTCGATACAGTCAAGCTATTTAAAGCACCTCATTTAATTCAATTTGCATTTATTCATAAAATCAATAACAACAATAACGATTCCTACGAGCTAAAGGTTAAATTAACTAAAACAACCAACAATACATAGTTTTATTCTTAATCAGCAACAGTGGCGGCGACCAGCGCAGCTCCACGTCCTGATCCATCCTCTGACAGCATCAGATCGAATGCGATGTTCGGCTTGACCAGCAGCTTCATCTTCTCCATCATGTATCCGCTGAACTTGGGGTGCAGCCTGTATACAGTGCCGTCCACACCAACGGTCGCATGAGGCTCATCGATCTTATTGATCAGAGTCGCAAGGATACACGCCACTAGGTGGGCGGCGCGTCTTGATACACTTTCGCAAATGTAACGCACATCTGCACAGTCTTGATCACTGGCATTGGGCACACCAAGGCCGGCTAAAATTTTCCTGCACCTACTGTAATCCCCGATGGGGTCTGTTTCGATCTCCGACACGAATTTGGTCTCGAAACTGTCAACGATCTGTATGCGCTGTGGTTTCCTTCCATTACTGCTGAACAGGAGGTTCTGATTCATGGCCTTGACCATTGCCAGCCGGACGATTTCGCCCATGTACATGCCGGAGATCATTTTCTCGTAGATCTGCTTGCCTGGGTTCATTGAGGCGCGATCTATAAAACGATCGAATTCCGATCGAACAAAGTCCAGCATTCCACTCTCGCCGAAGGCACCCAGCTCGGTGTTTATGATGACGTGTGATTTTCCCGGAGGCCCGTCGTACAGATCAACGTTTTCCACTCGCTCCAAGTAGCAGGCGTTACAGCCGGTGCCGATAATCACGCCGATCTTGCAGTTTTCATTGCGATGTGCGCACGACATCAGTGTGCCGGTTGTGTCATTGAGGATGGCCATCACAGATATGTCCACGTCGCCTCGACGCTTGAGGGCATCCTTCAGCAATTTTACGACATCTTGGCCCTCCACGCCGGGACAATTGAAGCCCTTAGTCCAGCGCACCAGCAATCCCTTAGTCAGACCGAGTTGCCTCAAAGGAAAAGAAAACGTAAAGCCGAGGTGAAGATGATCGTCGATCAGTTTTTGCTCCTTCATGAACGTGGCCAAGCACTCAGCAATGTGATCGAAAAGCTGCTCGCCCGGGCCGGTCATAATCTCCTGCGGGATGGCGTAGATTTTCGACGTCAAGTCAGCTTCATGGTGTCCCTTCAACGAGACCAGCAGCACACGGAAATTCGTACCGCCCAGATCGAGAGCCAGGTACTTGCCGATTTCCTCGCCCGTCGGCAAGTCCTGGACATAAGTCACAAAACACTTTACGTCCGCATTGTCGTGGGTCTGCTTGCACAGGCCGCGATTGATCTCGTTCAAAAATCTCCTACTCACCTCAGCCAGCTGAGTGCTGCTGAGGTTGAACTCCTCCATGAGCTTGCGGACTCGGGGCACTGCTTCTATAGACATGTTGACGCGTCGAACTCTTGAAGGCGACTGCCGTTCGAATTTGAATCGGCTTAACAAATAGTCACTAGAGTTCTGTTAATTACCCGACGATCAAGATAACATTTCCGGACTTAGTCGGTTTCGCCTGAGTGTTAGTCGCTGCGGTGGGCTTGTATGCTGCTTTGGGGCGCGGCGCAGCGGCGACGACGCGACACGGTCGATGGCAGAATAATTGGTCGTTCTGCGAAACTGTTAAGAGGTGCCAGCCAGCTTCGGATTATGGCCATAAAATGATAAGAGTTTCTTGTGCGATTGATATCTCCTTCCAGGGCAGAACCCACGTACACACTCCGAGTGGGCTGGTGTAGGTTAAGTAGACGAGCCCCAGATCAGAGTTCGACTATCGATTGATTGGCGTTTTCGGCCAGACCACCGAAATCCGTGATCGATTTTGCAGAAATCGTTCATTGGTTAACCCACGAGGGGTATAGACGGCGCTTTTGTCGCATTTCTTCTTCTCGAGGTTATCAAGTATGTTGATAAGCTTGAGGGCGGAATTCGGTGAATGAATCGGTGTTTTTTTTTCCTTCAATTTTGTTTTTGTTTATGTCGCTGATAAGCAAGTGTGGTTCGGGGACTTTGGACAGTTTGGTACTTTTATAGAAAAGGTGAGTCGACTTCCTTGAAATTGGGCAAATTGATTGTGTGTGTTGACTGATTATTGCATCAGCGTAGCTGACGCTGCTATGTATAGTGCCAAACTCACGTGAAATACCTGCCTTCGTCTACCGGTCAGCTCTGCCGCTTTAGAATGTGGTTTGTGAGCGCATTAAATTTATTTCAAACCAGTTCGGATCTCTCTGGGAAATGTTAGAACGAGTCTAGATTTTTTTTTCTCACCTGAAAGACCACGCTGGTATTTATACAAGTTTCGTTAATAAAATAATCGAACGGGCGGCGGAAAGACCGCAAGCGACTGTGACGCACGTGCTGGGTTCAAACTGGAGAACGTGCCAACCTTTTTTTTTGTGTAATTATAAGATAAGTTCAAACGTCTGAATTATACCGGCGAATAGTTAACCACATGGCGTATAGGTACAGTATTTACGTTCAAGAGTTTTAGCACGTTAACAGAGGGGATTTTTTTTTTGTTAGAAAAGAGAAACAAAAAAGCGACTGACGTTAAATGATTTAGTCATCGCTTCTAGGCAATCGATCATTTAAATGTAAAATTTCAAACGCGTAGTACCTACATAAAGTAAACAAAATTAAAACGAAATTATTTAAGAAAAAAAAGAAAACAAAATCGCAGATTTTCTAACGAAAAACTCAAATAAAATTAATTGGGTGTTTTTTCTTCGAATAATGTTGTTTTGATAGATTTCTTTTTTCTAGTAGAAAAGATATCCCCGCTTTTTTGCCACATTTGTGCTAGCTTGACTGTGTAAAGCAGTCGATTAGAAATCTTTCTGAATAGGCCAAGAGCATAAAGATCAGGGAAACTTCCGTCGAAGTGTTTTTGCTCTGTATTTTTGATTTTGTAAATATTTTGCATGGGAAGTTAATGAAGGCCGCACAATCAATTTAGGCGAAACGGTAATCTAGCCAGTCCTTTAGTAAAGGAAATTGACCTTCGTGTCTTTGAAAAAGCTTTTCGTCTTGAAATTTATTTGTTTTTTCCTGCCTTTGTAAATCTGCTTATGGTCACACAGCTGGAAGCTGACGAATGTTTCAAAAAGTATTCTTAGAGACTCTTATATATGTGGGTCTAGACTTAAGATTATACCAATAAGTACCAATAAATAACCACAAAATATTTCATATGTATTTAAAGCTGGTTCCACTGGTAGGCCATCAAAGCCTTCGACTTTATTTTGCTTTTAACCGTTTTTAGGTAAAACTTTAGGAATTTTTCTATAACTCTTGCTATACATTGTGACCACAGATCACCACTTTAGACGGTGGCTAAAATCCGTCTTAAAATGGTTTCGGTTACTTTTTTAATGCCAAGCGGAATTTCTCCCTCTTAAGGGTCCGTTTTACAGAAAACTCGGAAACGAGCATGTAAGTCAGATTCGATTCAAGGATAATCTCGGGCTTACTTGCTAAATTTCGTGGGTTAAGCGGACAGATGTTTCTGACAAATTCTGTGGACAGATAAGTTTTGCAGACGTTTGGAAAAGTGCAAACGACTTGTTTGCATATTCGTGTATTTTCTGCAAACTATTTTCTGCAAACTTTTCTGTGGTGCAACTTAAAAAAATAATTGTTATTCTGTTTGTGGAAAAATGCAAAGAAGAGCACTAAAAATGTCAGCTTATTAAAATCTGGTGATTAGACTGGCTGTAAAACAAAAATTTTTAGCTGTCAGAGTCATACAATGAAAAACTGCTTTAAGGGCCATTGGTTACGGGACAATTTTGTTTTAGGATTAGGTTAGGTTAGGTTGCGTGGCTGTTCCCGCTAGGTAGGGACACACTTAGACCAATATAGCAAGGTTCATTGTAAGGCTTTTCGAAAGATCACTACCCTAAAAAGGGTAAATGAGGCTTGGGGCAACCGTTTCGGTATGCACCACTGTCAGCAGAGTTGAGGGTTCCAGTGAGAAACTTCCTGAAGAAAAGTGCTTCGTGAATATTGGATTGGAGGGGTGGGAGATCATAGAGGATGGGAGAGGTGGGAGGTCAGTGAGGAGAAGTTCTGAATGAGAAACAATACAGGGGCAACCGATTTCGGTATAAGTCCATGCCTATTGCTTCTCAAGTAAAAATTAGCCTCAAGGATGGGAGAGTGCAGATGCGAGATGCCTTCTCCACCTTCTTGTAGGCGAATCAACAGATAAGCGGAGGCTGCTTTGGAGTGGTGTACATTAATCTGTACCCTTCTAGATGGTACAAACGCCTCTACGCCTGTGGTGTCGCAATCCTTCGAATTAAAAGATTGCTCACCACCTGCTTCTGACGAAGTTTTGCTTGGGAGGGGCCAGCCGATTCCGCAGCTGCGTCAGAAACTGGCTTACCGTCCTTGTTCTAGGATTAACTAATCTTCGTTTAATTCAGGCTTGCGCCAAAACCGTATTTCTTCAGTTCTCTGCAAAACTTGACTACGTAGCCTCTTTTTGTTTGGAAACAGATACTGACTATATTTCACTCAGTGTTTGGTAAGTTTGATTAAGTTTGTCACATAGTTTGTAACAAGGTGAAATAATAATAGTAGACCCCCAAGACCTTAAGGGCATATGATCGAAACTGAATTCTGAATCGAGTGAGCCATGTCCGTCCGTCCGTCTGTATGTCACATGTTTTTAGGCCTTAAATTTTGAGCTAGGGTGCTGAAACTTCGTACTTAAGGTCCACGTCATGCGAAGCAATACAAGTGTAAAAATTTTTGAAATCCGCCCAAAGACACGCCCACAATCGGTCTAAATGTGCAACTACCTCCAGAGTTTTTAAAACTGTAAGACGTTCTAAAAGGCTGAAATTTGACATTTAGCATCTCCTAGTGAATGAAAGACACAAAAAAGACAAATTTAATTGGTAAACCTCCTCTAGTGGGCGTGGCATCTATTTTAAGGGTAAATTTTCAAATGCAGTTTACTCAATATTTCAGCTGGAGGGATAATATAGAAGATCGTGTCAAGCGGGCATACGTGGCACTATACGCCTGCCGCAGAACGTTCGAAAGCATGTGGGGACTGCAACCAAACATGGTACACTGGATGTATATAGCGGTTGTAAGACCCATCTTAACTTACGGTGCAGTTGTATGGTGGAAGGCTACGGAAAGAAAGTGTCATCTCTCTAGCCTCACCAAAGTTCAAAGGGCAGCCTGCATGGGTATAACAGGGTCCCTAAGGACCACACCCACCGCGGCACTGGAGGTACTACACAACCTCACCCCCTTGGACATATACTGCAGCAGCAAGGCAGCTAAAACAGCTGTTCGCCTAAGGGAATCCGGACTGTGGTCCTCAAGATCTTATGGACACGCCTCTGTGGAAACTCAGTGGGCTGCCTCCACAAACACCCCAACTTCAACAGGAGATTCGCTACCAGAATACCTGAAAGAGGTGAATGGGAAGATAAGACCATTATAGGAGATGACGAGATCGCCCTATATACCGACGGCTCTAAGATGGACGTCGGAACCGGTGCGGGCATTTTCTGTGGAGATTTGGGTCTAGGTAAATCTTTTCGAATTAATGACGACTGCAGCATTTTTCAGGCGGAGCTGGCAGCCATAATCGAAGCTGCCTCCGAGCTGAAGAAATACGGCCCCGCAAACAAGACCATCACCATATACTCTGATAGCCAAGCGGCAATTAAAGCCTTGGAATCAGACGTGGTAAAGTCAAGGGCTGTGAAACTATGCAGGGAAATTCTGGACGAGCTATCACTTGGCAACACTGTAACTGTGTGTTGGGTGCCAGGTCTCACCGATATATCGGGAAACGAAGAAGCGGACAAGTTTGCGAGATTTGGGTCTGGAATGAATGCATCTCTAGCCCTCAAATCCATAAGAGTCCCGCTGAGTTCGATAGCACGTAGGATAGAAACTGAATTCTTGAGTAGAACCAATCTACGTTGGACAGAACTTGATACGTGTAGACACACAAGGGAGCTATGGCCAGCGGTAAGCAAAAATAGATCACTATTTTTGATCGGACTAGCCCGCAGGAACATCCGAGTACTCACGGGAATCCTCACGGGGCACTGCGCTGTGGGTCTTCACGCTGAGCGGCTAGGCATACCGCATAACGATTACTGCAGAAGCTGCAGGGACGTTGAAGAAATTGAATCTGTTCGTCACCTGCTCTGCGAATGCCCAGCCCTAAACAGCATCAGGCGTAGTATCCTCGGCAGCTACTTCTTCAACGAGCTCGAAGATCTAAATAATGTAGATCTAAAGGACCTCCTAAGATTTGTATACAAATCCGGATGGGTCCAAGAGGGCGGAACTCTGAGCTTCTAACAGCGGTCTATTTCTGTTTTCGTTCCAGGTATTAAGAAGGTTCCCAATGGACACAATGGACCCAAATGCTGGTCTAAGTGAAGCCGTGACTATTGTCAAAAGGGCATCCATCAACCTAACCTAACCTTACTCAATATTTTTGATCGAAATTGAAAAAAAATTGCTTAATATTTTATGTATGATTCCGCAATCTGTTAATACAAGACTTTGGGCCCTCATTTGGAGGCAGAATAGAAGAAAAACCTAAAATTTTGCAGAAAAACTTAATTTCGACTGGCCTTGAGCCTAACTTAGGAAAGCATGAAACAAAAAAAGTAGCTGGCTAGGTAGACAAGACTTTAGTCCAGATTTCGTTCGTATAAAGTTTTTAGCCACGCCCCCTTTTAGGGGTCGATTTTTCAAAAATATTGAATTTGAACCCAAAAATTGCATTTTTCCATATATTTAAGTGTAACTTGGAAATATCTGTGGAAATATCTAAATTACCTAATTACAAATTCATAGTTTGTAATTAGGGACAGTTGGACCACGCCCCTTTTTCGAAGTTTGCATTACTTATAAAATGTCAAAAAATAACTATGCCATCAGCATTTTGTGGTATAGGATGGGCTATTCAACGGTCCGTTTTACGGACTGTAACTTCTGCGTCCACACTGTAGCACTTACTCACTGGTTTATGAGATGCTTAGCTTAGGTATTCACATCCTTCAACAAGCTCGCTCGCCAGCCAGTCTGGACTATTGGTCTGGAATCCAGCACAGGGATACGTCGCACCTGGCAGAGATGTCGTTATGCATCACTGAACAAACCTGGAGTACATTTTTATCAAAGCTTTGCTGTTAATCTATAGAAAAGAATATGGCCCCGTCTTTTCAAACTAATATGACCTTTGTTTAAAATACTTTGGTGTGGTTCTGTACCAGCCCATCAAACTGGAGTAGGTAGACTGCTGCATATTTTCTAGAGTTTATTTATACAAATTTAAGATTGCAAGATACAAGCTTTTCTGCCAGGCATCTTTCTTTAGCGCCCATGGGTACGCCAACGCCCATAATTTTTGAAACGATTTTCAAGGCTGTTCTGCCATTTTGTAACCTACGAGCAGGGCTGTCGTTTGTACTACAATAGTAGCTTTGTACTTCCCTCGGTTGCTCGTACTACTCAACCTACTACCCAAGTATCTTTTTGTGCTTCCCTCAGAAACAGTCAGAATCCATAGTTGTCAAGAGCGTAAAATCGAGATAGGCACCCTCAAAAGTCCCAAAAAGAGCACAATACAAAGAGCAAAGAGTAGTATGGGTTTATAAGGAAGTCTGTCCTTTTGGTAAAGACAATAACGATATAGGAAAAGGCATAAATATTAAACAACTTTAAGTTCTATAAAAGTCAACCAGTTTTCGGGTAAAAAAGTTATACAAAAAAGCCCTAGATTTTTAATATTTGACTGTATAAAAAAATAAGTGCATCTCTGACATTCAAGATTATATTTTCTGACCTTAAATATTTTCAAAATAAAAGGAAGTAAAGACTTACCTTAAAATAAACTATTTCTGGTTTAAAATCACACTATTGTTAATTAAAATTTTTATTTATTTAAATTTACGCTTCACACATGCTTATTACAGTAAAGTTATTAAGGAGCATCGGTAGACATCGAACAATTGCATGTCAAGGCAAGATATCATAGCCACCTTCTGAAGAGCTCAGCTATGATAAATGTTTTCACTTAACGTAAAATTAAACCAAAGTAAAACCAAGATCTGTTAATCCCGGAACAAAACAAATCTGAAGTTAACCTAGCAAGCATATTTTCAGTTTACCCCGTCGACGAGCTATCGGAATCTTCGACTCTCGAAATGATTGACTCTCCCAACTGTCACTTCAGAGAGCAATTTGCGATTTGTTCGAAAAAGATGCAAAAAAGGTCAAACTGTCCAGAGTTTGATCGCGATCAACTTCAAATCGAAATTGATTGAAAACTCATCTCTGGGTTTAATATAAACCCTGGCAAATAATAAAGCAAAATATAGAAAAAATATAAAAATTAAATTTTTATAATATAGAAAAAATGTGTGGCATATAATATAGCTGAAGACTAGCACATGCTCATCAGTAAATGTCGGTTAAAAAGGAATTTGTGGCTTGTTGAAGGCAACACCCCTGTTTGGGCTCACTAAAGGATTTGGGCTAAGATGCAAGTTTGACTGTGTAAAACAATACCGAAGTTAAATTTATTAATTTTAAGAATCTGGCAAAAAAAAAATATCTAGATTTTTTTTTATCTAGACGCCTGTTGTGAAACACCAAATTTGGTGGAGACTACTCCCACGAGTTTTGAATTAACATAAGAATGATACTTATCTTAAGGTTTCGAAAAGCCTCAGTCCTCATGAACAGCCTATCAAAAAGACCATGGTCGTATGATCTTGCCAGCTCTCGTTTACTCTCCTTTTCTTTCGAGTGGCAACTTACTTATAGAAAATATCATACAATATATTTTTCTTTGTTATTTCAGAACCCAAAGAGCCTTTAAGTTTAGTTGAAGAAATTCGGGAGGCGGCTGAAGCTGCCCAAAATGAGACCGGCTTTGTCTACGAGCCTACATCTGGTTTATATTACGATCAGCGTACAGGCTACTTTTACAATGCCGTAAGTTAATAACATAGTTTAAGTGCTAATTGATTTTCAATAATTTAAATTGTTCAACAGGAATACGGTCTCTATTATGATGGCAACACTGGCTGCTACTATAAATATGACCAAGAAAACAACAAGTTTGAGTTCCATTCTCAAGTTGAAATCCAACCATCAGATGCTGATAAGGTAAAAAAAACCCTCAGCAGAAACGACTGTCAAGTGAACTGACCGCAACTAATCTAAATTTTTTTTTCTTTCAAACCCTTTGTGGGCGTGTCTTGTGGTTCCTTCCGTACAGGTTTATGACAATTACGTAATTAGTAATCTCTTAGATAGTTTCTCAAACCTAAAAATTGACCGGATGCGTGCAAACGCATTAGGTAAGAACCGTGGCCAGAACATGCGATGAAAACGCGGATTTCTTTTTAACCTTACAGGCGGCTGCTGAGGAATGCGAATATTTCGAAAATGGCAGCCGAAAGGAGGCAAAGAAAAAAGCAAAGAAACGCAAGCGCCAGGCAGAAGAGGAAGCAGCAGCAACAGGCAAGGACCTCGAAGATGGGGAATTGAATTCGAGTGCCAGCGATACCAACGATTCTATTGAGGAACTCAAAGAGAATGGTCACTATCAGGGTATGTTAGCCTCCGAAAGAAATCCGCGTTTTGGCGAAATTTTCTGGGCCATCCTAGCGAGTGTTTAATTTTAGATATCGCACGAAAGTATCCGCCATCGCTGAGAATAATTGTGCAAGAGACCAACTTGGAGAAGCTGCAGGTGGGCACCCTTCGGCTAATTACGTTCAAAGGAGGAACCTTAGGTCGCGAGGGGGATCATGATGTAATAATACCTGATGTCAATGTGTCAAAAGTAAATATTAAGTTGAAATTGTATGAGTGGAGTTTGTGCAATTCCCATATCCATAGTACCATTTGAAGTTCACTTACAACGAAGAGAAGGAATCCTATACCTGCATTGATCTGGGCTCAAGAAACGGAACTATTTTAAATGGTAAACGAATGTCACCGTCGCAAATGGAAAGTGATCCATTTAACTTGGTACACGGAAGTGTGGTTCAACTTTCCCAGACAAAACTTTTGTGCCATATTCATCCTGGTAATAGCACTTGTGGTCTTTGTGAGCCGGGACTGCTTATGGACACGAAGGAGGAAGCCTCGAAAACTGTTACACTTTCTCACAAGCAGCAGCTAAAAAAGTTGCAACAGCGATATGGACTTGAAAATGAGAGTAAGGACTTATTGAACTTGTTTTCCCTTTTCACATTGATTTTTTTTTCAGAATTTATTGAGAACCGAAAGACTGTTGGGTACAATGACAGAGCGGCCACACGGCGGGTAGAAGTCGGCAGTTCTACAGACAAAGAAAAGACTGAAATGGCGTCAGTTGATACGTAAGCTTGTAGTTCTAGCTTTCTTGGTAAAGTGGTTACAATTTGGGTTTTTTTTTCAGTGCAATATCTAGTGAAAATAAGGGTTTCAAAATGCTCTCGAAGCTTGGATGGAGCAAGGGTGAGGCGTTAGGCAAAACCAGCTCAAGTGGACTTCTTGAACCGGTAAGAATGAATGAAATCTTATTTGTTGTAAATTAAACTCATGTTTTTTTTAAATAGATTGCTGTGAATTCAAACGAAGGAACCAAGGGCCTTGGGTGTGAAGAAACTAAGCCAACTTTAGCAACATCGAAAAGGACCAAGAAGAAGATGGAAACATGGCAGAAAACACAGGCTCGATACAACAAAGTGTCACAAGTGAATGTGTTCAGTAGTAGCGATGACGATAACGAATTATTTAATTAGTTTTTATTTAATAATTGATAGTTGTTATATATTTATTATTTAGTTTGTTAAAATTTGTACAAATAAACCTTTTTCACAAACGGTTACACTTCATCCGCATTTTTAAAATTCAATATAATTGAATGGCTGGTAGGGCAAAACTACTTCGAAAGAAACCGAAAGATGCTCTTTTTGTGGTCGTTTTGTTCAAGAACTGGCTTTGTCTGTGTAGAACCAATCTAAAGAAAAATTTATATATGTTTTTAACTTTTCTAATTTAGATTTTGAGGCAACATTAGGGAATAAGGGGGAATAATTGGTTTTTAAACGATACACAACGAACGTTGCATGGGGTTTTTTTTACAGGGGAAAAAAAACAGAACAGAAATAGAAAACCCCATTTACAATATTAAATCTAATTTATTTTTCTTAGAATATTTTGCAGTAACCTGGACAGCTTTTAATCAGAGCTGAACTAGTCGCATTCGTCTTTGCCCGCAAGTTTAATAATAAAAAAATTAATTTTAATTGATTTTCCTCGTTGCGCGCTATCTCCTACAGAAGTCTGAGGTAGCTATGAGCTCTTAACATATCGATGAAATACATATTGCAGTTATTCACAGGGTTATCCAGATTTTGAATTAAAACGCAAAACCTATTTTTTTTCGTTTTTCAACTTATAACTCTTTAACGGGTGAATATATGGCTCCTTTTTCGGGTCCGTCCAAAAATCGAAAAAATGAGCTCTTATAGTCTCGCTACGTTGTCCGTCTGTCAAAAACCCAAAGTTTTGAAGACAAAAACTTGAAATTATGTCAAGTAAATGCTGAATTTTGTAGAAATAAATAGTTTTTTGAAATATTGAAATAATCTTTCAATATTGAAATATTGAAAGATTTTTGAGAAATTAAGATGCCGTTTTAAAAGTGTTTTAGGTCATAACCTTGAGCCATTTGCACCACAAAGCTAACATTGAAAAGACTTATAAAGCAACTCAAGTTTAAATAAAGGCTTAAGTCATATTTTTCTAAAAAAATTTTTATTTTTCTAAAAAAAAACCGAAAAATGGATGAAAAAACAAGGGGTTTCTAAATGCCGGGGTTTTCACCAAGAGCTACACAAACCCGCATTACTTCTCAAACATCTAGATTAGAACAATATCGTTAAAATAAAACTGACGTTTCGTTTAACTTTTGCTTGGTGTTGAAGTACATACCTACTATCATACTAAAGTACAAATATTTGCACACCAACTAGTCGTGGTCGATTACCAGCTGCTCTGCTTTCAAGATTCAAAAGAGCATCACAATCTCGAACTTCACATCCCACCAATACCAGGATTATGTGTGAATGCTTCTCTGTAAAAAAAATATGTGTTGAGTGTTAAGATGAGCAAGCCATGCGCATGCGCAGAGCCCAAGTCTTTTCATTAGCTGTATGTATCCAGGCCACCGTGCCTTCTATATAAACATATACTTCTCGAGGCCAAGAAGTTCATACCAATGCCAATTCAAGCATTGAATACACGCATATGGAAAAGGTGTCCATAGTTGTTGTTTTTTTTTTTGTTGGAGGTTGCTACTATTCGACGAAGCACTCAGATACAACTACTAGTTCATTGTACTACCATGCAGACAGCTTACTTTGATCTATTGAGTTTATCCGTCTTTTGAAGAAAAACGAGAAGGAACTTCAGTGATGAAGAGCTTAAGGGTTCCGCACTCACTACGTCAGCCCCAAAAGATCCACCACCTTATAGGATCAAAGGCAGACAACTACAGAAGAAGTGTTCCGCTGTATTGTCGTCCTCCCCACATGCAGGACAGGTGGTCGTGGTGGTTTCGCTCAAGCCCAACTCATTCGAGTGTTTAAAAAAAGCTTGGTGGCCCGTACGGATGCCTACAAGAAGTCTGCAGTCGATTCTCCTGAGAGATAGAAAGAAAGACGCAGACTCCTTCCTGATTTCGGGCGTAGTCTGTCTGCACTCATCGAATTCACGCCAACAAGCGAGTTTAATGCGGAGTCTAATGTTATCGCTTTCCACAAACTCCTAGCACCATGGCCTCTAAACATGGCCGTATAGATCCAAAGGACTCTTCTCGGAGATAGGCCCCATGTCTAGCCAAAAGCTCCTCTACACTACCAGAAAGTGAACAGTCCTTTTTCGGTTTTGGAATTAACATGCTTGGACCAAAGAATTTTTTTATCAAGGATTACTCACAAATATTTGACTTCAGCGGATATCAGGATAGTGACACCTTACGAGTTGAGTTAGTACCTGTTTTCATTTGATTGATTCCTAACCTAACCCAAATTTTATTTCTCAAAATAAAACTGAGGTTGAACGGTGGCCACCACACTGGCGCTTCCCCTCACCATAGTAGTTCTGACACATCAGGTAAGGATAAACCAAATGAAAACAGGCACTTAGGCTCTAATCATAGCTATCATCGGATAGCATCATTGGAACAAATCAGTGGAACAATTTATTCGGTTTTCTGACAAGTCATTCATAGCAATCATTGAAAATTTCTGTCAGTGTCAACAGACGGCGACAGGCATTTGAGGTTGGAGTTGATCAGAGAAAGGAAAACTGACAGTTGAGAACAAAAAGAGAATGGATTGCTTTTTAGTGAAACGATTTTGTCCCAAAAAAACAAATCAAAATCAGCTGTTCCTTAAAATTGATTTCTGTCAGTGAAATATTAAAAGCGAGTTTACATAATATTTTTAACACAATTTATGTACTTTTGTTACGGAAAAAATTCTGCAACTCATAAGCTTCATATTGATACCAATAACAGCCAACATTGTTTGCTCAAACGTCTTACAACATGAAAACAAATTTTTCAATGATGTAATCCGATGATAGCTATGATTAGACCCAAGGCCAGTGACCTTCATTCCTTCTCGTAAAGAGAACAACCGTAGTTTTAATAGGATTCACTGAAAGCCCATTCCTAGTGCAGCAATCATTGATCAAGTCTAGGAATCTCTGCGCCTCAGAGCACACAGTCCCTGTCCCCACGGCGACATCATCCGCGTAGGCTTGTGTGTAGGTTCCAGGAGGGCTGAGAGCTAATAGCAGAGAGTCTACCACCATACACCATAAAAGGGGAGACAGAACACCACCTTGAGGGCAGCCCCTATTTACCCAAGTTATGACGCACTTGCCCCAATCTGCCTCAATTATCAGCGTCCTGTGTCTGACACCGTGATGTCTGGCTGAGTTGCACATGCTATCACAGGACGCGTAATCAAAAGCACCTTCAATATCGACCAAAAATTAAATCCTTTTTGATTTTTAGTGAGATTGGCCTCAACTCCAGAACATTTTGTTCGTTAAAAACAATTACAATGCGTTTCGTCGCTGCCTCCGCCATGACTTCCTATCAATGAGCGGGCTTTTGACACTTTTTCATTAAATCCTTTATTGACGAAAATTCAATCCTTTTATTCAAACACTTAATCCTACCAACAAGGTTTTGAAGCGCAGTTTCGCAGGCTTTTCCGCGCTGATAAGCGCGTTTCATCTAAAAAAAAGGATGCCATCGAGAGCGACCTTGCGCACGCGCAGCTCAACTAGTCTTTTCAAGTTATTCAGCAAGAAGGAAGATAGACTTATGGGTCTGAAACTTTTGGCTCTATAGTCAGACTTACCTAGTTTTGGTATGAACACGACTTTAACGCCAAAGCGTGCGCCTATGACTGCTACTCATACAAAAGCAGCAGGAACTTCATCAAGGAAAGTTCTCAAGCAGAGTTTCCATAACCCAATAGGCTAAGTGTTTAGATCCAGAACTTCTTCATTTTTTAGATGACAAGACAATCATACCAAACTTTAATTATTAGCCACCTTAAGGGCGTTGAAATATCTTCTTGTGAGTTTTATAATGGTTCTATTGGCGCTTAGCACTTGCCCACAGACCAATGTAATAAATTGGGTATTGCCGAGATACTCGAAACTTCTTCGAGTTAAACCAAGATGGATGACGAACGTTGGAAGATATATGACCACCAGCACCAAGCTTCTACGTATCCGAGGTTATTTCTTCTTCCCGATCACGTTTTGTAATTGGAGATGTGTTAAAAAGCTCAGGTTAGGAAGTCGGTGCTTTAGAGTCAAATTCCAAGCTTTTCGATTTTTCTCGTTGCTTATACTTTTGTACGGCAGCCGGAAGACGACACCACATTGAGGACCAGAAACGCAAGAATTCGAGGCTATCTCTAAAGTTTTATACCTTCGGGCTTGAAGGCCATTAAACTTTAATGTATAAATTACTTTTCTATAGGGCACCTATCCACGAGTACTAGTAGCTTAAGGTGCCTGTGACTTGGGTAACTTTGGGGTTCACTGATGGAAGGCTTTATTAAAGTAATTAAACAGTCGACTGGATATTCTTAAAGGTATACAAAATTGCGATACAACTTCTCCGTTATTGAGGAGAGTAAAAATCGAAAACACAAAACCAATTAGAATGCATTAAATTTTTAAAATTTTTATTTGCACGATTAATTTGTATCACTACACAATTGAACTTTTCTTTAAAATATTTGTTTTAATAAAATTCCATTTTATTTAATTTAAATATGAATAACAGAGTTTACTAAGTTGTTAATCTATCAGTCAATAAAACACTATTAATAAATGTATATAAATTAATTAATTTTTACTTTTTTTTTAATAACAGTTTGAAAAAAGACCCAGAAACAGGTGTTTATCACCAATACTTGTGTCGGATTTGCTAAGTTTTGATAAATACTATAATATTCATATTTTTTTTCTTGTTTTAATCGAATACTTTTACACCAAGAAAGTGGACAATATTTTTTTTTAAAGATAAAACATGTTTCGATTAGAAATAAACTATTCGCTATACATTGATAAATACATTTATTATATGAGTTTCTTGCTAAGAAATTTGCTTAATACTTTAAATTTCACTGGACTTGAGTAAAAATTTTGTTTCACTGTGTTTTTTATTTTCTCGCCAAGTAAATATGTGTTTGTTAAAAATTGGCAACAAATAATAATAAGAAAACAAAAGGGCTTAAGTACTCGTAAAATCATTTATCATCCAATGGAGGGGTTCGTTTAGGATAAGCCTCTAGTTAAAATAAATAGCTAACGTGTAAAAACTTATATATAAAATATTTAATTGTAAATAAATAATTTTTTTATATTACAAAACATTATACTTTTGTTGGTTGTTTTTTTTTTTTTCAAGGAACAATAAAAAAATAAAGTTAGAAAATAATTTATAACATTATTTAATTAAAATAATAATTTATTCACTTGGCATACAGAACAGTGCATATGTGTGTGTTTTGTGTTAAAACAATTTACAATTATCCTTGTTGTTGGCATTCACCAATGGACTTGATGTCAATAAAGAATCCAGTCTGACAGGAGTCCTTTTTCATTTCACACCACGAGAAGTAAGTACGATTGTTGGTGCCGCACAGTTTTCCTTCCTCATAGCGTATGCTCTGGAAGAATTAAGATAATAAAAATTAAAAAATGCTTTGATTCGAGGTTTAATTACTTCAAGGCTAAAATATTTCAGAGGGATTCTTCTCCTAAATAGATAAAAAATAAATAGGAAAAAATTTGAAATTTGCCTCTATTAAATAATTTAAAAGTTAACATTACTCCGATTCGTTACAAAAGATGATTAAATTACAAAGTACGGTACAGAAAGCCAAGGAACAACTCCTGAAAATTCAGTTCCCCGAAAATTTTGCAAGCAGGAAAATATTTAGCTGTGGACTGAAAGGGGCTCAAAGCTTTGTTTCTTAGATACCTTATTTCTACCTTTCGAGTCACTTGGTTTTAAATTGGTATTTTTCACAGCTAGGGGAAAGTTTGAAGAAATTTTCTGCGAAATCAGACTGTAGAGTCTAGCTCTAGACAGTCCAAGAATTTTAAAGCTAAGCTGGACTTGCTCAATTTAGCCCCGGCTATGCCAGCCATTAACATTTACAAAGAAAAATATATTCCATTAGACCAAAGCATTGACACTATCAGGCCAGGCGCTAATTAATACCGGTCAAAGACCTGGGAAAGAAAGACACAGGAGAGACTTAAGGAGGCTATTTTGGATATCTTAATATGCATGAGCAAAAAGTTATAGGATAAATAGGATCGATAGCGTGGATAAAGATATAAGCTGATGTATTTTATAAGGATCCAGCTAGGCTGTGCCAACAACTCTTCACTGAGATAAATGGTCTTAAATTTTGGAGGGAGCTTCCGCGCGCGAAGTTCGGAGCATTTGAGTCCATCCTCCTTCTCCGTGCTCCAGATAACCTAAACCGTTGATAGATGAGACAAAAAATTACTTACTTTACTTTACCTTAGGTGGGCGGGATGAATCTGTGAAACCTAGACCTCAACCCTCAAGCTTCGCCAGCCAGCTCTGTTTCCAGCTAGCCGTCACCAGTTTTGCCGGCGAAGTAAGCAGAGGTCCCCTTTCAATTGCTTGAGCCACCTGAGTTGCACGGCTCCTGCGATATGGATTCGGAGATTTTCCGAGTCGTGACGTTGGTGTCTTTTTGCACTAGGTGCACCAGCTATGGTAGTTATTATATTCTGACTCTTCTGGCTAGGCGGTGTCGCTAACGACCCGTACAGTTCCGTTTTATATCTCATCCTCCACTCTTTGTAAATGCAGATGGGAACAAAAATCACCCAAAGGATTTTTCGGAACCCATGTAGAAAAAGTCCCTAGCTAACTTAAAGTTTTACATGTCTATGGTGATTTTTTGTCCAAGCCGTCTATTTTGGGGGTCTCTGCTTGCTGACAGCATATGCTTGGTTTGCCTTTGTAGACTGTTATTTCCATACATTCACCGCTTCCCTCACAATACTCACGAAGGCTCCAGTGACATTCCGATGTGCTCTTACGATAATGTCAATGCCGTCTGTATATGCGAGAAATTTGTACTGAATTTTAATTGATTGTGCCTCTGGTGTTGGCAAGGAAGTTTTGCACAGTTTTCTCAATATGATGTCAAAGAAGTGTACAGGGCGTCGCGTCACCCTGTCTAAATCTATTTTGACATCAAAGGGGTGGATGGAGGTCTTTGCCGATCTTTACTGGTCATACAAACTGACAAGTTTGGCAGTGATGCCACAACTAGACATTGCGCTATATAGATCGTCTCTATAAATACTGTCATATACGAAGCCTTCAAATCGATGAAAGTGTGTTGGGTTGGGCATCGATTTGGAATTCAAAGGTTTTCACCAAGATCTCCCACGGTGTGAATATTTGATAGATAACAGATTTTCCAGGCGGCCTAAAGCCACACTAAAATGGGCCTATCACTTTGTTGGCAAACGGCTTTAGGCGTTCACTCAGTACAGGAGAAAAGATGCGATGCGATGTTATAAAACGGATGCTTCTGTAGTTGGCACAATTAAGAGGGTCTCCTTTATTGACGATCGGGCAAAAAGTACTGAGCATCCATTTGTCAAGCATGCTTTCCTCCAACCATATCTTGCAGATAAGCTGGTAAGCTAAACTCGAGAACTAGACCGTTATCTCCGGCTGCTTGGTTGCACATAAGCTTAAACACAGCTACTTTCACTTCATCTAGGTTGGGTGGCCGGTATTGTTCGTATGCTTCCTCGGCAACATCTTCGCCCGGGTGATTGGTCTATTCTGCCAGACAGTGAGATTTTGTCCGTCTTCGCCGTTATATAAAGTCTGCAGAAATGGTTTTTCCAAACCTTCAGCACCAACGACTGCGGTTAAGCTACAATGTTCCCTTAATGGGTCTTACAGGCTTTGAGTTCGAACTTTATAAACTTGGCAGGAGCCTTTGATCCTTGGGTAAAACTTGTGAACCTCATTCCTGTTGTAGCATTTCTCTATCTCTTCAACCCCGAGTTTCTCGTGCTCTTTTTTTTTCTCCTTTTGAGAAGTCTGCGTTCTTCTCTCCTTAAACGTGTGCTCGCGAAGAGAAAGAGTGTCTTGCGTCGATTGCAATGTGGTCAATCTAATCTAAGTCAGTGTTTTTGATTATAATTAACCCATGGACTCCGCGGCATGGTGCAGTGGTGACTACACTGAATCCCGACGAAGGCAGTAAAAGCTTTTTCACGGTCCGACTGAGCATGCATGGTAGCTCTTCTAAGCGGCAAGTGTATCCGTGGTCGGTGAGGTGTAGGAAACCTTAATAGTACAGCGTGTATTTGCCATCGTCATCGGCGTCAAGCTTTGAATTGGGAAAATTATAAAGTTTAGAGTCAAGCTAAAATGCTTCTGGGAAATTAGAACCAGATAAGATTCAGAACATGTATTAGCCTATAAGCAAAAACGACGCACCCACGTAACTGATGGTGTGTTTAAGGAAACTTGGTGCAACGGTTGAAGCTCTCTACACATTTCCCATTAGGTAAATGAAGCTCCGGAATACATTCTGAAATCTTGCGGATACTGAACCGAGCGACTCAGCATATTAACCGAGGTTAATACAAGTTTAACACTGAAAGTCGGATAAATTTTGTTGTAAAAAGCGGAGGATGATTGAGGATGATTTTAAGGCACTCGATTGGTCATTTGTAAATCAGGTCCCCGCTGGTAGTTGCTTTGCAAATAAAACTCAAGCTTGCAGTTTCTAACTTATCGCTTTTCTAAGGTAATGCAGGACGTTTTTGGGCGCAAACTTAAACGCATGGTGGTGTGATCAATTCACCGCACCTCTGCAAATTCCTGCCTTTACATTAAGACCCTGCAAACTTGATCATGGAGATTAAATTTTTTTTGGGAAGACCTGTTCTCCAGGTTGATAGAAATTATTAAGGTACTCAAAAGATTCCAGTAAGACCTGCCTTTCAAAAAACCGTAGCACTATTTGCATTTTTGATCTTTTTACTAACTTCAAGAGGCACTACAGTCCGGGATGGACCTGGACCTAAACCAACAAGTTTCACCGGACACCCTTGTTACCAGTTTTACACGCAAGTTGACTAAGATTTCCTTGTAAACTGTGCCCTTCTACTGTACATTCCCTGCGAAGTAGATTCGAGGGTACACTTCGATTCACTTACCGTCTATGCAAATCGGACCGCTTCACATCGGACCGATCACTTAAATCCTACTGCACCAATCTTCTTTTAAAAGTCAACGCAAAATTTGGCTCCCGAACAACCAATTATTTATCCAAGTTTCTTAAGTCCTAAAAGTGCTAAAGCTCAAGTCCTTAGGACTTTTACTTTTCTCAAGTCCTAAAAGCAAAGAAAAATTTGTGGCACCTATTTAACGTTATGCCTAGTTGTGGAAAAAGGTGACAACCTTTTCAAAAATAAAAGTCATAAGACCTAGACCTTAACCTAACCTTAACCTAAACCTAAACCTTGAAGTTTTTTTCTTAAATTTATGAAATTTTTGGTCACTCACCGCTGGTCTATGCTTCCGGGCACATTTGAATTTGCACGCAACGCATCTTGGTCGATGGGTCATTAGATCGGTCAAGCAAGTCATCCTTGGGCCACAGCTTACAGTGCTACAGCTAGTACGGTCTTCTGTAAAGAAAACAAACATAAAAGTGAATAGATGCTGACAAAGTACGGTTGACAAGTATAACCGAAAAGTGCATTATTTCAAAAACAAGAATGCATCGCAGCTCGACAAGGGTAAAATGCATTCTCACCAAACCAACAACAGCGGATGGATGCAAAATTACGCAGCGGTCCATATAACATAGCGAAGCCTAAAAACAAAACAATAACAACTAATAAAAAAAAAAACCAACTGCATGTATGCAGGCCTTACGACAGGAAACTTATTCAAGAACTTTAAGACCTTGCTTGCGTCATCTACCAAAAAACTAACCGCAGACGTAGACATGAAAAAATGCACCATCAGAGAACCAGCACCACATGCACGACACGACGACCAACGACGACGACGACGACAGGAGGATGGAATGAAAAAAGTTGCCATTCCTGGCCTGGTCCGGTCTTCCTCTCTCTAATTTTATTGTTTTCGATTACTTTCGTTAATAGGCGATCTCCAAGGTACAGCCAGGGCGGAGCGCAGAATGGGATGATTTTTCGTCATCCCAGCGAAGAGTTATTTATTTCGTCCTTTCGTCCATGTAGTGGTGCGGTGCATTGCAACCGCGAGCTGTGCTGTGTGGATGCACATTTGATCCGCGATCTGTGAAATTTGAACACACGTTGCACACGTTTGGGATGCCTCCAAAAATATGTTTATTACCCTTTCGGTGGGTCGGTGAGAGGTGCATACCCTCCGACAGGTCTGTGTGGTAGTGCGGGACAAATGCATTTTTAGAAGGTTCTGCATTTGGGCAAGATAAATTAAAATACCATAAAATATTATATAGCTTCGAAGGATATATGCGGTGCACACACGCACACACCAAGCCAAACGATCGCAGCCTATGTACATGCAGCAGAGTGCACCTGCGTTAAGGGATAGGTAAGTCGCAATTGATGCACCGGTTGCATGTCTCTAAAAATCTCAAGACTCCCAGACCGCTGCTGGCAGGATGATGTTTTTGATTTTTTTACACAGGATTGGCGTGAGAATTTTAGCAGGTGCGGATGTTGCATCAAATGTTACAATTCGTGAGCAGGTGAAAGGTTAAAAATAAAAACAAAAACACAAAAGTGGAAATGCGCATCACAGGAATAGGGAGTCAATTTTAGTGGCTTATCATCAGGTGTCCTTGAATTGGTCGAAAGGACACGTGCAAGGTGTAGCTACACAAACAGAAATGCTTTTTGTTTCTATTGGTTTTCTGTTTCGCTTTTCAGAAGGTTGGAGGATCAATTATTTACAATAAAAGTGGCCGAGTGGCCGTTGTATTGTGTTCTGTTTTAGGACTTGAAAACCCGCCCATTACACGTTGCAAACAAGATTTAAAGAGATTTAAGGCGTGTGTTTAATGCCGACATATTTGAATATTTAATGCGGCAAAATAGACCTTCATTTTTAAGGCATCGAATCTGTTGAGTTGAAGGTTGGTTAGGTTGAAGTGGCTGTTGGGCTGTCGAAGAACCCAACTCACCTGGATCTGTTCAGATCCATTGTGATACCACGAGGACCTGGAAAAACTGCCTGCTCGTTTAACCATTTTTAGCTACTAATGAAGCGTAAGAGACGTTTTGTGTCAGTCGGAGTCGTGCTAAGATCACTAAGATTATTATAAAAGAAAGCTCCAAGGTGAAGATTTCGGTTCTTAGAGAGAGCGGGTATGTGCAGAGAAGGAGGAGAGTGGTCTCTTCTTCCTCCTTATCCATGCAGCTCATGCAAAAATCGTTAGAAAAGACACCAAGCCCTGTCGCGTGCTTGGCTATCAGACAGTGTCCCGTAATGACACCGATTGTAGGACTCATGTGCGATCTATTAAGAGCTACCAAACTCCTTGAGCGTTTAAGATCTAGCTTAGGCCAAATCTGTTTCGTTACTAGACTAGGTACTACCACATGTCCATCTGAGATTTGTTGTTGAATTGAAGCTTAAAACAAAATATTTTGCATTTTAAGTGTTGTTGAAATTTATCGGAGTGGTTAAGCCTCTTAGTTAAGGGTTAAGTGCCTTTTGTGCTTATTTTGATGACATTTTCTTACTACTACTTACAATTGGAGTTCTGGAGAGAATTCTAGGCATTTGCAATGAAGAGAGAAAGCCACTAGTGCTTTAATCACAAAGATTCCGCTAATAAGCTTGGTTTGCAGAGGGGTTTGTGTTTAGGAACACTTTTACCCTTCCGATAAAAGTCCTTACTCCACTGCTGATTCGAGTCATCGTAACCACTTTAATTTCAGAGTACATAATTTAGTCCAAGCAAGTTATTAGAAGCTTTAAGATCGGTAAGGACCTCACCAGACTGTTTGGTGTCAAAAAAGGGTTTAGACAAGACGAAGCGTGACTTCTCTAATATTATACTTAGGGAAATTATGAAGAACTATTGCGCCAACACCAGAGGCACAATCTTTCAAAAGTCCTCGTATACACAGCAGATGACATTGACGACATATTGATCTTGTGGTGGCCGAATTTCTTGAAGAGCTAAAGAGGAAAAGAGCGAGATCGTAGGTACTCACCAGCAGCAGACGCGCGTAATCGAAACTTTAAGATTGATCGTGGGCGATCATGTTATAAACTATAAACTAAAACATAGTTGAGATACCTTGGCGCTACTATTAGGTGCGAGTAAAATGCGAGTAAAAACATACAGCGGAGAAAGCGGCAAGAAAACAGCTGCCCTGACAAGGAACCTGACAAATGATGGAGGGCCTAAGCAGAAGAAGAGACGACGTTGACGATGCTCTATGACTATAAAATATGGGCTACCAAAATAAAGTTTGCCAATGCGAATAGATATCCTAGTTAAGGAAGTGAATGGAAAACATTGTGCCGACTAGACGGGATTGCCAGCAGCAATGACCCGGAGGTCCAATAAAGTCCTTCTAAGAATAATTTTAGAAAAATGGCAGATGGACCTTCTCCGATAAAGGTAGATCGACGCAGAGATTGATCGCCAATATAGATTCTTGGATCAATAGGGAACGTGGGGAGCTGAACTTCCATCTGATGAACTTCCACTTCCCAGATGCTGACTGGGCATGGATGTTTCAGAGCCTGCATCCAAATATTTAAGCATGGAGACAATTCTAGGTGTCCAATGTGCACAGACGTAGCTAAAAAGATGGAACACGTAATGTTTCACTGTCCACGATGTCAAGAAAAGCCCACCCAGCCGCTGAGTAGACTAGGCGAAGACTTAGGTAACCCTTGAGAACATCATCAGACCTTCCTACAGTAAGTAGGAAGCTTGGAAAAGAGTTGGCGTAATAGTGCCTAGCATCATCTAAGAACAACAAAAACAGAAGCGACAACGAATTGCAGCGAGGTTGCAGCCAACTTCAATGAGCTGAATCTTCAGATTATATGTAAGGCTGAAGTTCGCCCTTGTGATAAAATGCTTGATGACAGTACCGCGAGGATCAGGTGTAGAAGAGGATTTAGGAGAGGGTTAAGTGGAATTTCCTCAGAGTTACTGAGTACGGGCACAGTTTCGTCTTCAAAAGATTTCCACCTCCTTACGAAAAAAAAACGGTGACATTGACATAAAAAGAAGAACGCAAGTTCTTGATTGTCATCAAGAAGAGACAACAAACACCGATGTCCCGAAACACAACCATAGGCAGCTTGAACTTTAAGGTATAGTAAGGAACTTTGTCTACATGAGTTCCAGGTTAAATTTTGACAACGACACCAGCGTTGAAATCAAACTACGGTTAACTTTGGCCAATCGCTGCTTCTTTGGGCTTAGAAAAAGAAGGCATTTGAGTACAAAAACCCTCTGTCGAGAAACGTAGTTACTCCACCTTAGGTGGCGCTACAGTTCGGGGTGGCACGGGCCGTATCTTCGCCAGCCAGCTCTATCTCTGGCTAGCAGTCTCCAGTTTTGCATGCGTCGTCGACTGAGGTCCTCTTCCAATTGCGTGCGCCACCTGAGTCTTGCTGCTCTACTCCAACGTCGATTCGGGAAGGATTCGAAGACTTTCTGGGCCGGGGCGTTGATGTCAATCTTCTCTAGATGACTCAGCCTATGCACCCCTTGCCCCTCGAGCAACTAGATCTGCCTTACGGTGCAGAAGCGCCTCTGTCAAAGGCGACTGATCTCCAACCATGATTATCTTACAAAAAGGGGGCGTAAACTAATAGCCACCGAGGAAGTGCGATTTCATCCTGCTTGGGATTTTCTTTTATTCGCCGATCTAAACCAACAAAACAGAAACCACCGCTGCCCTAAAATTCAGTATAGTCAATAATATTGTGCCTTATTGTAGCTTAAGTTAGCCTGACAAGCAAGCTATACCATGCGTCGGCTTTGAATTTGCTTTGAAATGACATTTCCAAAGAAATATTTTTTTCGAAAAAAAATGCATTTTCTTTGTCTTCTTATTTTGGATTTATGTGTGCCTACCGCTGCTTAAAATTATTGTCCTCAACGCACACACATTACAAATTTTGATTTTAATATTGTTTTCACAGCTGTTAAGATGTCAGACGAAGCTTATGTTCAGCAACATTACTTACTCTTTAACTTTCCCAACGTGACGTTGAAGCCGAAACTACATTGTGCTAGGCTAGGAAATTTTGAAATCAAATGACTGAACTCATAAACGTCAGGGCAAGGTTGACCCAAAGCTTGTTTGTGAATTCCCCTTCAACGTTTCAGATGCGCGCCACGCAACTAAACAACGGCGGACACTTGAATGACGTTATATTTCGTGCATAATTGCATAGGTCGACCTTTCAAATAAATATTTTATTTTTTTTGTCCTTCACAGTTTGCTTTTTTTAAACTTAAGAAATACTTAATGAAAAAACATTCGTTGAAAATACCTACATTTGCAACAAAAACCAACATTTAAAAGTTCTCTTTACCGACTATACTGGCACCATACAAGGCCCCAGTGTAGGAATTGTGTGTCCAACAAAACAATGAATAAAAATGTCCCACAGTAAATTTCCTTAACGTCACTTGTTTCATCGTGATGATGATTAATCAGTCTGAGATTTGAGTTCTTTTTTTTATTAAAAAAGAAATTAATTATTTTTCTTGTCAGCACGAATCAAAATGGTAACCGCAATACGCTCAAAAAAAACTTCCAATTTGAACTACCGGCCTGGTTCCCTCGTCTGCGCCAACTATTACACAATCCGTAGACATACTGTGAGACAAATTAAAAAAAGGAAACCAAAAGCCCGAGTGGAATGGGGTATCAAATGGAGAAATGTAAAACGTAAACAAGGATATGATTACCGACTGTGAAGATTAATTTGTTCGTCTGTGTCCTATCAACTTGATACAATGTTGCACGATGACAGGACAGTAAGGGCCACCTTGCAGGATAGTAGGGGCCTTGAAATATTGTTTAATTATGCTCCACATTTTTAGACATTTCGTTAAAAATTCTTATGAAAGAGCAACAAATTAAGCATTAGGTGTAAGTCAGACGTGAACTTGACCCTTGCACACTTAATCCTTGGTTGCAGGTAAAATCGAGTATTTCGTTTAAAAGACAAACATTAAATTATGTCGAATTTCCAACATTCAATCTTTAACTTTTATGGAAGGTTAATGAGCTTGGAAAACAAGTTTTACCTCATTTAAACGCACTGTTAACACTCACCATTTTTATGTTTTTATAGAAACATCACGGAAAACTCTTTGCCACTCTCAAGCAGACATATTTTTCAACTTTTTTAAACCTTGTCAAGCTGCAGAATAAATAAACACTTTTTTTGTCGGGGCCATTTTTGCAGTGCAAGATCCGCCGAGTTTCGAATTTAACCTGAGGTTAACCCCAGAAATGAGTTTTCAGTTATTTTCGTTCCGGGGTTCGGTTTTTCTCGCCAAATATTGGGTGTTAATCCCAGATCAAACTCGGAAGAACAGCTAGAAAATCTTCACCTGTTTTTTTTTATGTGAAATGACTGTTTTGCGTGTTCCGTAAGAAAGAAAAAACAATTGAGTTGAATTTGAGAACAGCTGGATCTTCTGGCAGTGGGAGTGACAGTTGTTTAACTTTTGTTTAACTCTGCACTTAAAAACTAGCCCTCAGGGCATAATGAAAACGAAAAAATATCCCAAGGTCTTTTTTTGAAATTTCAAATGTTGACTTCTGGAGAATTTTTTTTTTTAGGTAAGTTTTGAACTCTCAATTTGGAGTTTTTATACTTGGTTTTTCTTAAGTGTTTGGCATTGACTTATCTGTGAATAAATCAAGTAATAACAGCACACAACCGATTATCCTAGCCGGTGTGAATTCTCTCCTGCAGGAGCCCCACCTTACTGTGCGCCCTCATTCAATTCCAACGTATAGAGACGCCCATGGACAGCTGCACTCATTTAAGCCATGCATTGGCCCTTGAGCAACCAACACAGCAACTGTGTTGCTCATAACTTTTTCGGCAACCCATTGCCTGTCTGCAGGATGTGATGCACGCGATTTTCGCTGTCGCGTCTTTCCATCAGTGTGTTGCTGGCACAGACCCAAAGAAAAGCATGCTTAAAGGAAACCAACAGACGTGGTAGCAGAAAACTTCTGCTTTTGACTGTCTTAGAATATGGCCCACAGAAATGCAATCGGAGAAAGAAGCTATGAAGAAACATGGTGGTAGAAAGGAGATGGAAAGATACAGCTGACCTTCAAAGACCTTGTACAGAACATCCATCAATATTTTTACGACTGCAACGTCTCACGGTCGCGATAAGTCTGTGAGTTTGAGGTCTACACACAGCACTTACCATTCGTGTCCCTTTCTTCCGCTCTGACTGAGCCTTTATTTAGTTCGTTCTATCTTGGCCCGGTGGTATTCTTCACTTCTCTGTCGTGATGGGTCTTCGTTTTGACTCGTCACGTGTAGATCTTTTGTAATGATCGTTATTTATGCGCGATTTTATGTGGTTCAAGCTACGACGACGACGACGCATCTGTGTTGAGTAATATGATTAATGCGCGTGTAGGATCTGCAGCAATTTATGTGCACTTAAAGTCGTTTCTCACTTCATGAAATTATTGGGGGGAAATTCGTGTGAACAAGACGTGACGGATTTACTAACGATTTAGAGGTCTAGACTGAAGAAGCGAGATCTAATTTTGGTTATGCTCTGAAAGTTTAACACGCAGTCTTCTGGGCACTTGAATGTACTGTATCTGCGCCAAGGTGACTTGTTTTTTTCCCGGTGAAGGAATTAGAAGTAGGTACCTATCTGGCTGGCTGGTTTTTTTTTTTTTTATAAATTGGCGTAAAGCCAAAACTGCAAGGAATCTATAAGAACCTTTGTTTAAGAGATATTTTTTTTGTTTAATCTTTAACAAAATAATTAAAAAGTTTCAATCGATTACAAAGATTGTCAATCGATCTAGGAAAGCATATTGACCCCGTCATGTCATTTCCGGCCTTCCTATGGAATGGCCACTCTGCCAAGGGCATCCAGAGAAACTAATTAATATAAGCTTGAAAAATGACGTTTCTCAATTGACCCGTGGAAGGATCTCCAGCTATAAACTTTCGAAATATTATTTCGATGCGAGCAATCTTATCCGTTAGGGTAAACTGAAAGGTTCACCTGAGACACTTTAATCTCCTGCTCTGGGTTTTCCAAATGAGCGGTCAGTTAAGCTCTTTATATGGCTCCTGCCATCTTTCGTGAAAAAGAGCCAGAGGTACTTTAACGCCTTTTTTCATTCTCCACCTCTTTTAATTGAACTCAAAGATCTTCATCATCACAGACGATTAAAAACTTAAGAGTATGTCCTTAAGTTCTGACTGGAAAAGGCCCAGGTAAGGACCGCCGTCCAAAAGCAACGATACATTTTTTGTGTACATTGAGTGTTATCAGAGGCCTTCCACAAGCAACAGCTATCGTCGTCTGTCGCTTCCATAAAACACAATTTTTTTCGAGCTTATTTCAACTGCCGATTACGACCTTTTCGTCACTCGTGGAAATAGACCCTAAAGCTAAGTCGCACGCGAAGAACACATGTCTCACCCTTTACTTGTTTACCATTGCCTCGTTTTATCTGAAAAATTTCTTCCCATGTTTATGCACCCGTCAACATTCTTAAGTACCACGCCAAGGATCCATAAACGACTTCCACAAAAGTTCATTCTTAGTGTCCTGGACCTGGTCAAGGTCCATAAGTTTTTTTTGCAAATCTATTAGGCTAAGGAAACCGGTTTAACTTACTTCCCCGCCTTTTATAAAGTGCGGGAACTGCTTACCCTAAATCCTAAATAGGGTAAGCAGCTGTTCACTTTTGCTTTGATCAGTTTGAAAGTCCCAACGTTCGGCTTAATTTCTGAAGCAAATATTTTTTCAGAGACCCTTAAGAGAGATGTGCCTACGCCTAAGTCGGTGTTCGTTACCCCTATTTGATTACTATCGGTGCTTCCATTTAGACCCCAGCACATCTTAATATTGCAAAAATTTACCACTCGTGGTACCAAACAGCACCACGAGCTGTTAAGACCTGCCCCTTTTACTGTGAGAAATCAGGGCTAACAGCCATGATGTGTTCTGTATTCTCCACATAAATAAGGACCCACTAGACTAGTCAGAATTGAATTTCTGTCAGTCGGAAGAATTTTTTGAGAGACAAAAATTATGCTCGAACGGTTTAACCCCACGCGGAGTTTTGGACGTAAAAAACGAGTGTTTTTTTTTTAAAGTTTAGTAGCTACACTTATCCTTGCATGTGGAGGGAATTGAAGGGATTCTCCATATGGTTAAGCCCTCAACAACGACACTCACCCAACGCATCCAGTCACGTAGAATTACTAAATAAACTTATAGAAAGTTTACATAATATAAACTTTAACAATTTGTCGTTCGAGTAATATTAAAAATCCGGTTTCGCAGATAGCGTGTTGTGCCATCGGAGTGACTTCAAGGCGCCGTAAAGAAGAACTTATTGCAACGAAGATACAAAGGCCTGATGTGAACGGATTCTGATCACGAAGTATGTCAAATATGGGGTTCGAATGCTCTAGGCTGCTTGAGAGAAAAATTGTTAGAATAAATGGAAACTGGAGGACGGAGTGTAACACCGAGCTGTATGGCTTGTCCGTGTGCAGGTACACCGACCTCGCAAGAAGGGTCAGTGTAGAGTGTACTTCGACTGAAATGACCGAACCATCTAGAGCGGACACCATTGCTCTGGATCGGAAAAACGTTTATATCTTCAACGGATGGACGGCACAAGAGGAAAACTGACAACCAGTTGGTACGTGAAAGTGGAATGGAACTTCAGCCGTTTTGCAACTTTGTGAGCAAAACTGAGTTAATTTAGATAGAGACATGACGCAGCTTGGTTGTTGAGGTCTGATGGCCAGGTAAACAAAACAAGAACGATTAATTCCACTGGTCTACCCAACGACTTTTTATTCGAATTGTATCAACTTCACAACCGATTGTGGGTTTCAATGCCGTGTTGAAGATAGTGCAATTTCAACAAGCGATCAATTCGGCTTTAAGAAAATGTACCATCCTTGTATTAAATGCCTTAAAATTGGAATATATAGTTGAGTGCCTTCCTTTAAGATCAGTATTCGTCTACTAGGTCATGACAGGCAGGTACAGAACTCTAATCTTATTTCTAGCCTATCTACAGACCTCTATACCCAAATTTTTTTCATGGCCACAACCTGGCTGAAACAAGGGATGAAACAGTTTTTGGGTACATTAAGTCTTATGAGAAGCCTTACATTGAGGTCGAAGACGAGGTGAGGGGCTCAGTGAGGAATAGTTCCTATATGAGAGAAAGCCCGGCAGGGGCAACCGATTTCGGTATAAGTCCGAACCTGTTGCTTCTCTGCTAAGGATTATCCTCGGGGACGGGAAGGTGAAGGGGTAAACCGATTCGGTGTGAACCCTTGCAGGAGGGAATTCTCACGCAGAGGCTGATGTAGGGTAACCGTCTTCGGTGTAAACCCGTACTACAGGCCGCTGGCGTTAGAATTTGGGGGGAGGGTAAATGTAACCGAAGCAGTATAAACTCGTACCAGTGAGGATTATGTCTTGGTGATCCCGTGGGAGTGGAGAGGTGGGGGGCAACCGAAGCGCTATAAGCCCACACCGATCCAGCCCTGTAAGGGAAAAAAACACTGGGATATGGTGGAGAGTGGAGAGATGAGGACAATGGCAATTACTGTAGGAGTACTACTAATTACGTCCCGTGTGGTGTGGGGGACAAATAGGGTATATTTCCCTCGCGTCGAGTTTTCGTAAACATGCTGGAAACCATTTTCTGGAAAAGATCTTTTCGGCACACAAAAATATATAAAGCCGAAATGTATCTTAGATCTAAGGCGCCCAACAAATAATCAGCAACGATGAAAGCTGTTTTTGAATCAGTCTTTGAAGTTCTCATTTAAAATTAGGGAATTGCTCTCTGTGACGTACGCTTTTTGTTTATAAGCTGATTCCATTCATTTATATTTTACATCTACAAGAACCCCAAATTTTTTGAATTTTTTTAACATCCCGGTGGACGGAGGCTTATAGAAAATAAAAAATTTCACATACAAGTCTTTCAAAATTTTATTGGCTTTTTTATTTAATGAATTAAATTTTAACGACATTCAGCTTAAAAGTCTCAGAGTGTTGCTTACTTTAACCCCTTTTTTGGCAGATGGCTGTGCAATCCAGTAAAAAGTAGTTTTTGTATTCTTTTCTTATTCCATCTGAAAGATATATTTTTACTCAATTTTCAGTAACTTTGCCTTCTCGCTGTTCTTTCAAAGCTGTGCAACGGAAACCCCGCCACAACGAAAGGTGGACCTCTCTCAATGGAATTCCTTCATTAATGGAATCAGCTACCGGTGTTAAGAGGCAACATTATACCATTAAAAGGAAGACAAAATTACACGCATACACAAAGGGAAAACGAAACGATGCGATGGCACGGCACGTGAAAACCATCGAAAAGACGAGCTTCTGGTCATGGATTGCACTGTGCACAATTTATACACATTGCATACGACAACCGACACACGATGCCCTCCATCTTGCAATGTAGATGACAACAGGATCGTCGTCGATGCAATCGCAATTAAACTCCACAATGAGGTGTCGCCTCCTGTTCGTTTGGATTAATATGTGCAATAAAGTTCCATGTGTCCCCGTAGTCTGGCCAGAGTCGAGTTTTCGTGTTTTGGGGCACTTTAGGGCGCACTCAAACTCTGTCAGATCGGAGATTTCGAGCAGACAGTTTTTATGATCTGACAATGCGATTATATGGCCGTCGGAGCTGGCGGATAGCTATCAGTGATTAAAGTGTTGTGGTTCATGGTTGCCATGCTGTCGTGGATGCACTATGGATGCACTACAAAGTTGCATAGAATAAATATTTACGAATTTTTATAAGCAAAATCTTGGCTCTTAACAAAAAAAAAAGTAAGAAAGGAAATTAAGATACTAAACTGCCGAATCATACAGCTACACAGCCACAGTCAATCTACGCAGATTTTTAATTATCGATTTGTTAGGTAAAGACCTAAACGTCTTTTATACATTGTAGCTTATTTAGTTTTAGGTAGTTTCTAATTTCAAAATATAACTGATAATTTCACACCGCGAAAAAAGATTGATTGAAGAATTGTTGGTAAAAGTCTGTGGGCTGATAATAAACGAAACTAGAATCAAAAAGCAACAATGATTTCATTAAAAAGTCGAACAACTCTATCGATCCAGTGCTCGATGGGATTTCTTATACATTTAAGCGCCAAACTATCAACAAAAACAAATCGATTTTATCGACTTCGGCTGTATGCACCTAGCCTAAGTCAAAATCAATTGGTTAATATAATTAAGAAAAAAGTACTGAAAAATACCTAAAATTGTTTAAGCAGATGTGAACTATAAAATCGAAGACAACAAAAACCCACCCAGTGTTGGATACAGCAATCGATTCAGCATTCACCATCTTTTGCTATGCAATAAAGGAGCTGTACTCGTTTTGACATTCGTTTTTTAATAACAGATTTTGTGGAAATCTACAAAATTGTACTGCTAAATCCTATTGTTTTTTGATTCGGTATGAAAGAGTGTTAAAAACTATGAAAGAATTGGAGGCTTAACCGTTTTTTTTTTTTTTTTTTTTGGATTTACCAAGGGGTTTGTCTTAGGTTTACAATTATAGTGAGTCATGGCTAATGTCACAGGAGCATCCATTAACCTAATCTCTTGGCCTGCATCCTACAATAGGAACTAGGGCTTTGTCAATATTTAATTTTTTTTTTTTGAATTAACGATTGGTTTGTACCTTTCTTAATGGTTTCGTTCATTTGAACGAATGGCAAAATGCGTTGATATGCTGAACGATAGCAAAAGGTTATTGCAATCACTTTCAATCAGGATCAACAAAGCAACCAGAAAACCTTGATTGTGTTGTGGTAGTGCCATAATGGCAACCCTATCGCCAGCAACATTGTATGATCCGTTCGAATTTATGAAAAACAAATTTTCCCCACTAATTCGTTAAGACTGCTGCAGATGCAGCTGACTTACATGATGCAGCATACAGAGGACATTTGCTTTGTTTTACCTTCAATGGCAGACGCGTTATTTTTTTTTTTGCGACTCGCAGCACGGTTCTTGAATAAAATTGATTTTATTTTAACGTTAGGCAGATTTTTTGGTCATCGCTGCGAGTTTGTTAAATAAATTCACAGTTAGGTAGTCGGGAAACGGTGGCCTCTAAAGAACTTGCGCGATATATTTCAGGTGGTGATTGCATTCTTCGATAACAGCAGCGTAATTTGTTTTCCATGGCAGAGAAATGGTTTTCTGTTGGTCAACTGAATGGATCATTTATTTTGTATCCTTCGGCGGAGATGTTGTGAAGAGATTTGAAATATGATTGGTGCTGAGTTTGAGTTAAAAGATGTGATAAGGGAGATTGAAAAAATTGTTGGTTTAATATTGTAAGAAAATGTTCACTTGTTCCGCCAAGTTTCAAGTTGTTCTATGATTGAAACTGAATGAGATTCAAACTGAGTTTATAATAGAGGGAATACTTTTAGGTGAAATGATTTAAAAAAATTATAAAAAAAAACACTTAAAATTTAACAACACAACTTAAATTCGGATGTGGCGAAACGACGTGAAAATACATGCGGCTGAATTCACCCATTCATTCACCTTAAAGACAGACCAACTCGATGCACTAAACAAACACAGCAAACTGTCATACCAGTCAATTGTCAGTAAATTGACTTTCGAGTATCGAAAATTTTATCGAAATTTCTAGAACGAGGTTAATTTGTATAAATACTCGGATGACAGGCTCGGCGGTACACAGTTGTATTTGAGCAGTTGAATTGTGAAAGTAGAGATTTAAAATAAAAAGCGAATTAGATAAAATAAAATATTGAATTGAAATAAATTATAACTGAACTTGAATTAGTTATGTTTGGTAAATAAAAGTGACTCGATGTGTAATTTAAAGAGTTAAATTGAGTTTTATTCATGACAATTGAGTCACAAAATGACAACTCAATGTGATCTTATTAGGACAAAACACAATGTTCGAATCTTTAGGATTACAAAACGACACCATTCACCTCAATAGACTGCCTAACTGACAGCCAATATACGAGAACAAACTGACATTCCTGTTATGGGCGTGACAACAACTCGCATTAAAGTTTACTAGAAATTTCCATCATATTGCACATGGAATGTTCAGGAAAAGTACCAAGAAGTGAGTTGGCAGGACAAGTGCCTCTAGGGGTACAGTTTATTTCGGGATTTTCAAAGGTATTATATCGAAAGCCATAGTAAAAAGTGATTGCATTTCGATAAAAAAGAGATGGTTGAAGTTTAAATAGTAATTCTTTGTCCGAGTGGTAAAGTTTTTTAATTAAACTTAATAGATTTACTTGATTTTAATTTGAACTTAAAGACGTTTAAATAAATAAACATTCTGTTGTGTAAAAGTGAATTTGACGTTTTTTTAACGAATCCCAATTTAATTATTAGAATATTTATATTAACATCTGCATAGGTGCTCCTCAGACCGAAGCTGGTATTTTGCTGCTTTTGTTTGTTTTGTTTTTACAGAAATAATTAGTTTGCACTAACATCCATTCTTTCCAAGGTCATGGAAACGCTGATGAATAGTCAGCTTATGAAATATCTAGAATCCCGGAGGCTTCTCAATGACCAACAATACGACTTTCGTGGCAAAAGGTCCACTGGTGATCTGATGGCGTATCTCACCGAAAAGTGGAACCGCTCCGTGCACCTTCATGGTGTAAGCAAGGTTGTTGCGCTCGACATTTCTAAAGCATTTGGCAGAGTCTGGCACAAGGCCCTCTTGTCGAAAATGCGTGCATTTGGAATCGTTGTGTCTTATATTCATTGGATTAGAAATTTCCTTTTGATGAGATCAATCCAAGTGGTTTTGGACGGTTTCAAGTCTGATGTCCATCATATTACTGTGTTCCGCAGGGCTCAGTTTTATCTCCAACACTCTTTTTGATCTTTATAAATGATCTCTTGTCTGCCACATCTTATCCAATTCATTCTTTTGCTGATGACAGTAATCTTAGTTTTTCATATTCGTTTCCTTGCAAACGCCCCAGTCCTTCTGACGTCGAAAGGGAACGATTAAGTAAGTTGAACTCATTAAATTCCGACTTAAACAGCATATCAACACGGGGGCTTTTAAACAGAGTGGAATTTAATGCATCCAAAACGCAAATCTGTTTACTGTCATCCAGTGAACAAGCTTAATAGAAATCTTCAGCCGTTATCCATGAATAGCACTTGCACTCGGTATGTGTGTTAATGACAATTTTTGTTGGAATGACCACATATTCGACGTCGTCAAGAACGCAGCGAAATGCTTAGAAGTTCTTAGCCGATCCAAGAAATACTTTACACCTTTTGATCTGGATGTTATCTATAAATCATTCATACGACCAAAACTGGAATATAACTCTTGTGTCTGGGCAGGAGCTCCTAAGACAAATTTGCACCTACTCGGTGCTATAGGATACAAAAAAGAGCATTGAAATTGAAAGGTGACTCAAACATTGCGAAGTCAATCGACTCCTTGCAACATCGTCGCAATGTCTCTTGTCTTTCATTTCTTTATCGTTTCTTCCATAAAGAGTGCTCTGTGCTCCAGTGAAATAGCCAGTTGCATTCCACCCCTTAAAGAATTTAACTGCAGTACTCGCAGGAATGCGAGTATTCCGTACAAAAAGGAATGCTCATCAGTACACCCTTGAGCCCAATTTCGGACGAACCGCGTTGTATTGGAGTTCCTTTTTAAGCCGAACAACACGGATGTGGAACAGGCTTCCGCAGGAGGTTTTTCCTGGTCACTTCAGTCCACAACCGTTCAAAACCAAAGTGCTCTCTTCTTTTTCCTCTGATCCTTTCCATTCGCGTTATGTTAATTCAGTATAAGGGTAGCCATAACCCCTTAAACGCGGATGAATTATAAAAAAAAAGAATCTTGGGGTGTTAAGTTATACCCAGAATTTGTGTGTCGAATTACTGTGCAAGAAGTTACTGGTTCGAATCCCGGCAGTGGCAACAGGAATATTTTTAAGGTCCCACCTCCGCGGGGGTCTGACAAGCCAATCGAGTGTATAAATTCTCAAGAGAGACCTCTTGATTTGCTGTTCGCAATCGGTAAAAAATTGTAGGTTCCCTCCATGTATGTAAACAAAACATGCATGATTCTTAGAAGTCAGGCGAGGGCTGGTCTAAGATGCTAGTTCCAGTTAGTTTTTTTAAACTAGAACAAAATTAATGAAGTGTTGCCCCTCCGTCATAAAAATGTAATCATCTAACACAAGCTAGACAGTTCCATCACTCCAAGACCTTGTATTCTACTTTCCTGTCTCAGGTTTGATTGTTTTGCATCCATGGAATCTATCGACGTCCATGCACCAATAATTTAAATAGAAAAAACAATTAGATTTACAAATTAATTGCACGGAAAAAAACGAGCAAGACAAATTGTAGCCTGAATAGATTCATGCCATGGGTGAGTTTCCACACATTAATCACTTCAAATCAGCAATTAAGTCAGTAGGAATTGTATAGCTTGAAATCTAAGACTCAGCCACATTCCCAAGATCGAGATCGAGGTGGGAGTCAAATAGACCAATAATTATAGGTAACATAGACACAATAATAAAATTGTCAGTCAATTTACCGAACAGCTTCGAGCTGTCTTGTCATATGTCTATGGGGGGAAATCTTGTTCCGAGAGCTGTCTTATACTCGTGCATTATAGAGGAAACCTAGAGATGTGGCTCTAGATTTGCATTTTGTAATGGCAGAAGAAAACTGTCAGACTTAATATACGTCCAAGTTGGATATCCACTATTTTACATAGAAAAACCGATTTAATGAATAGCATAACTTCAATTGCCATTTGCATTCGATGAATTTGCAATCAAATGCATTCTTCGTAATTTATATAGACAGACAACTAGATTGATCTTAAGGTATGGAAATTGATTAGCCAGTCGCAGTTGTATCGATTGTTGTTTCTAGTTTGTCAACATCTGAGTAATTCAAGAGAAGGAGTCATCTGTAATTAAGTCAATTAGTTTTATACGTACACGTTTGTTTTTCTGTCCCTGATTTCTAGCTCACAGACTTTTTTTTATCGTTTTCTTATTTTTTGGCAGACTCTAAGGAAAAACGTGAAGTTTTTGAAATCGGCATCAACTACCTGTTTAAAGATGAAAAGTACTAAAGCAGACACAAAATATTGAACAAAATGAGAAGTTCTGCCGACCACAAAAATATATATATCAACTCGTACAAGTCAGTTTGACTAGAATATAAATTTTTTTTTTTTTTTTTTTTTTTTTTTTTTTTTTTTCCCGTGGGTAGGTAAAAACCTTCATAGGCACTATGAGAATCGAACGCGCGTGCTCATAGTAGTGTGAGATTCTTACTCACTAAAAAACCTCCCAATCTTTGTAAGACTACGACTAAGTTTCCTTAACAAGTAGTTCATGCTTCTGTATAGTAATCGCGTTTGGCAGGCTACCTTCCAACGAAAGCACCTGCAATACCGTCATTATGTGCGGTTTCCTCTTACGACGCTAGATCCAACGGTCTTGTTCGTTGTAGTCGGCGTGCAAGATTTGTCTGATCCAGAGTTCGGATTATTTCGTGGTTGCAATGGCCGTGAAGGCGAGTATGAAGTTTGCGAGCAAAGTTTCTTACTTCGTCGGTCACGGTTGCGATGCCTAGATCTCGATGTAAATCGCTGTTTCTTATATACCATGGAGCATTTACGATTGCTCTTAGTGTCTTATTCTGAAAAGTTTCTAAAATAGATATATTGCTTGGTTTGGTACAACCCCAAAGTTGTATACCGTACGTCCAAGATGGTTTTAGCACTTGCTTATACAATAGCAGTTTGTTATATACGCTTAGTTTCGAATAACGTCCGATAAGCCAATTCAGTTCTCGTAGCTTGATTTCAAGTTCATCGCGTTTCTTTTTAACGTGTGGCTTCCACTTAAGTTTTGCGTCTAGGGTCATGCCTAAATATTTCGCCTCGTTTGCGTACGGAATTTGTACCGAGTTTATAAATAGAGGTAAGTTGATTACCCTCTTGTAAGTAAAATTTACATGCGTTGATTTTGTCTCATTTAGGAGGATTCGCCAGGCCTTTGTCCATTCGCATATTTTATTCAAAGCGCGTTGGAGTTTTCCCGTTGATTGTTCGACTGTCTTATCCGTAGCGAGGATAGCCGTGTCGTCAGCGAACGTGGCTATAGTCGTTGTCTCTACTTGAGGTACATCTCTTGTAAAAAGTAAAAACAGTGTTGGACCGAGGACGCTACCTTGTGGAACGCCGGCTTGTATTTCTTTGAATTCTGAGTATTCGCTCCCGTATCTCACTCGAAATAGTCTGTTGTCAAGATAAGACTCTAAGAGTTCATACATTTTTTCCGGCAAAACTTTCCGTAGCTTATATTTTAGGCCTTCGTGCCAAACTTTATCAAAGGCTTGGGATACGTCAAGAAAAGCGGTAGAACATATCAATTTCGCTTCTAAGGCTTTCTCAATTTCATTAGTTATTCGATAGACCTGGTCAAGTGTTGAATGTTTGACCCTAAAGCCGAATTGGTGATCCGGAATCAATCGTCTTTCTTCAATTATTGGTTGCAGTCGTTTGAGCACAAGTTTCTCGAAGACTTTAGATATAATCGGCAGAAGCGAAATCGGTCTATATGATTTTTTGTCGTTCGGGCATTTCCCTGGTTTCGGAACCATTATTACCTCTGCGACTTTCCATTGCCGTGGAACGTATGAAATTCTCATTGATGCGTTTATGATGTAGAGAAGCTTGACTAACGCTCTTTTCGGTAGCTCCTTCAAAATTTCCCCAGTAATTAGGTCATAGCCTGGAGCTTTGTTATTTTTCAAATTTCGGATTGTTTGACGAAGTTCAGACAGTGTCACGGTTTTCATTCGATAATTGTCTAATTCCGCATTGCGATACAGATCGTCAACCAACGGCTCCCCGTCAAACGGTTTGAATGTTTCTTCTAGATGTTCTGCAAATACATCTGCTTTCTCTTTGTCGCCTTTTACCCATTCACCGTTATCTTTTCTTATTGGCGCCGAGTGTACTATGGGCTTTTTAATGGACTTCACGGCTTTCCAAAGTGAATAGTTTGACCCTCTATCGGCAGTCAAGTTTTCGAGGTAGTTGGTAGTCTCGCGACTTTTAAAATCTTGAAGTAAGTGCTTTAATTTGTTAGATAGCCCATTCAGAATGGTTTTATCAGGAGGAGCTCGAGACAAATGCCACCTCTTTCGAGCCTTTCTCTTTTCGCGTATGAGCTCTTCAATTTCGCGCGGGTAAATTGATCCGCTTTTCCTTACTCCAGTCTTCCGGAAAGAAGTATTGTTCCAAGCAGCGTCTTGGATAGTTCTAACGAGTTTATCGACTTCGTCTTCTATTTCTAAAGGGGTTGTAAGTGGTACATGTAGAGATACATTTTCTTTACAGTATTTCCTAAAGCCATCCCAGTCGGTGTTGTTATTCGTTAGCCTAGGCGCTCTCTCATTTTTTGCTAGACTTCCGCCGATTTTCAAAACGACTGCAGAGTGATCCGAACAGAGATCATAGCCTTCTTCTACATTTGTGAGGTGGCGGGGAACCCCTTTTGCGATAAAGAAGTCGACAAGGTCAGGTACTTTGTTTCTGTCGGTTGGCCAGTACGTTGGCTTTCCCGTCGAAAGGAAAACCACGCCACGTTTCATGCTAGCTTTGAAGAGTACTCTACCTCTTGTTGAATTGCACCGTGATCCCCAAAAGGTGTTTTTCGCATTAAAGTCCCCGCCGATGATAAAATTCGACCCAAGTAAGTCAAAGAGGGGAGTAAGATCGTCGTCCGCTAGCCTATACTGTGGAGGAAAATAACTCGAGGCAATATTATAATCTAGGTGACCTATTTTTACCGATACTGAAGTTATTTGCATAGAGTCAAGCTCAATTTCTTCGTTTTTGTAATGCTTAATGCAGTCTTTGATGTAGAGAGAGGATCCGCCTCTCGAATTTTCTGATGGATGATGCGCGTGGTAGTCGATGTAACCTCTAATTTTGGGTCCGGATCCCTTCTTAAAGTGTGTTTCCGAAATCAGGCATAGGTCAATATTTTTTTCCCGTAGAAATACTTCTAGTTCGTCGATTTTCTTTAAAAGACCATTTGCATTCCATGTAAGTATGTTAATGAGCTTCATATTCATGATTTGTTATTGGTTTTGCGAGGTTTAAACTCTAGCTCGCTCAGTTTGTCAAATATTACTTGATTAACTTTAGTTTGTTGCTCAAGCTTTTCCAATATCATAAATAATATTTGAGATACCGAATCTGTTGTGGTAGGTTCTGGAGGTTTGCTTTTGTGTGACGCGACTTCTGCGTACGATCTTGGGCCGATGAGTGATGATTTTCCCTTTGTACTTGGACCGGCGACGTTTTCTTGCGGAGTTTGTATATTTTTTCTCGTCAATCTCGTATTTCTGACCGATTTGGGAGTTTTCGGCTTGTCAGCTCTAGAACGTTTTGGGGTTGTGGCCCTATCTACAATATGTTGCTTAACAGTTTCGTGACGTTTTTGTAGCTCTATTGCGATTTCGCAACCTCGGTAGCTCGCCGGGTGACTTCCATTACAATTGGCGCAAGTCGCTGGGGCCTGACTGCTTACGTTGCAATCTTTTGAAAGATGTCCACCGGCGCATTTGACACATCGCGGTTCTTTTTGGCAGTACGCTTGAGTATGTCGGAAGCCTTGGCATCGCTTACATTGAGGTACTAGTCTATTGCCCTTTCGCTTGGGCTCAATTTTTACCCTGATATTTAGGATTGTTTTTATTTTATATATTTCGTTTATGTTTTCAATCCTATCGAACGTCAGCATGAAAATAGGAAGACCGCGCTTGACCACGGTGTCTTTTTCTCCTTCCGTACGTTGTTTTTCTTTCTTAAGTATGTTCACGGCATCAAGAATTTTAAAGCCTTGGGCTTGAACATCTTCAACGATTTCTTCCTTCGTGCAGGTTGGGTGAAGTCCCCTAGCGAAAACCCGAAGCGGCTTCTCGAATTTGTTTTCGTAAGTATACCATTGTACATTCTCGGTATTTAATTTTTGCGAAAGTGCGCGATAGGCATCAGAGTCATCGACATTGACTTTCCATACATTATTTCGAAGAGAAATTAAATTATACTTCGTCCCCAGAGTATTTTTTAAGATATTTCGCAGCTTTCCGTAGTCTGCGACCCCAACGACATTTATTGCAGGCGGTCGGCGAATTTTTTCTTCAATTTTCGCTGTCGCTTTTTTTGACACGGTTGGTGTTTCATCGTGTTTATATACGGCCTCAACTACTGGCGAAGACCCAATTTTTCGTTTTTTGGTAGATCTTTTCTTGAGAGCCGGATTAGTTTCACGTGCAAGCTCTTCTTCGTCTGTCACGTATTCGCTTTGACGCTTCGGCGTGTCCTCACGTTTTGTAGTATCACGGGGATTCCTAAGAGCCTCGTTTTCTTTTCGTAACGAATCTACTTCATTTTTGAGCTCATGGTAGAGACGTTCCATATCTTTAAGCTTAGCGCGGAGTTCGTTGTTTTCCGCTTCAAAGCATTTAGTTTTCGCTGAGTCCCGATTAACCGGCGGACTTCCTTTCCCGGAGATGATCGATCTAGGTGGTGGTGATCGAGGTACCCTTGGTTTCTTCATAAAGGGATTTGAAAGCAATAAATGGCTCTCCCCAGAATCCGTAGAGCCTACCTCCGAAGAGGGTGGATTTGCCAGTGATGCTGGATTACCACCTGGGGTATTACTTCCGTTCGTTTTGTCCATTGCATGGTTTGTATGCGCTACGCGCTCGGCATACGGAGGGTGGATTTTAGTCGCCTCTTACGACAGGCATGCCTTACCTCGGGTATATTCTAACCCCTACCCGAAGGGTGTAAAATATAATATAAATAATATAAATAGACTAGAATATAAATGAAAAAAGCTCACTGCTCCGCCTGGACTTGAAGCAACATCACTTATCCTTTTAGCATAAACACTACGGAGGGTTCGGAAAAGGCTACGCTGTCCGTAGGTACAGTGGCCTGATGGGCATCATGGCACACCACACATAGATCAAACCAATTTTAACTTTTGCCAATCGCTGCTTCTTTGTTCTCCGAACGCATCTGACTAGTAAAGCCAGTATGATCATTCCCTCCTCTCAAATAAATTTTACTTGGCTAAAAAATAAGACTATTCATTTACGTCAGTGTTTTTAAATTCCACTTAAGTCGCGTTGTCACAAGCAACGTAAAACAGGAACAGAAACAGAACCCCATACATTAGCAACTGAAACCTAAATTCGCTGAATGCTTTTTGCGTTGCTAATGTATGTAATTCTGTTTCTGTTTCTGTTCCTGTTCCTTGTGACACCGCGGCTTTAGACATTTCACTAGGCAACGAAACACAAAATTCATCGTGCGAAAACTCAAATATACATTTTAGTTTTTCCATAGGTAATTCGTTAAACAAAATTTATTAAAAAATTGGCTATAATCGAGCCTATTGTGGGCGTGGTTTTTAGCAGAGTTTGAAGCAATAAGAACAATATCGGTCTTTAGAACTCAACACTTTTTTTAATTCGATCACATTTTTCTTTACTATCGATTTTCACAAGTCAACGTTTAAAATACAACTGTCTCGTAAGAGCCTGTCACACGTGTATTTATCCAAATTTAAGCACCTTCTAGTACGTTCCATACTTCACCTTTGGTAATTTTCCATTGGTTGGTACTCTTCCGCTGAATTCCATGGAGGGGAAATTTTCGATATCGAAATTCGAACTTGGAATATAATTTTACTGTCAGCTGACTGGAATGACAGTTGGGTGTGTTCGCAAAGGGAATCGAGTGGGTGTGTTGAACAGGATTCAGATTTTTTTGTTTGTCAAGACGATAACAAAAACATTTTCTTTTGCGAGATTGCGCAAGTCATGCCCGCTTTAGTTAGGCCAAGAGTAAATAATTGCGTATAGAAAATAGTGTCCCAAGAGCACCAGACTTTGTAAATTATAAATATTCCTCTATTATATGCGCTTTTATTTTGGAAAAAAACATATTCTTTGCAGTTCTAATATATTCCACAAGTGTCATAGTAAAGTTATTAGTAAAGGCGATCGATTGAAACATCGTGTTTGAGAGGAAAAGGAAAAACAAATTTTTGCTTCTATCAAATATTTGCTAATTGTCTGTAATTTTTTTTAATTGGTTTTATTTTGATTTTTTGACGTACCTATTGCGAACTTTGACACCTTGTGATCAATATAATGTCTATTAAGATTTAGACATCTTCTGGCATTGTTTGCAAAGGGCTAATGGGCCCATTTGGTCCTAAGCCAAGATTGCACTTAAAAAAAAACCAACTAACTAGCACTTGTAAAATCAAAAGAGGTATCGCCTGACCTCACGTATGCTGTGTGCATTTCAGATGTTCTAGCACACATGGAAGGAACCCACAATTTTTTGCCGATTCATAGAGACAAATTGAGAGGTCTCTTAAGACAAATGATACCTTCGGATTGTTTTTCAAATTGGGTAAAAACGAGCCTATTGTGGGCGTGGTTCTTAGCAGAGTTTAAAGTAATAAATCTTGCTAAAAATTAAAATCAATTTATTGTAATTTCGTTAAAATCATGAGAAAATACGGTAAAAGCGAAAATTATTTCAGAAAAAACCGCTTTTTCCTAAAAACACCCCTTAAAAGTGGACGGAGCTCAAAACTTTGTATGGAGCAAACTTAGCAAATGATAACATCTTTAATATTTGTCACATAATTTTTTTTCGATTTGGAGTCAACTTTACGAGAAATCAGGTTTCTGAAGATCTTACATGTTAAGAGTGGGCATGGTCGATATTGTGGGCGGTCCAATTTTTGCCTTGTTAAAGGTCTTGGGTCAGTATTGCTCAGTACCAAAATGTGAGCTTCTACGCCATGTCTAACTTGACCAAAAGGCATTTTGAAAAAAAAGTAAAATAGTGGTTATCTCACATTGAAGCCAGTAGAGGGTGTGGGCGTTGACGGATTGAGCTAATTTTTACACTTTGTCTGAGCAACAGAAGAATCGAGCTGCGTACCAAGTTTCAGCTTGATTTCGAAGACCTAAAACTTTCACACATACAGACGGTCATGGCCTAATCAATTCACCTGTCGGTCTCGACCATATCTCTAAATGGTCTTAGGGGTGGGTCTACGATGATTATTTCACTGTGTTACAAACTATGCATTTAAATTAATATAGCCTCGGTCGGGTGTAATCATACATACGGCAAGCGGGACATACATTTTGCCAACTCATTTCACTTGTTGGTTTCGATCACCTTCAAAAGGCATCATATAAACATTGGTGGAATCGGCTAAGGTGATCTGTGATAAATGATGTCACAAATCACAAAAATTCGTCTGCGTAAACTGTGATCATCACAATTTTCTTGTGACAGCTCTGGATCAATCACCGTCAAAACCAAGAACCAAGAAAATGCAAAATTACCCAATATTTTAGGACAAAACTTATGGGCAGAATGCGATGAAAGATCGCCCAAAAAGTAGAACATCGAAAAAAAGCCTGTCAGGGGGTTGCACGGATTTTATTTTATTTTATTTTATAGCAAGGGATATCCATGGATTGATGTTTCATAATAAAAAATCACCAAAAAGCAGACAACGAATATTCGCAGGTTGCAACTCGACATTGTTTTAGAACCATCTGTAAACCACTTAAAGCCGCTTTGGCTGCTTGGTAAGTTCTCAAAAGGGATCTTCGTGGAGATTCTTCTCTTGAGGCTGTTGTATAATGTTATATGGCCTGCAATATAACATCATCCTACCCACCGTATTCCCTAGATTGCACTAATAATTTAGAGCTCAAATCCAGGTCCTAAAACGTTTTGCGACTTGTTGTTTAAGTTTTTTTTTTATTATTGTTAACAAGTTTATTTTAATTTGAGTTTTATTTTTTACAGTGTTATCCTGTTCGATGTGATTACTTACTTACTTACTTAAGGTGGCGCTACAGTCCGGGGTGGACCTGGGCCTCAGCCAACAAGCTTCGCCAGCCAGCTCTGTCTCTAGCTAGCCATCTCCAGTTTCGCACGCGAAGTTGGCTGAGGTCCCCTTCCACTTGCGTGCGCTACCTGAGTCTCGGTGCTCCTCTACCGCGTCGTCCCTGCGGTGTGGATTCGAAGATTTTCCGGGCCGGGGCGTTGGTGTCCATCCGCTCTAGATGACCCAGCCATCGTAGACGTTGTGTTTTGACTCTTTTGGCTAGGTCGGTATCGCTGTACAGCCCGTACAGTTCGATGTTATATCTCCTCCTCCACTCTCCGTCTATGCAGACGGGACCGTAAATCGTCCGAAGAATTTTCCTCTCGAAGCAGCCTAAAGTGATTTCATCCGCCTTTGACAGGGTCCATCCTTCTGCACCGTAAAGCAGGACTGGGATGATGAGGGTCTTATACATGGACACTTTAGTTGCTCGAGAGAGGGCTTTGCTACTCAATTGCCTTCTTACCCCAAAGAAACAGCGATTGACAAGAGTTATCTTCGTTTGATTTCAACGCTGGTGTCATTGTCTGAATTGATAGCGGAACCCAGGTAGACAAAGTCCCTAACTACCTCAAAGTTATAGCTGTCGATGGTGATGTTTTGTCCAAGACGTCGGTGTTGGGCGTCTTTTCTTGATGACAGCATATACTTGGTTTTGCCCTCATTGACTGCTAAACCCATATTCGCCGCTTCCGTCCCAATACTCACGAAGGCTTCACTGACATCACGCTTTGTTCTACCGATTATGTCAATGTCGTCTGCGTATGCAAGTAGTTGAACGGACTTTTGAAAGATTGTACCTCGGGTGTTGGCGCGAGAGTTCTGCACAATTCTCTCAAGTATGATGTTAAAGAAGTCGCATGACAGCGCGTCGCCTTGTCTAAATCCTTTTTTGACATCAAGGGGGTCGGTGAGGTCTTTGCCGACCTTGACGGAAGAGCGTGAGTTTTCCATCGCCATCCTGCACAGACTGACGAGTTTGGCAGGGATGCCAAAACTAGACATTGCGCTATATAGCTCGTCTCTATAGATGCTGTCATACGCGGCTTCGATGTGATGTTCGATGTGATTGACTTGGATAATACTACTCAGCCCTTTTCTGGCTTATGGCCTTAGACGAAAAGGTAAACCATAATTTTCACTGCCAACAAAGACTAACGTTTATGTACCTAAACTTATTGGAATATTCTTCGAAGACTGCAAGAAGTGTGCTGGGTGTTATTAGGAATGTACATCGTACCACATAAGTACCCATGTAAAACTTGTACTTCTACAATCACGATTCGTCTTTATCGAACGATTTTCAAGATCTTCATCTAATTCAAATAGTCCATCAATGTGGAATATGTAGTCTGTTACGCAGAGATGCAAGAACTAGAAAAAAACCGGACATACTTGTAAAATGTTCTTATTTGACTGCAACCCAAATTGTTATGCTAATCGATTGATTCGATAAAACCACAGCTCTTCGATCTGTTTTCATTTCAAGATCTGCATACGAACGATTCTGTGGTAATTCCATGCCATTATACACGGTCATTCGTGCTTTTCCACATTTCGAATTCATAGTGCGAATTGTAATTATACACATCTGGAGAGTACTACCAACCACGCTCGACCAGGGATTAATTGCACCCAAATTACCATAATTAATTCATTTGTAATGATCAGCCTCAAAAGAGATTTGGCCTTGCCACAGCGCGAAAAAACTCATTTGTACCGCGGTCCAACGCTGGCAACCCTATATGTAGCTTCTGGGTTTAGTTCCAGATGTACCTAGTCACATATCATTACCATCTCGCCGATCGGACATCTGAGGATCTATTAAAATTTATCGATATTCGCTGAGTTCTGCATTCGTAATAAGTACGTCTGCGATTGCCCCCCGGAGAAGAAGAGTGGAAATTCTAGATGGAGCGCTGCGAGCGATTATTAATGTTGAATTAATGCGTGTGCTGGCAGTAATAGGATATCAGTTTATGACCGGCAATAAACTAAAGTGCTACTGTCCGTCCTTTCCATATTTATGCCCGGCACATTGATTAATTACAAAATATGAACGAATGATATTAATAGCAGGCGTACGCGAAGAGGTATACAGGCAAAATCTCCATCTTTTATAGAGGTCATATAGCTGTGGACTGGAGCTATAGATATCCCTCAGGAAGAAATGATTTATTTATTTTTCTTATGATTAGGAAATGGATAATTTGGAAGGCTGTTTTGTGCCGGAAACCTTATACGGTTTTCCTGAAATGAAAGATTACTTAACAAAAAAAATATTTTAGTGTAGGCACTCGTCTTGTATTCCCCTGGAGTGTTTTTTGTCTTGGGTTGGTGAAGAGCTGAGCCTGAGACTTTGTGTATCCTATCCAGTGCCTCCAAGTGCTCATTTCCTTTTTATTCACTGGAATCGAGATCGTTCACCTATTTCCTAGACCTTGTTGGATAAGCACGTCCCTAAGGCAATAGCTTGTGTGCGAACGTTATATCGCGCCTCAGTTGTGTGGAAACTACTTGGATTGATGCATTGCCGATTTCTGTATGGGCTAACTTCTTTTCTCCACTAGTCTTTGGTATAAAATTATGAACCAAAAATCAAGCTAAGATGGTGACGAAACTATTCCGCTTAGCAACACGGGATCCTCCCCGTGCCTGGCAATTATAGAAGCTCAGAGGTCAATGAAGATTATGCAGTTTCTAGTAGTGCTGGTGAAGTTTGCCAGTAGGCTAAAAAAAGGCTCATTACTCCAGACGGATAAAACCTCCGCTCCAGACGCGTTTCATAGGGGAAGTTCGTGGCTAAAACCCCCTCGTTAACGCACTGAAGGCAACGTCGTTATGCTGCCCGGGCCATAAAAGCCCTTACAGATACATATTTCGGCCAACAGAATACCACATCACATCGTCAATTTGAAATGGGCCGAACGATCAATACCAAAACCTAACTTTCATGTCAAAGCAACAGAGGTCGGAGGAAGAACTGGTTTTGTTTTTAAGAACGACGGGAAGGAATACAAGCTCCCTTTTTAATGCCTTCTACGTTCGACCTCTCAAATCGTTTTTTTTTTTAGTGATGCCTTCATGAACTGTAGATATTGCCGTCGCTGTCATTTATGGCAGTCAGATTGAAGGCACGACTTTTCGTGAAAGGTAGTGGAAACTCAGTAGCACCTACTTCACCATAATATGAGACCATCCTGGACTACATCCGATACCCTGAATACATTCGACAGCGGATGGCATAATTTTGAGCTACTTACAAAGTATGTGAGACATTTTAAAATCCTCCAAGTTTTCCAGGGTGAAGTTTTCGTTTTTAGAAGAGAGCGGGCCATGTATACAGAGATGGTGACAAATAGTTAAATCCTTCATAGAATTCTTGCAAAAGTACCTAATTTGAAAGGCTGCCAAGGCTTGATGCGTTCCCGCCTGAGGGAGTTTTTTGTTTATCGTGGCACTGTTGAATGAGTTTAAGGACAATCAAACTCTAAGGGCAAGTTTTTCGGAGCTGAGTTAAGCCCAGCTTAAACCAAGATCTGTTAATCCCGATACAGAACAAATCGCGAGTTAACCCGGGGAGCTTAATCCGTCGGCTAAGTTGTCAAAATCTTCGACTCCCGAGATTATTTAGGGCCGATTTCACAGTGGCAACTTAAGTAAAACATAGGTTGAGAACGCCTCAATACTCAGCCTCCGTTCCGATTCCGGTGACGGTTTTGCATATTAGCCGTAAGCTCCTAGAAAATGCTATCAAAACAATTTTGTTTTGTAATTTTTGAAACATTCAATAAAAATGTTCAGTGCATCGTGTTGGTGTTAAGCTTTTTCCATTCCTTATCGTTACATTGAAAATTAAATAATTTGCTTTTTATGAAAATTAAAATAATTTGCATTGCTTTTTGTGAAAAACTTAAGTCGCCAATGTTGGTGACTTAAGTGTGTGATTGAAAAACATTCAATGTGAAAACGGAATTTCATCCTGAGTGAGTGAAGTGTCAGAACCTTTACTTAAGTTTCGACTGTGAAATCGGCCCTTACTCTCCCAACTCTCACTTTACATAGAAAAAACACAGGAGAAGAAGTTCAAGTTGTTGTTAAATGTCATTTTTCACAGAAACATGCAAAGCAACAGCCATTTCACACAGAAAAAACAGACAAAGAGGTTCGAACTATTCTCCAGCGTTTATTAGCTCCAGCGGTATTAACTCTCGACTTAATCTTAGGTTAACCCCAGTTTTGCAGCCGTTAGAATCTTTCCGCTATAAGCAGAGCAATACAAGCAGCAAAAGATGCATCCCAAGTGCTTATGCCAAACAGTATGATCAGCATAATGGTGTCTGTAGTAAGATCAACACCTGAAGCTAGTCTTAGGTGACTTTTAATTAAGTTAGACACAACACCTCATTAAAGGGTTTGGGTCTCAACTTATTTCCAAAGTTTTAGAGCAGATCTAAGCTTAAGTTTATTTTTAAGTCAATAAATTAGTTGGCTACTACCTCATACACTGGATGCACTTTGCCTAGATAGTCTAGATCGCGCCAATCTCTCTTGCCATTTTAAATCGATCCCCGAGCGATAGAAATGCTCCTTTTGACGGTTGTACTCAAGTTGGTCTCACATTACACTTTGTTTCACCACTCGGAATACTTGCGGATGCATACCAGATTCGCTAATTGAAATAGACTTCTGGCGTCTAGAGTTTAACGAGTCTAGATCGTGCCACTCTCTGCTACCAATTTAAAGAGTGATATCCATGAGTGACAACTGTTCAGTTGTGTTCAAATTACACTGCGTCTTACAGGATCGATAGAGACAAGAGTTCATTTGTGTTACCTCTCTGAATCTACTTGAATGCAGACCAAAAGTCTAAGCCACTCTCACTCATTGAGATAGGCATTAAGGGTTGAATTTCAACTTTCCTAAAATTAAGCTATTTGGTATGTAGTTTTGTATTCCAAGCAGGTGTTGAAAATGTAGACCGATCATAGTTTCCTCAGGCATAGTAACTGATATTTCATAACCTGACCCGCAACACTGGCGCCCAACGTGCAAACACTAAAGAAATTTTACCTGAGGAAATGGTCTTATTTATTACGCTTGCCATGGGAACGTGTGATTAGTAGCACGTTAAGCACCATCTGTTTTTTTCAATTGACTCAATTTTTGGCCTGCCTCGGCTTGGCCCCTTCTCTTGTCTTCATATTGGCGCGATCGTTTTTTTTTTTCAGAACGTTTTGTTGGTTATTCCATTCTTTTTTTAAAAATTTAGCTCTGCGATTAAGTTATTTTCCGGAGCTATGCTAGTTAAGCAGACTCCCATTTGCTTCTGCGAAGGCTTTTTTAAATGTTGACCTCATAAATTTGTTATTACAGACACCTCAAAGCGCCTGCTCTTTTTAGGATGCTTTTAAATTTGTTTTTTTTTTTAAGACTTACTGGGGGACTTATACGTAGTTAGCGGCGCAAATACTCTACCCAAACCTATTAGACATATGTATGTATTCCACACACCAGTCAAACCCTAAACATACAGCTACGATTATTATGCCCTAAGAAATACCTTAAAGCAAAAAAAAAGTCCACAGACAGATTTTTTTGCGCATTAAAAACCTTAAATTATGCAAATCCCATTCAAAGTCTGGCCGAGTGTCTGGAATAACTTTGCGGCCATGTGCCTGACTCGGCCTGGCCCTGCAAGCTGCAACTGCGATACAACTTTCCTTGTACACAGCCACACGTCTGGGTTAAATCGGCGCGGTGGCGTATCAGCTCTGCCGCTACCGGTCTCCAGACAAAACAGCAACAAAGAAAAAAAAAATTATGCACATAACTTTTCCCTTGGGTGCGGCGCGCGGGCAGCACGTCTGCACAGAAGCTTGAGGAAATACAGGAGGAAGAGGTCGTCGCATACAGTGAAGATTGGCAAAAGCAGATATGCGCGTCGATCTGCCATGTATCTGCCACCGTTCCATATCGAACTCCAAGCGACTGAACGGTAGCACCGACTGCGAAACATTGTTTTGTCCGCGATACAGCAACCCGTGGTTGAAGCTGCAGGATAGGGCTCCGAGAGGGGCTAACCAAAGAATTGGAGGAGACGTATGGGGACCGAGGAGGAGCCAAGCAGTAGTCTCGTATCTCGTATGGAAAATAAAAAGTGGCCGCGCAATAATTCTGAATGAATAAGTCGTCTGCGCGCCACGCAAATTATTTTGTGCAACAACACTAAACAAAATTTAGTTTGTTGTTGTTGGGATTCCTCGCCCTCATCAATCGAGAAGGTAGAGACACATCGATACTTTGGTGAATGACCCAAACAAACACAACGATGACGACACCACGATGATAATGACGACGATTGGTTGAATGTGAAGCATTATCGCTAACGAATTATTTTTGGATTCCTGATGATCATCATGACGGGCTAAACGTTCATGTCTGGAGTGCTCAGGCTCATCGCATAAAGCTGGGAAGACAGCAATTATCGCGGAGATGTTGCAGCCAAGGGCCTGTCGCTCACGCTAATGTTGTTGTTAGCAATTCCACGATCGTTGATGTCAGCGGAGTCGGTAGCAATTATAACTTGAAGCGTCTGACAGATATGAGCATTCGGCAGATCGTTGGCGAGCAACGCATCCCAGCTCAGCGGAGAGGGAAAAACGTCATTGGACATGTTGGTTTATAGGCCATATCCGGAGGCCGAGTTGACAGCTCAGCAAAAGGATACGATACGAATACGATGTTTATTGTTTGGGAAGTTAATACCTACCGAGCGTGGGTAATTGAAATTTGAGACGCACGCAACGGGACAAGAGTACATATGTATGTCGGTCTGTATAGTCTATTTATTTGTGTGAATGGAAAATTTTAAAGACAGTGGTTTGTAGTAAGGCGACCAAGAAGGAGCCGAAGACAACCAGATCCTTTAGCTCGGCGAAGTCCTATCCGCATATTATAGCACCTATTTTATAATAATGCATGTAACCGAAGTTCTACTTTGCTTCCGTTACAGCCCTTGGGGATTCCAGATTTTACACAATAGAAGACAAATTAATTTATTTATTAGACTTAAAAAGTTCTTCTTCAAGTTTGAAACTCTTCAAATAACACAAAATGCCTGCTGTATTCAAAAACAACAAAGAGATAAGCCTCCTACTACGGGGGAACAGAAACTGACACAGCCTCTCAGTAAGGAGAGTGACGGTAGCCTTCAATTAATAAGCGCCAAGTTTGACTGCAAGATGCAAAACCCTACAATAAGTCGTTCTACATAAATCTAGACAGTTGTACATATAATCCAAAGCTTCTTAAGGGTAACGCATACCCAATAAGGTGTTATAATAGTGCTATAATGGTTCTGAAATAAACTTTGAATGCTTTATCGGTGTGTTTCTTTATAGAAATTTTTTCTATTTATAGAAATAGAAAATGCAGAATAGCTCAGAAGTCTTATGTGGAATATCCGGGATGGAATTTATAAAGAAACAAAAAAAGAAGGAAAGATTTTGGCTTTGCATGAAATAGTTTTATGCAAAGCCATTTCCATTTCTCAAAGGTGACAATATTCTTGTCATTCCACTTTTCCATTAGGTACAAATAAATTACAAAAAGCTACCCAGCATGTGTTCAGATTTTTTTGACAAATCTTTCTTATTGACAGTCACATAAGTGTTATAATTGTTCTATAAGAGCTCGAAGTTTAAGTCTTTTCGCACCCAAAATTAAGTGCTCTATCGAGTCATAGTATCGTCGTCTAAGTGCCAAGACATCTGAGTATTGTTACTTGTACAACATGAACTTTTCTAGAACTTAAGGTTTTATAAAGTAGTGTTTTAAAGGTTACCGTGGCCATTGCAATTCTTTTTGCGTTACTTGGATACCCAACGCCATTGAAAACGTGGCTGAATTAATTTAAGGTTTTCAGGCACCCCTAAAGAAGTTTTTGGTATTGGATGTTAGCGTTCACAGGAAAAAGTGACAGATGACGCATCAGCGTAATACAAGGGCAAAACCTGGAAAGCTATCTGGAGTAAATTGACGTAAGACAAGCTCCATCTGACTGTCTAAGTTAAGAAGTAGAGGGCATTACAAGAGCCATCACTAGCGTTAAATTGAAAGTAGCAATCCTCTTAGTACGAATCGGAGAGCCAAGAAAGTGCCATGGTGGAACAAAAACCGGGTCGAAAATAAAATCTGAGACGCGGAAGCTGTTTAACATGGTTAAGCGAAACGGAGACTGGAAGAGCTGCAGCCAGAGAGGCACTAACCAACTACAATAAAGAAATAAGAAAAACTTCACACTAAGACTACACAAGGCTCTTGCAAAATCGGGTGGAGTGGCTAGGAAAAAGGATGGAAGCCATACAGAGAACGAGGAACAGAGAGCACTGCTGCTCTTAGAAACTTATTTCTCCGGAAGCTCTCCTGACACTTATGTCTAGAGCATGACCAGCACATCGAAACCTCGGAGGAAAGACTAGCAGATAGCGAAAGCCATTTGCTCTAGTGGCCGATTAGAATGAGCTATAAGCTCCTTTTGACCTTTCAAGTTAGCCAGGTATAGACGGCATTCCACCCGCCCTATTACAGAAAAATGCCTCTCCCACATTTGATAAGAATAGCAAAAAGTAGTCTTGTTTTGGGATACACACCGAATTAGTGAAGACGGGCAAAGGTTGTATTTATTCCAAAGGAGGGGAAAAAAGACCCAACGCAGGCTAAGTCCTATAGACCGATCAGCTTAACATTTTTTCTTCTAAAAACAATGGAAAAAGCTGTGGACAATTACGTAAGAGAAGAAGTGCTACGAAGCTTTCCTCTTCACCAGCATACGTACAGATCGGGCAAATCTACCGAGACCGCTCTAAATTTTGGAAATTAACCAAAATGCTCTTGACACCAAAGCGACAGTAATTTGTGCCTTCCTTTTCTAGATATCGAGGGGCATTCAACAATACGTCACATGGAATAGTTTAGGTGCCTAAGCAGCATTTCTTTAGCAGCTATTTGATGGGTATCAGGAAGAGAGAGTATGATAGAGGTACAACTGCTCTTTAAATGCGGAGTTGATGTTTTCGAAGGGTGCAAGCACCAAGTCTGACTGATAGAAAACATGTCCGATGATTGGAGTTAATGATCGTAAGCGATGGGTTTTGACAACGAGTTTCCAATCTTGAAAAAAGCCCATTACTAAAGTTTGCATATGGGAGGTGAAAGTACTCAACCTTGTGGTATTCCGCTAGTAGAAGGCATCCTATTTGTGCAGTTCCCGAATCTGGATTCGGTTTTATAGCTTTTTGTATTGCTTCTAGGCTTTCACTAGTTTCCCAAATTTACTTAAACTTTCTCGTGTTTGCTTTTAATTCTTAGAACTACCAAAGCCACGTCGATATCTGAGCCCTTTTAAAAATAGGCACAAAAGCCTATTCCCGTTCACCTCGAAGATCAATACAAGTCTTATACAATTTTTTTTGTTTTCCCTCGATATGACTGATTTGCGGTGTAAATATGAAATTCTAGTCTCATTATTGAGATCTGTCAGCCTTTGAGCGTGCGTGTGTCTGTGAGTCAAATCTAATTCCACATAACCTGATGGGTCTACCTATGCCCGCACAAAGTTGTGTATTTTCCATTGTTGCTATGGTCGCTATTTGTGCTAATGACTTCCACCAGCCATTATCTACTCCTTGAACATGGCTAGAAATGTAATTAAATCCGAAGACAACAGCGAGACAGTGAAAAGTAACATTATATCGAATATTGCGGTCGTTGTAATTCAGAATTGAGCGCTCAGAATATGCGCGTCCTCTTGCCTAGATCGAATCGAATGCCCCCGGTTGTCTATCATCGATTAAAACCACATCTCCTCCAGACGGTATCTGATTCCCCTTACAATGTATTCGTATTAAAAAACATGGCAGTTGTATTTAAAAGTAATAACTCTATGATGCCCTCGCCCTGTGAAATCTCATTACCTTCCCCGTGTGGCTACATTTGCAAAGGTCTGTCTGTCTGTCTGTCTGTCTAGCTCTGGTGTATCTATTCCATCGCTCGATTGCATAACTTAACGTACCTTTATGTCCTACAAAGTAATTAAAATGTATACGTACCCCAGCCGAACGTTTTTCATCTGACAGACACGAGTTCCCTGAATATTATGCTGCGCGCATGCGTATAGGGTTTCTCCGACTTTTGCGGACTTGATTATACAGTCATCTGGCTCTCACGACATGATGCCGTGTGTGCGGTGGCGGCAGCCTGTCAAGAAACATTGCTTCTAGGTCGAGAGCTATTACAATTTAACTGGCTTTATTGAGACTCTCGGTGTCATGTCGTGTGGCACTCATATACCTACTATACATCCCGACCTCAATGACTCAGAGTTTACGCAAAACCTGGACGACATGACACCAAGTCGCTGGGGATAAACTGCGGTCGTGATAGTGTAATTATAGCGGAAATGTCATTGCGGGTTAGTTAGGTACGATACAGGTACTTAACCTTAGAGCTAAGTTGGAGCTGCCATGGGACTTGGCACTCTTGGAATGGGAAAGGTGTGATATTTTGCATCTAAGTGGGACATACGAAAACATTTTAATATTTATTTTGTCTGACTGAAATGTCATGACTCCCAGGCTGTTTTATGTGGCAAGAGATTTGCGAGACCAATGGGCATTGAAAAAAGCATAAATGTCACGGGAACGCCACACAACATAGCAAGAGTTCCCACAACATCGAAATAAATTGCTAATCAATTAGACACTTTTTTTCAGGAATCCTGTGCGACATGACAGCACTTACACAAGGGTTGCCAATTTTCTTTAATAAACAGATTTCTCTCTCGTGCAAAAAAAAAACCTAAAGTATGCACATTCCTGGAAACGAAAACGTAAACAACAAGGACCTGTATTTCGGTAGTTATGCGCTTTAAGTCGCAATCAATTCGGTTTAATAAACAACTATAAGAAGCAGCATAGCGATCTTCAGGATTGCGCGACACCATGTCGTCTTGCGGCGCGACTATCATTGAGTTTAAACCTCCATTCAATACAATGTAGTCGCACTGTGGTATGGATTTCCTTCGGCCGACTTTGTTGTCATTTCGTACTGTAAGTTGCATTGTAATAAAATTTAATGCCGCGGTAAGTTTTTCTCCTGCATGTGTGTATGTGAGCGAGCATGGTAATTCAATATAATTTGCGGATCAATCAGTTGTAATTGTGGTTTCGCCTCCTTACTTGCATCTATAGCCCCAATGAATATTGGCTGTAGATATACGCACGCATATGTCTCAGATTTTGTTTCAATTAGCAAGATTGATTCGTACGTAACGCAGGCCCCCGGGTCACTAATCAACTCGACACGATTACACTAGATATCGCTGCGGTGCAGTTGAGCGAATGCAACTGACTGCAGACTCTACGCAACTACAAGTAGTCTGGCTGCCGTTGTTGGATCGTTTTACCGAAACCAATGAACTCCACTTTACGCAGCCAACAATAGTAATAAAAGTCACAACAATCATAAACAGTTTGGCGGAACATATATGCGCGCACTTACCTCGACACGGTCCAGGGTAGGCAACCGCGATCGAACGACCGATCTTGCAGACCATACGGTTTATGTCGCATGTACTTTTGTACGTGTTCCCGTCGACACCGCATACCGCTCGTGCCGGGTCAATCTTCGGTGTCGCATCGTCAATTGGGCACTCAATCGAGCACAGAATGCAGTGCGGAATTGCGTAATGATCTTCGACGCATTGTAGGCTATTCAGACAGTTGACTTTCTTACAGGATGCTGAAAAAAGAAGGAAAAAGTTTCGAGTGTCATGAAATAAGTCATGAGATTTTGTTTTGTTATGGAATAGAAAATAACAAATAAATATTTATCAGTCTATGAATTTAGACTTCCAAAGCAGGTCACCAATTGTTGTAAGAGTTTCATGATACTTATACGAGATTAATAAGTCATACTCACGGTATAGACACTCGGTACTCTAGTAAAATCTCTGAAGCGTGATTTTGTTTGTCATGATATATTGCATTATCAATCAACGTGTTATCAATCCACACATTTAGAAGAAAAAAGTCCCATAGCGGCAAAATTAGTGCACTAGAAGTTATTGGCATGGTATCCCGACATAAGGTTGACACAAAAAGTGTGTCTTGATAATTATATCATGATATAACGGGTGATTTTTTTAAAGGTTGAGAACTTTTTTTAAAAAAAAATACAAAAAATTCGAAAAAATTAATGAAATATTTATTTGAATCGATAGTTTAAACCTTGCAATTTAATGTTTAAAGATAATTTGATGCAAATGTTGACCGCGGCTGCGTCTCAGGTAGCCCATCCGCTGAGTCCAATTGTGGCATACTCTTTCACACATATCGGCCGGTATCTCACGAATGAATGCATGGATGTTGGCTTCCAGTGCGTCAATCGAAGCGGGCTTGTCCCTATAGACATTAGCCTTGACATACCCCCACAAAAAATAATCTAATGGTTTCAAATCGCACGATCTAGGCGGCCAATTTACCGGCCCGAAACGATCTTCCGAATAGACTGCTCAGAAGGTCGAGAATGCCGACCATAAAATGGAAGCAGCGCGCGATGAACATTTCGAACCGAGCACGAATTTTGATAGTAAAATTCAATAATTTGCAAGCGTTGTTCATTTGTAAGACGATTCATGGTTAAATTGCAAACCAAACTGAAGCTTTTTGACAGTTACACAAGGTACTAAACACAAGTCAGCTGTCAAAACCAGTGTTGCCAAAGCCAAACCAGCTAAAAAATCACCCTTTATTTAATTAAAAAAAGCGGTTTCTGAACACGACTAAAAAGGGGTATTGAGAAACCTGGGGTGAATCAGCTAGCCTTATCTGCGTTAACTGCAGGTCTCTGTTAGTATCGTCACAGATCGGTCAGCAGGTCTCTGTTAAGTAGTTAGAAGCTTAAACTGTCTAACGGTGGAGCTCCTGTATTTTTTTAATAGGTAGGTAGGTTGTAAAACTGTGGCATACTTGCAGCTTTTCGCAGCGTAGAGATGAGATGAAAACACAAAATCGCATGGAATAACTAAAAATTTTGTCAAAACACGATCAACTAGGGTCAGAAGGCGTCTTAGCGTCAAAATGTCAAAGATATTTTGGGTTTTCGTTTCGTTGAAGCCTAAGCAGCAAAACTTTTACACCTTTCTGTAGGCCGCCCGACAAGTGAAGTTTCAAGAACAATGCTAGCTTCAGTCACTGGAAACTTTCATTTCCCTTAACAAAATAGGCAATAAATCGAACAAAACTTTCGACTTTTTTCTTAGGCAACACAACTGAGTATTCAAGTTACCTGATACTAGATGGTATTAGTACCAGAGAAAAGTTAAAACAACACAAAACAACCAAAAACCGTACCCTTAAAAATAAGCTATAAGACATAAAACATGCTGAGGTTAAGAAGATCAGGTTCAGGTCATGGCTCTTCTGCCTATAGGGATTGTGCCTTATAGGTGTTCTTACACACCTGGGGAGGACCTAATTTTTTTGCCGGTTGCGAACGGCATTTGGAGAAGTTTCTGTACCAATACCATAAGTCTTGACAAATGGTATTTTCGGAAGTTTTGTCAGATCTTAGAAAAGGTGCAATCGCAAACAAACTTTCGATGCGCTGGACGGTGAGTATCGGAACCCGGGGTCTCATGCATAGTAATCCAACACAACAAACACTTAAATACTCTTGATAACAATGTCGAGTATGTTCTAAAAAAACGACCAAAACCCAGGGTGACTTCGCCTATTTCCGCCGATAATGCTATATTCTCACCGGTCAAAGAATGGATATTAGTGAAAGAAGATTAAAAATAAACCTTGAAGTGTTTCCACCACACCACCAAAACATTAGATTAAATTGGCGCAACATCTTTCTTCTTGTTGTTTTGTTTTAGGCGGTAATGCAATGGCATTTCCCAGCAGCTATAAAAAAAAGTCCAAATAGAACACATGCTTGTGATAGAAACATCATGCGCAGGCTTTCACGTTTTGTTAACAAGTCACTCAAACTGTTATTAAGGTGTTTGCAAATGTTGAATGAGATTAACTGGGTTAATGAATCCCTTGTTTTTTCCAGCGCAGGACTTAAATAAAAACATGGTATAATACTATGACTCCACCGGCTATAAAATCGAGATTAGCAGGAGATGACGAAGAGCGTTTACACTGCAGAAACAAGCAAAGATTTACTCGATACAAGCATTTTTTTTTTGACATTTAGTTTTTGCTCTCAAAAGAGACTAGGGATGTTAATGACCTTTTTCAGGAGCCAAAAAACAATAAGGTTGTAACAATTCCAACAGAAAAAATTATTTGTGAAAGATCTGTCATGGGTGAACAGCTTCGGGCTTAAAGTGTCAATAATATGGAGACTTATTTTTAAAATAAGTAAATCTCGAGATTTTCGGAAGACTAATCAAAGATTTATGTTAATCCTGGATTAGTGCCCGGTAAAAACAGAAATCTACTTTAATTTAACTTACCCCTACTCCAACTGGAAACAAAGTCAAGCTTGAAAAGTTGATCGTTTTTTAGGGAGGGAATCTTAACAGCCAAACAGTTTTGGCTAAATCGAAGGGGGCATATAAGTGTTATAAATCCTAATCTTTCTCAACCATGCTGTATATGTTTCAGGTATTTTTTCATACAAACTTAAGGGTCCGAAAATTGCTTGCTGATTCGGATTGAACACGGATATAAAGACGAATCCATGGCATATGTTACTTTGGACTAAGAATAATCTTTTTTGGCAAGAGAAGAGTCATGTCTGTTTTACAATCAGCATGTAAGCGTCAAAATAGGGCAGTAAAAAGTCAATGTGAGATTAAAGAGATCGGTTGTGAATACATACACAATGAAAGCGAGAAATTGCGAAAACTGTTTTGACTGAAAATGACAGGACATATTTGTAAAACGTATTTGAATTATCCTTCACAGCAAGCGTTTAGCTAAAAAAAAAGTATACATATTTAAAAGAGTATCACAACAGAAAATGTCAAAATTATCATCGAACTCGGCGAGAGTTTTTGAATTTCTCGAAAATGCCAGCGCATCGTGCGAGACGGCGATAACGCTGGCCATATGAATCACACATTGTGAAATATTGGATATTGGATCTTATTTCGTCTCCTTTATTTAAATGGTCTAACAAAGTTCATGTATAAACTGACAGAACCCAAATCGGAAGAACCCTCCGAATCAGGTTTGGAGCACTCACGTTCATCTTGATTTTTAAGGTTGTCCCTCGTTGTATTTGTTGTAAAACAAAGCTATTCTTAAAGGCATAAAATTAAATTTCGTCGCCTTCAAAGACAAACCTACATTTGCCCAAAATCACCAATTTTCAGACTTCAAAGGTTTTTTGTCCCACTAAAAACTATTTTACTGATTAGGACAATTATACAATCTACCAAAAATGTTTTTCCAAAATTAACCTTTTTTTCTTCACTTTCTGATGTTCTGATGAGAAAACTTGGGTGATTTTCAATCTTCTTTTAAACTGGAAAGTGTCTTTTTGCACCAGTGTCAAAATTTAAAGCGACTATTTCATAATTCAGTAGGAAGAATTAATAGAAATAAGGCAGAACGATAATTTTTTAGTTTACTCAAAAATGACTTTCGATTTAAGGTGCGTTGTCGCAAGCAACATAAAACAGGAACAGAAACAGATTCCCATACTTTAGCAACAGAAACGTTTATTCGCTGATGAAACCTTTTTGCGTTGCTAATGTATGAAATTCTGTTTCTGTTCCTTGTGACAATGCGGCTTTAAGCCGGTTTGCCTTGAAAGCGACGCGACGCTACGCGACGATCATACTATTTGCGCTTGTTTTGTACTCAAGGTGTGTGTGCTTAGGGTTTTATTTCTGATGTATTTACTGCCAATTCCAGAGGAGAAACTGTCAAAGGAGTGCGAAAAAAGAGTTTCAGGAAAAAGCAGAATGCTTTCGGGCCCTGCTGGACGACCAACAGAAAACCCCATAAGATTGTGACAGTTAAAAAAAATTGTGTTCTTCCGTGCCCTATGTCACCGGGTTTTAAAAGTCACAGTTTCCTCATCTGTGTCTGGCTTTAGCTTTTGAGAAAAATAATAAATCAATGCTGACATTGTACAAATGTCAAACTCTGACAATGAGAACATGCATGAATTCTTTCGTTCATACTGACAAGTGGACTATAAGAGCTGTCAGTAAGCAAATAACTAAATGTTCTGCCTAGTAATTATGTATTTACCGGTAAAAAAACTCGCAGACGTAAATCACTTTAGCACAAAATACTAGAATATTTTAAATGTCAACACGAAGCAGATTTATAAGCATTCAATTGACAGAAATACAACTAAAAGAATGGCCAGGCCAACTAATTGAAGTGTTCCAATTTTCAATCGGCATTTAATGAAAATGCATTCGCAACCGATACTCAATCACTGGTTAGGGGTTTAATGTCACAACAAGGCTGCTATTTCAGTTTGCCTCCGTTTTTTTTTATAACCGTTGCATGCTGCACTCTTATTATATGGAGTATAGAAGGCTGACAGATAAAAGACGTGGAAAATAATTGAATTTATCGATAATGTATTGAAATGTGGTGGCTTGCAGCCCAATATTTTCCCCCTGAGGGCATTTGGGACACTAATTATCGACACATCGACGAAGGAGTGGCGACACATTTTCAATTAAAAATCGCAATTAGTGGTATGAAAATTGTCAACCAAATTGCTGAATGCGTTGGACTGGAACCAATGTCCAGCGCAATGTATATGGGTGGCTAATTGCTGCCCCATACATGGGTGTTGACAAAAATAAACGGTTCCTTACTAGAGTGTCATAACATAAGATTGCGGCTTACTTGTGAAATAGGTACAGCCTTAATTTGGGTTAAAAGAAATTCTTTTGCAAGAAAATGTTACGCAAGATTTCCGCAGAAAGCAGAAGCAATTCTTTGAAAAGCCTTTAAAGAGATTATCAGTCAGACGGTGCCGCGAAAAAAACTATTCTCCCATTCGATCCACCCAATTGCTTTCTCATGAACCCAGGAAACATGTAAATGACCTTGCAATTCTGATGTCCACCGTATAAATGATGGTATGCCGCAAGGTTCAACTCGATCTTCAATGATCTATTTCATTTTTTCAGTGATCTTCTGAATGGAACTTGTTTTCCGATACACTCTAATACAAAACATTCAATATTTGATGACAGGAGGAACTCTTAAGTTGTCATATTCGTTTTAACAAAAACGTCGCAGTCCGTTGGAACGTCTACATTTGTACAAGCAATATGTTTCTGAACTAGACAACAAGAGAGCCAAGAAAAGAGTAGAATTTTATGCATTAAACCTTACTGAAACAGAAAAACTATCCGTCGTCCATATGACTACAAATGGCGCCCCATATTGCAAGAACCACATATTTGCCGTCACCAGGAACACCTAGAAAAGGAAGTTATTTTTAATGATGCAAGAAATACCTTACACCTTACGATCGGACCTTTATTTACGAGTGCAAAACGTTCATAGTTAATGCGCTGGGCAGATGCATCAAACAAGACCATTCACCTACTCAGTAAGATCCAAAAACGTCCTTTAAAACTAGTAGTCATCAGCCTCCTTGGGACATCGTCATACTTTCCCCTGTCTTTCACTATTTTATCGTTATTTTAACAGCTCCTCTTCAACTTCTTCTCCAGCTTTATACCTTAATCAATTAATTGATGTAATAATGCAGTTCCCTAACCAGTTTACGTACACATAAAAAGCATTCAAGAATCACCATTATGACCGTCACAAATGTCACCAACGATCCTCTTCTAATTGCGGAAACTGTACAATAGATCCTCCCATAACACCTTGTTTTAAATACTCTTTACGACTTCAGTCGCCATTCAACCATCGACATGAATATGAAATTTTCACGTTTAACTTGAAATTAATTTACTGCGGCGGCGCCTAGGTGTCAATTTCAGTGGCGCCAACTTGCAGATCCATTCCCACTTGCTGTGCTTAGTTAGAGGTAGGTAAAGATGTGTGCGCTGTCAGAATGGATATATATTGGCAAAATATTTCCTTTGGCTTTATGGCACCATCAGTCGACCAGTCTAATAGAATTTTCATTTATATTGAGGCTCATAAGAAGGCTCTGTCACATCTATTGCGACATTCAATTCATTGCAGCAGTCTTGACCTAGGACTCAGTGTTTCTCGGGCAGACAGAGATGTAGAAATTTAAACCTGCTTCCAACACTCCATTATGACAACCAAACGGCTGGTCATTTTTGAGCACACAAAAAGCCAACACGAGTTATACCTATCGTTCCCCTGTCATAGAAATTACCATACGCCCGAATGGCCTGCAATCTAACCGAAGCTGAAAATAGAAGAGAGAACCTGCTTTCCGAGGCACGAACGTTGCAGCCGGCGCCACACTGGGGAGGAGAGATCAAATCATTTTACCAAACCTCAAATTGGAGTGCATTTACTGCGGTGTTCCGTCATATAGTTTCTTGGAGCATGCCACATTTTATTCTGGAGCAGCGATAACATAATACCCGTGTGCATGCACACACGACACTCCCTCCCTGATGGGGGGGTAGAATCGTGAGATTGCTCGCTGACCCGTTTAACACCACAACATAGTGCTGACACTCTCGTTAGATGTCGCTCAGGCGCGTGACTTGAGCATTTTGGTTCCATGTCCCACGCAAAATGCAGATTATGCCACCATCACATTTCGCATTTGCATATAGGCATACGAATTTGCAACCACCTACTGCTGTGAGTTGCTCTCCGTGCTGCTGTGTGCATGGAAAGAAGATGTCGGTTTTGCCTAAATGTTCGCATCATCTTCCACCTTCTTCAAGGGGAGCATATGTTGGCTCACATGTCTTGGTGGTATTTATCATGCAAATCACATCTCATTTAAATTAGGAGCAGCGTGAACAATTTCATCCCGGCTATTAATTAGCCGAGAACAAGATCACAACAAGATCGGTCGGATGTTCAACACAACGCAGACCTTTCTCCTCATGGTTGTTCTGATTTCAGCACTAAATCCTCGAATGTGTTGTGTTTTTCAGTGGATCACGTTCAGTAGGGGTTTTTGGGTTGAACTTCGGTTGACTTTGCTTGAACTTAAAAATCGTAATCGATTGTGGGGGACAAACTGACTACTCATCGAATTTTACTTTTTTATTTCGACTATTTCGAGAATTCGAAAATACAATTGATTTCCTGAATTTCATTGTAGCATCATGGCAAAAAATGTCATTCCAAATGTCAAATAAAAACAAATCAACAAGGAGCTGTGTATTGCAGCCATGACCACCAAAAACGGGTATGATGTAACGTTATGGGTACAGGAGCTACGTCGAGTATAAATGTCATGTAAGCTTTGTTAATAAAATTCAATTCCTCAAAACCAATTCCTATTCCTTCTTTGGGATACAAAAATAGGCAATTCGGTGGCGTATGCGTAACATTTTTTTTAGATTCGGTTAAAAACCAGTAGTTTTATTTTTTTCTTTAATGTAAATTTTGACATCTTTGAGGCTCTGGCGTCAAAATCTGTCAATCGGTCGACAAACCTAAGACAATGACTTGTGGCGTGGCAAATAGGCATTTGTGCCTCGCCTAAAGTTGAATCCAATGGGAAAATGTGGCTTGAACACATGTCGTGTACTAGCAAACCGCATGTTTGATTGAGGAAATCATATCATACTTCAAAGGATTACTGCACAAAGATGTCACTTGTAAATCCCCTGTGATTGCAATGACTACTGGTTCTTCGGAAAAGAGGAAAGTCAGTAAAGGGGTGTAAAACGGTTTCCCCAATATGAATTCTGGTTAATGGTCAACTCCTGAAAAATCTGCAGTGGCAATTCTGAACTTAGTCAAATTTTTCTCAATTTTTCTTAGCTCTAGACTGTGCACTTAGTTTTGTCGGTGACGGTGTCGAGGACTGGAAGTAAATTATTCTAAGCAGTCGTACTGATGCCTGTACGCGAAAGAGGGTGATTTCAAGCTTTATGCCACAAAAAAGCGGAGTAAATGAATTTGTGTTTTTTAAACTAACTAAACGTTATATTGTACTCTAAACTATTGTCGAAGAAAAATATGGAAAACGGCATATGTAGGTCGGGCTTGCTTAACTTTTTATGCCTTATGCCGAACTTTCGGCATAGAAATTATAATAGCAGATGGCACACTGCGGCTGCATAAAGCGGCTGTCGGTTCTGTCACAATATACGACGCGGTTATTACGACGACCATATCGACACCAAACTGTAAAGTCTCAGTGGTGTGCTTCCATAGATACACCATTAAATAGACCAGACTACCTGCCTTCGACACTCGTTCTCAACAGAATACCGGAAAGAAACTAATACTTTGTGTCCATCTGCAATAATACGATTATTAGCAGGAGATGATTGATAATAAATCCAAAAGTGTTTCCACCAGAAAAATAAGGGCTTAATATCACATGAGCACTCCTTTTCTGTTATTTTGGCTCTCAAGAGAGAGTGACGAGGCGATGACATTTTCTAGGAGCGAAATAGATTTCCGTTGTAAACATTCTAATATAAATCGTAATTCTGACAGATCTGTCGTTCGTGCACAGTTTTAGTGTTCTGTTTTCGATTGTTACTCAAACTGTTAAAAAGGTGCTCAAAAAGGGTTAAAAGTGGTTCGAGAAAAAAGTCAATGAGTTTTAGGAGGGGATTTATTTTTAATCGCTTGCCGAGAGGATTTAAATTTGTATGATTAATCGCATTTGTATGATTAATCCTACCATTGTCACCTGTCCGCGATGGTCTGACCACCTGTCCACTGTCCGCGACGGTCTGACAATGCCGTTCGGATTCGACTCCTTGTACGTGAAGAAATTGTAGGTCCCCCAGTATGTGAAGAAATTAACACACACAGCATGCATTGTTGAGAAGTTGGCCCTGGTTCACCTCGAGCTGTTGCGCCACTCTATTTTTTTTACGATTTATCGCATAATTTGTAGAGGATTTAATGAAGAATTACATTAATCGCAGATTAGTGCCCGGTGGAAACATGGTATAAGGAGGTGCAGTTGCTAAAACTCATGAGATCACCGTCTTAAGAGTTCACTTTAACAGTTTGCACTGTAGGTTTCATTATTCATTTCACACACATGGAGGGTACCTTCAATTTTTCACAGAATGCGAACGACCCACTCTCTCAGACAATTGATACACTAGGGGGCTTGTCGGACCCCCACGTAGGTGGATCCGTGAAGACAATTTTTTTTTTCCTAACTTTTTCAAAACACACATCTGAGGCGCCCACTAAACTTAGAGCGCGTACTGTACTGATTGTTCTCAAATGGACTTTGCGATCGGCTGAAAGCGAGCTTAAATGAGTTACTCAAGTGATGCACTTGAAAATTTTAAACGTCCCCCCTTTGACAGAGAGAGAGAGAGAGTGTCGACCTTAATAGACCGATTTTGATTTTGCCTTTAACATCGAAGGTCTTTGAGAAGCTTGTGCTGAAACGACTACAACCAAATCTTTAAGAAACGCGATTGTTTCCAGATCACCAGCTCCGTTTATGATCAAAAACTCAAGAATGGACCAGTTCCATCAAATAACTTATGAAATTAAGAAAATGAAGCGAAAATGATATAATCTACCGATTTTCTTGACGTATCCCAAGCCTTCGACAAAGTATGGCACGAAGGCCTGAAATTTAAACTACGGAAAGTTTTACTGGAAAAATTTGTAGTCTTATCTTGACAATAGACTCATTGGTGTGAGATACCGGAGCGAATACTCGGAGTTATGCCTTCAGCCCAATGAATCCGTTGCATCCGTTACGTCGAAGGACACAACTGACAACTCAGTGAAATACACACGTTCTTTTGGGAAGCGACGTACGTCACGAAGTTCTTCTATATGGTCAGCTTCACTTATAAGCAATACACGTCGAAGTTTCGAAAGTAAGCGTTCAACACTCTTTTTGCTGTACACAAGAGACATACCACAAGATAAGACAACGACCGTAGTCACGTTCGCTGATGACACGGCTATCCTCGCCAGTTATAAAAAAGTTGAATTATCAACGGTAAAACCCCAACGCGCCTTGGACAAAATACGAAGACCTGGCGACTCGTCCTTAACGAGACTATATCATCGCACGTAAATTTTACTTAAAATCACTTTTCTTTTTAATTTTGAAAAGTGAAAAATTACAACAATTTACAATTCTACAAACATTATAATAATGGCTGGGTCATATCAGACCCTGGCAGGCGAACATCGACCGTTTTAATCAATTAAGATTGCCGATTGAATTTTAATTATTTTCCAGTCAACCACGAAGATTGATCATATCGGAAAAAGGATATGAATCAGGTATTCTACAGAAAACGACAAAAATAAGCTTAAATAGTGTAATGCTTAGAAGACATGAATTATAAAATCCATGAATTAAGAAAACATACCAATCACATAATGCACTTATACGGTTTAAGGAGAGTATTGCGGTAGGACAAGAGTTTCATTCTCAATTAAAGTAAATAAACTTAGCTCAAATTACTACAGTCAAATAAATAATACAAATCACTGTTTCTCTCATTTAGCTCAGCCTTAAAAAGGCAGCAAATCCCCAACCAAGACCGGTCTACGATTGCAATTTAAAACTATTTTCGTCTAATCAACTACTCACTTTGACAATGTCCACGGTAGGCCACTACCAGCGCTGTATTATCCGTCCGGCAGGCACGTTTCTTCAGCTGACACTCGGTGTTGTAGGTTCGTCCATCACTGCCGCACACCGGGCGAGTATAACGACCTTCGTCTGTCTATCGCACCCCACACAAATGCACACGTCACGGCCATAAATGAGCGCATAAATTCCAGTCCCAGGCATAGATCCGCACGAGTTATAGGCGCGTTTGTGTTGCACGTCGAAGATTGGTCGTGCCAGCCAATTTAGAAGGATGCAGGATGTATACACGGTGTGAGAGAGTGGTGTGTGTGTGTGTTTGTGTGTGAACGTATGTTGCGATGCACATGCAAATTAGATAAAAAGGGAAGAAAGCCTGTAAGTTAGATGCGCCCGCAATACACGGCTAAATGAGCTAGTTAGCATTTGAGAGGCATTACGACGACTGTGACCACGAGCGATGCATGGGTGCGGGGACATAAATAACAAGCGGCCACAGTCGCGCGAGCTCGCCACTCCACTATGCTTATCTATAAGACCTACCGACAGCTCCTGATGCGGATACGGGAAGCCGTTGCTGAAGAATCCATTGTGGATTTTATCTTCGAATGTCAGATCATCAGCGGCATCCTGCCCAGGGTGTAGCAGCTCCGTGTTGTGGCTGTTGCTGTTGCTGTTCTTCCTGGTGGACGGATGTACCATGGTTGTGGGTCTTTGTTGCTTGAATCCCTGAATCCCGGCTGACGTACCAAACGAAGTGGTAAATCGATCGAAGCTCTGCGTTCGATGCACTCCGCGCTCGGCGATCCTCGTCGGTGCTGTCCCATTGTAGACGGAATTATTACTAGCCCCGGTGTGATGCTGATGGGGCGTCTTGTGCTTCTTGATATGATGTCGGCCATGCTGTTGCCGACTATGAGTGTCCGCACTGTTGTCCCTTAATGAATTGCTGTCGGCCAAATCATTGTCACGATCCGTACTGGGCCGCAGGACAAAATCATCGGCTGTAACAATCAGCTTGTCGCCTTTGTTCCGCTCGGCATGACGGCGTCTATTCGCAATGATGTGATGTTGTTGCTGTTGATCCTTGGTTAGCTGCTTCTTCGAGTGATGATGGTGATGATGAAGTCGATGCTGGGGAGCCATTACTGGCGGGCTGACTTGCTTTTTGGTTGGATCTGTTGATATGGGTATTCTTTGGTTTTTTCTTCGGCTATTCGATTGGGAGATCTGGGCGTCTCCTGGACTCGTCAGCACCATGGCGGATACTGCGGACGGATTACTATGAATTTCACTACTTAAACTACGTACATCTCTAACGGTGATTGGACTATGAAAATTTACTAAAGATACTCGGTCCTTGTTGCGGCTCACGTCAATTACGTGCGGTGACTTGAGGGAGCCGTTCTGTTGGTGTATATGTGGCTTCCTCTTCTGGGGTTTTTTGTGCTTTTTGCCAGAGCCACATTGTGGGGCGCAGATGCATTTGGGGCGACCTTTGCGCTTGACACAACGTTTATTGGGGCCACAGGCTACGTCTTTGCAACTTTCTGCGAAGTAAAATGCCAAAGTAAACCAAATTTTTTAGATAACTACCTAATCCTTACCTAAACAAGGTACACATTCGGTACCACCGCCCAGGGCCAGGGCGAAAAATTGCTCCACATCCGACAGATTCGTCTCGGTGTACGAAAACATTTGATTCTTACCACAGCACTGGGCTTTCGTGATGTTCTTGGCATAAAATGCCTCACACTTGCCAGTGTCCTTGCGCTCCATCCAGCATGTTCCCGCTATGGAAAAAGAAACAGAAAAAAAAAAATACTTTAACTAAAATCCAGGTCAGCATAATTAACGTAATCAATTAGTTGGACAACACAAGACAAAAAAAAAACACTCAAGTGACATAATTGCAGCGGCAAGGCGCACGCGACTTGAAGTGAAAGGCCTTGCGCTGCCTGTGCCTGGTCATACCATAGTTGGTGGCTAGTGCATGGAACTCCACCACGAGTATCTATCTTTACAGCGAGGCATTCCTGAGACAAATTGTTTTATGGTAGGAAATGTGGACGACGGAAACAGAAACTACGACTCTGTGCAAGACTGCACCCGATCACTATGTGTACAGCGATTTATGGGTTTTGCGCTCCCGTGAACGCGTACAGAATTGACGACAAGGTCGCGCGCGTAGCGTAGGCCATAATTGCTTCCAACATGGATAAAGTGCTGGACAATGCAATAAATTACCTCAGCTACTGTGGCGAGTTGTTCGGGTCGCTTGTTTTAGGTTTATCGATTGTCTGTCTGTCTGTCTGTGAGTTTTATGTCTATAGAGATACGGTATTGTGACATTTCAGTTTCGATTTGGGACTGATAAAAAAGTGGACTTTATGACGACAAGCAAAGCTGATCTTCGATGTGATCCTTGGGTTCAAAACTAGCTTTTATCCTTATTGATGTTCATGGATTCCAAAATAGAAAAAGTAAGCACCATAGAGAAAGAAGCGAATCGATTTTTGACTCGTCGTTTGGAGCAATTAAAAAGAAACTTTCGTAAACTGAACAAGCTACAGTTGCTAAGGGGTTGATTTCCTAATTTGCTAATTTATTTGTCAAGTTTGTCAATTTGTGAAGTTCGCGTTTGCTCCAAAATATAGTGCACCTCGTTCACTACCTCAAAGTTTAAGATTTTGATCGACACATTTTGGTCAAAACGGTGCTGTACTGAAATATGACTCTGCAATACGCAATGAACGTTCAAAACATTCGACGATACTGCCATCAGTGTCTGCTTTACTATTTTCTCAAGGATAAGATTGAACACCTACCACAACATCGTGTGGGTGCCAATTTGAAACTATTCGGAGTAAAAGATCGAAACTAAGTATGACCTGAACCCATGTTTTCAAATTGGGTATCGACTAAGATTCCCTCCTTATCCAGGGTGTAAGGCAAGCCGTGGCCTTTGTATGGTTTGTGGTCAGGGGGTACCCTGAGCTGCCGCGGAGAGTAAGCTCTGGCATGGTGGACTGTGCGCTACTCTTGGAAATTGATAAAACAAACAAAAAAATTAACTTAACAAAAATGCGGGACTTTACCAGCTTCGAGCTTGAGTCTCAGAAAAAACACTCGACCAATCGGGGGCGGGGTTCTGGACAAGTTTAACCAGGCAGCAGCTGAAAGATCACAGATACCCTGAAACTTGGTCAGAGTACATCACAAAGCAAGAACCTGGCTGCGGCAGGTGGGAGCCCAGCTCTAGCCGAACTTGTCGGGATGGTGACTAAAGAGCAGTGGTTGGAGGCACATCCTGAACTTTCCAATCCTCTGCTAGACGGGCATGAAGGAAGCGTCTCCCTTAAATGCTGCCACGTATACAACCTAACCAAGTTGGAGGCATGACCCTCTTAGGAGAAAAATTAGTGGGGATAGAATCAAGTGGTATCTCCCCTACCTTGAAAAAGTCTTCACACTCAAGTTAGTAGGTGAGAAAGCATGAGAATATAAAGTTAAGCCGAGACTGAATGCCAAACGGGCCGAAAAGAGGAGTAGAAGCTCCCAATACTGTCTCTTCTGCAAGTGCAGCAAACTCTGCGAAAAGACTCAGATCAAGCGAGTCGGAGTGATCAAAAATGAAACCAACAACATGAAGGTTGAGAGAAGTTATGCTGCGGCCGCGAAAATAACCACGCAATCGCCTGCGATTTTATAAGAGAAGTAAGAAAGTACAAAAATTGTAGCACAGCAATAATGTCATACAACCAGGCGATTCCATGGTTGAACGGGGAGCTCAATGACCTAAACAGGACCAATAATAACCTTTTATTGAGTAGTGGGGAACGAATCTGCTGACTTCTTAGCAAGACAAGGAGCAGCAGCAGAACCCTTCATAGAACCTTTGAATCTTTCTGAGGAAGAGGGGAAAATACCCTCAGGAAAATGGAAATAGTAAGCCAAACTAAGACCTGGGAAAGCCTTCAAGGCCTAAAGAAGGAGCTATAACCATACGTAGGAGATTCAAGACATTGCTAGGTAATTCCTAAGGGGGCATTATACAAACTAAGGGAACTCTTGAGGAAAATTGGTGTTGCGGAGGAAGATTCTGCAGATTTTGCATTGAGGTTAGTAAGATTCCGAAACACATTCCGCAATCATGTGGGGAACCATAAAAGGATAAAAAGACTGGGCAACCACCTGAAAACCTCTTCTTATTCTCAATCCATATTTTACGTAAAACCAGATTAGAGAGAGTGCTTTAGGGATAGGTCTCCCAGCCGAGACACGCTCAATATTGTTTAGAACCTTGAGAGGAGAGCTCATTCGAGGAAGTCTTATATGTGATCTTCTTATATCTTATAGTGTGACCAGAATGGATGTTTAGCAATAAATTTTGTGAAACCTTAAGGAAGGTAAAACCAAGTAAAAGCATCAAGGAGGTTGCAAATTTTAGTCTAAGAGGGTTTGTCAGACAAACTCGGAGGTTGGGACTCAACTTTACACAAACAACCAAGACGCGGCTTGAAGCTTGACTATTTGGTAAATGAACGAGAAACAATTCACTTCAACATGGTCTTTTGGGGATAACAGTCACCAACACTGTGTATTTTTTTTTTTCGAAAAAGAGGTGAGGGACAGGTTCTGGGTGTTCATTTCAATTTTAGGATCCCATATTGCTTTCTTACAAACTCACACGAGTGGCAATCTGAGTGGCACTACAAGCTCAATTTTCCTGAACTGACCAAGGCAGTACCTTTAGTATAGCTACAGCTTCGTAGGTGTATCGCTCTATCCATCCTTCATGAAAAACAAACCTATCTAAGTCAAAGTTGAAAAACCTTTGTCTTCCTTATGTGTATCTACAGTAGAACAACTGATAATTCACAATAATTAGGATAGAGCGAAGGTATTCTACAGGTTGTTTTTGACACAGTTTTCTTGGTCTTTGAAAGTGTTTGACAATGCTCAAGAACAACAGCTGACAGCAAACACCTGCTGTCAAAAGGGACACTAAATCGCAACCACGCCTTTTGCGGAACTCATTTTAAATTTTCTGAAACTCCACCGACACACATTCCCAAATGTTGCTGCAACATTGTTGCCAGGCGGTGTCATCCAATTTTCGCATAAAGAACTTATTTAAATCACTCGCTATCAGTAATGCCATAAAAAAAACTCCTGTACATTCATTACGTAATTGCATCATCGCATGTGTGTATCTATTATGTCACTTCAGAATTCGATGAGTAAACAATGGCGGCAAAAAAAAACAGGCATTCTTATGGCCACAGACAGAGAAAAAAGAAAACAATCTCCTAACGAGCACTACACATCAGAGTCTGCTTCATCAGAGTCTCTTACGTCTAAACGAGCGTTCACTTCCATTTGTCACGTTCGTCTGACGGCTGTCCGACGACAATAATAATTGGGATTCGATTATTCCACCAAAATTAGTCAGTCGTTTCCGAGACGGTTTTTTCGTGGTTTAAACCCAAACACTCTTTGCGCGGCTTGTCTTAGCCATAACAGCTGGATTCTATATCTCCTCCTCACCCCCTCATAATGATCGTGTTGATCAGCCGAAATTCTGAGACAAGCGTTGCTCATTAATCGTCGATAAATTATCAAATTACTGAGAAGATCGCGCGGGCGGAAGTGCTGCACTTGAGTGCCATACGGGAGAAGAAAAAATAATAACACACCCCCGTCTGGCAAGATCACTTAATGTGGCGCGCAAATTTACGATCGACTTGTATGGAGGTGCGCCATTTCAAGCTGGCTACTTGCAATGAGATGAGCAAACTTCGAGTCGCAGTGAGATGGAATTGCTCCGTCAGAGCTCCAACCCCTGGATTGACCCCAAAGTAGACAGATCAGTTTGATAGATCCGTAACGGCTTACAATAAGTGCACTGGGCGCCGAGCCGGTCGCCGTCGTCGTCCACCTAGGACGTTTATGAGTACTAAAACGATCAACGACCTGCTCCGTCGAGCATTGTTGGCTGTTTTCTAGCGCTCGTGCGGATAATCTCGCCGATCGTAATCGCTCTCGCAACTTAGCCGAGCGCAAGGAGCTCTTGTAGCTTTAATGGACACATCATTATTTTTAAGCGGCACCTTGGCATTGATTGCCAACGGGTTCAATATCGATGCACAGTCAGTAGGGTGCTTCTTGGCAGCCTCCTTCAAGGTTCACTTAGATTTATCTTGGCCTAGTCGTGTCGGTCGTCGGAAGCTCTTTATTTTTAAAGAAATGTGAAATTTTAAAGGAAATATGCTTCGACAGGACGATGGAAAGAAGCCAAGAATCATATATTCTGTGTCATCATCTCACACACTGCAGATACTTTATGATGGCGATGAGGAGGTGACGGTGATTTATTATTCATGACAAAGTGCCGTGAGTGTGGGCCTGACAGAAGACTGCACTTTGATGTCGCTTTCTAATGAAATCTTGAATACAAATTGACGGGCAAATCTTTATAGACTTGGATCTCGTAAAATTATGCATTTGCCGTTGAAGCTGAAATGTTTTTAAAAAGATTTTTGTTGACGTGTGTTGGGGCTATAGAACTGGGAAGATGTACTTGACAGATATAATTGCCAAAACGATAATGATCGCATGATGCCGTTGCGAGGAAATCGCATTGGCGAGTCTTTTCGACTTCTCAAAAGAACAGAAGAGCGATCGGAAGTGTTGTCATTACAGAAAAGATCACCTCGATAGTTTTGGGTGATCTGCGCGTTAAGATAATTTGACAAAAACTCTATAAGGATCCAAAGTAGTTATATGAAACAGATGAATAAACACCAAAATGCAACTTCAGTCAAACTATAGTTCACTCGAAAACTGCCTAGTAAATCAGGTTTCCAACACGAAGGTTCCAATACTAACACGCCAAGTATGCACTCGAGTTATACGAACCGGTGCGCATGTAGGCAGTAAAAATATTTATTCTACAATTATCCCCATTCCTAACGCTAAACAATCATATAAGATACGTTTTTATTTGAAATGCATTTGCTATCGGAGAAAAGATGCAACTAGCCGTTCAAGTGCTCGTCGCTGTTAACTAAATATTGGCTCGTATAATTTATTCAGTTTCATTTAATAGCAAACTAAACAAGATTGCTGTCGAGAGTGTAAGTATAGGAAAAAGGTACGTGTGCATTTTAATATGCCTGGATTTTATATGTATCGAGTGCCTGTTGAATTAATTAGTTAAATATTATTATGAAGATAAAAATATATTTTATTAGTTACTTAAGAAATAAATTTCTGGGCAGTGGATATAAGAAACTAAGTTTTACGTTTGGAACTCGATCTATTTTTAAGGGCAGCACAGTGTGGCTTATTAAAATTATTCCTTAATTCTTGGAATTTAAAAGTAGTGAAGTATTTTTAGGCTGTGATGTCAAAGCCCATCATACCATCTGGAGTAACTCAGACTTTAAAGCTGAAGGCGAGGTTTTGTTGGATTTTATACTTTGCTTGAACCTCTAGTATGAAAAAGAGGGAAGTGATCGGTGATCCAACCTTCGATACAGGGAATAGGAAGAAAGTATTGGAAATAAAATAAAATTCATATCTCAGCACAGCTCTTTTCAAGTAACGATTTGGAGGATATCTATAGCAGGTGCACTAAAAGATTTATGCTTCGAATCGAATCGATTTCAATGAAGCCGGTTCAAACCACCTGGATAGAACTTCTTCAAACTGATCTTCCGCATATTCCAGAAATACCCCAGAAATTCTAATACTTAAATTACCCCAAATAATTAAGCTGAGAATTGTTGTTCACTGCCAGGCCACATCCAAAGCTGGCAAATAATCCCATGAAAGATCACAGAGAAAGATCGATGTTGTTGAAATAAAAAGTTCTTGAAAGAGAAAGCAACTTTAATATATTTTTCTTTTCAATAAGCTCGCAATCAACGGGTAAGGAGTATGTATACCACCCAACCCAACCGGGATGATGTGAAACTAGCTGTGTCTTAACTTAAGTGCAACAAAGCAGAGCTGGCGGGCTAGATGAGGAACTTTTCATATCCGCTGGCGATGATCTGGCTAGGAGCATGCACCGACTGCTAGTTATGATTGGAGGTAAGCATGCCCAACGTGACGAATGATACCTCATTATAAGACCCACGTTATCCCAATCCCAGTCCTGCTTTACAGTGCAGAAGCATGAACTCAGTCAAAGGTGGATGAAAACGCTTTAAGCTGCTTCGAGAGGAATATCCGTTCGGAATTTATGGTTACTCTGCTAAGACGGAGAGTGCAAGAGGAGGGACACCTACCCAGCCAGAAGAGAAGAGTCAAAATACAACAGCTGCGATACCTGGGTCGTCTATAGAGCGGATAACCAACGTCCAGTCCCAGAAAATCCTCGAAACCACCCGCAAGGTCGAGCGCAGTAGAGAATCACCGAGAGGTAGACCGGTAGGGCGCGCAAGTGGAAGGCAACCTAAGCCAAATTTGCGGCCAAAGCTGAAGACAGCTATCTTAAGAAAGAGCAAGTTTGCGAAGTTTGTTGGCTGAGGCCCAGGTGCACCTCGTACTGTGGCGTCACCTTAAGTAAGTTAGCAAGCTTGAAGGTAAGCATACGAATAGGTCAAATGTTGCATGCATGGTTGAGGAGGACGAAAAGATCGCCCTTAAATTATATTGCTTATGCCCCGTTTTATCTGAGAAACGAAAACTTCATTCCTAACCTTGGAGCTTTATTTTGTAACGATCTAGGCGATCTTCAAATCACCAATCAAATACTTTTCGTATGCTTTATTCTTATGCTCGAAACGGTACTCGAGTAGGCCTGACATTCTATAGATCCGCATGGAAGGTTTTTTAGTAATCGACAAAAATTTCAATCTACTTAACCTGACACCAATAGCCTTTTGGGATGCGTCCGTGAGCATACTGGACTCTCCTGAAACTGTGTATCTTTATTTGGCACTCGTTTCAGGGTTGCTTTTCTGAAAAAAGATAGATTTGCTTCTGGCCGTGAATCCAAAATCAAAACCAGAAGCAAACGCCAAGTTTATACCCCACCAGACACAACCAGAGTCAAGTTGAATAAAGTTAATGTATCCCTCCCAAGTGGCACAGATTTTGTTCCACAAAAACTACAAAAGACAACCTTCAAAATCAGGGGAAACGTGTTTGTCGGGGCGATTGTAATTCCGAATCGTTGTGTTTTTCCGGATTTTCAACCGAAAACGCCATAAGTTTCCACGTGTTAGTTTGTAATTGACTAACGACGTACAATGTCAATTTGAAAGATGATAACGGGAAAAAATACGTCTTTTAATTGACAGAGGTTCCAATTTTTACACGAAAAATTGAATTGCAATGCAAATGTATAGGTACATTGTACAGATGAAACCCTTCCACGAAAAAAAAATCTATTTCAATGGTGGTACAAAACTTTTCATTAAACACAAAGAAGTTTCACTTTTTAGTCTTCTCAAAGATAAGCGTATTGCATCTGTCACAATTATTTTATTGACTTCTAGATGCCTGTTTCAAAGGGGCAGTGACAGTGAAAAAAGACGTCCTTTGATAGCGACCGAGGTGTTTGTCAAAGCTTCTTTGTGAAAAAATACGCATGTGGAAATTAATTGCGATTATGCCGATAATTTGACAGAGAGAACAACTGTCAAGGTTTGCCAATTCATCGATAAGTTGAAACTTAGCTTTACACCGACTGACTGACGGAAGACTTCGTCTTATAACGGCAAGTTTTTTGAGTTAATTAAGATGTACTTAAAAATTATCCATTATGGCAGCGTACTAACCCATACGCAACTTTCGTTTGGATTTACACTTGTTAAACTTTATTCTGTAGAAAAAGTTAAAAAACAATAACAGTTATCGATACCCACCCAGCCGAGTCAGGAGCTGTAGTATGTAGTTCAATAACGTCGGTTCAATAATGTCTCTGAATACCTTCTAATAGCCTTGTCACACTGGATAATAAACTAAGTTTTTGCGTAAACTCGCATAACCTTCATCAAAAACTTGAGATTTTACATATTTTTTTATAAATTTTCTGTTTTTGTAACCTTCTAGTATCTATCTGGTAGTTTTAGCTAAAAAACCACTTTGGACGTCACGAGTATCACGTTGTCGTTGAGAAATAAAAATTTAAATTGCAAAGAATGCCACTTTTGCCTCAACTTTGGATGCAAATATCTACGAAACCGAAGGCTCTATCTGAAAACAACTTGCACTTTTGGGACCAATGTACAATTCTTGATATATTCCCTTCTTTCAAGGACCTTTAAAACCCCTTTTGAAAATAAATATGGGCTCAAATTATGACAATTGATGTACATAGGTACTACAGGCAAACAAAAACAAAACGTACATATTTCCCGTTCAGAAGTGTGAACGGCTGAACGGTTTTGTGTAAACTTTTTGGCAAAAACGCAGTTTATGATTCAATGTGAATGGCGTATAATACTAATTTTTAACCGGGTTCGTTCATAAACTAAATTGTACATACATTTGAAAAGGACGCGGAAGAATTAAAATTTTTTGACAAGAACAGCAAAACCATAAAACCAAATTCCATCGAATACCGACTTTTCAGTCAGCGAGGGAGTCTCCCAAATTGATGTCACTTTTTATGCTTCTGCTAATTAAATCAATGAATTGCTCATCACACACACTCACCTTCCACTTCGTAAGCTGTCATCCAGAGCGCAATAAAAAGTGTCAAATAAAATAACTTCCAACTCGCTCTGACGTACTCCAGATTGAATGTTTTTCTCCATGTCCCGGCCGAACTGTCATACCGCCAACTACCAGCACCACCCCACGCGAATCTTTTCACCTCGCTCGACATCTCACTATTCAGCCGCCGACGATGAATAATTTTATTGCTATTTTTACACCACACCCGCGACTCACGTGTGACGCGCCTTAAGAAATTCAACAAAATATCACGAAAAGCAACAAGAGCGCCCACAATTAACCCGGCCGCGACGACTCCGAACGGACTATCACTTGGCGGCAGCGTCTGACGCCGCAAACGTTCCACTTCCACTTGTTTCGGTTGTGCCACCGAATAGTTTAACTGTGGCGGCACTCTTCTTTTGTACTTGTAATTTGATTTGAGAAACGGAACCATATTCTTCCGGTTTCTGTTGTCATGGATATCACACCGATTCGCGGCATTTGCTCCGTCGAGCGGTAATATCGTATCATGTTCCGATTCAGCGTCGCACCCATCATCGGTGGACAACGGTAGCAGTTTCATGGCGCTCGAAGGAGGTGTTCTCCAGCTGGTTATGTTGTTGCATTATATCATGAAGCGGCTTCCAGAATCTGAAATGAATAAAAACAAAAACAGGCGGTCATAAAGAGAGTGACTATGACATGTCAATCATTTGGCGCGCGGTTTCTATTAATATCGCGGAATTCAAAAAGAAGAACAAAAAAAAAATATGGCGCTGTGGAAAAATATGAAGTCTGGCGACGATAGCACTCTGGCACCATCATCGCTTGGAGCTGCGGACAAACCGTCGCCAGAACTGTCAACTTTGTCAACATACAGCAGAGGCAAGTCAAAGTGAAAATATGAGATATTCGCGCTAGTTTATGGAGTGTATCCAACCTGGAGTGGATTTGGGGCGCCACTTAAATGTACGCACTGAACATAGTCGCGATTCGCCTTGCATCGCGATTTCATTTGAGCGGCTCGTCGAGATTTTGGTAAAATAGTTATTTAAGTATCAATAAATTGCGGGTGTAAAATTATTTCAAGCAGATTTTTATGAATGTGGGACATGAGGAAGTGGCACAAAACTACTTGATTTGCATCATTGTAATTTACTGTGCTATTGGTCGGTCTAGTTTTTGCTTTTGTAGTGATTATTGCTAATATTACAATTCACAAGTAGACACATATGTATACCTAGTATAGGTATAAATAATCTAAAAATCTCGGACCTAAATAAGTTTTGACAAGATACAAAATTACTTGTCAAAAACAATCTTGCGTTCTCTATCTCACGTTTTTTGTTTAAGCTTTTGACAGCTAGTTTGACGTGGCTTGACCATTAATTAGCTACATAGTTTCTTTTAGGCTTCAATGTATGAGATTGCTTTTAGCAACGCACCTACACTAACTGTAAAAATCCAAAACACAAAAATAACACCTATAATAATAGTGTTAACAGTAAAGTCACCTCTTTGTCGTGCCTCAAGACAAGCCCTAGGTCCCATTCTTTTGTTGGACTATTTTTTAACCTCATCCCTGAAGCTAGCCAAACTATTCTTCTTAAGCCGTCAATACGCTGCTCGCTTATAACACACATCTTTACAAAGTTTTTATACCCCATCCCACAGGATAGGAGGTATATTAAGTTTTAGTCATAGCTTATAACATAGAGAAATAATCACCGTTGACCCCCAAGACCTCAACGGCATATGATCGAGACCGAATTGTAAGTCGAATGAGCCATATCCGTCCGTCCCTCCGTCCGTTTGTCGGTAGTTTTCAGGCCTTAAATTTTGAGCTAGGTTTTGAGCTGATATCTGTTCTTTCCCGAAGCAGTACAAGTGTAAAATTTTTTGAAATCCGCACACTAACACGCCCACTTTACTTATTAGCATGAAAAATAAAAGTTGTCGTAGGAAGCCAAAATTTGGTATGCGAAGCAAGATTTTTAATTGACAAATTTTGAACACAATTAAAGTTAATAAAGGGTGATTTTTTAAGAGGTTGAGAACTTTTAAAAAAAAAAAAAACACAAAAAATTCGAAAAAATTAATGAAATATTTATTTGAATCGATAGTCTGAACCTTGCAATTTAATGTTTAAGGATAATTTGATGCAAATGTTGACCGCGGCTGCGTCTCAGGTAGTCCATCCGCTGAGTCCAATTTTGGCATACTCTTTCACACATATCGGCCGGTATCTCACGAATGAATGCATGGATGTTGGCTTCCAGTGAGTCAATCGAAGCGGGCTTGTCCCTATAGACATTAGCCTTGACATAGCCCCACAAAAAATAATCTAATGGTGTCAAATCGCACAATCTAGGCGGCCAATTGACCGGCCCGAAACGTGAAAGGTCAAGAGTGCTCAGAAGGTCGAGAACGCCGACCATAAAATGGAAGCAGCGCGATGAACATTTCGAACCGAGCACGAATTTTGATAGTAAAATTCAATAATTTGCAAGCGTTGTTCATTTGTAAGACGATCCATGGTTTAATTGCAAACCAAACTGAAGCTGTTTGACAGTGACACAAGGTATTAAACACACGTCAGCTGTCAAAACCAGTGTTGCCAAAACCAAACCAGCTAAAAAATCACCCTTTAGAAACTGAAATTTAACAACCAAGAATTTGGACGTAATTTGGAGCTTGATAGGGGTCAGTTGGGATGGAGTATCCAACGATTCGCCTAAGCGGAAAGTAGTCCACCCACTAGTTTCTATTGTAAATCTTGATTTAATTTTTATAATTAAAAATATTTAAGTAAATTTTGTTGTGACAATGTTCCCAGAAGAAGTTTATGGGAAAATTGTAACAGTGCTAATAATATGTTCCTTCTCCTGGGGTCATGTCCTGACCAGGGATCTGGAAACTTGTTGTGGGGAGTTCAAATTCTGGGCGATTAGTGGAGTAATTTTTTCACCTAGTTGGTGTGAGAAGTAAAGAACTAACCCTGTTTTAATTCACACGCCGAATATTTGTGATCTTTTAAGGAAATGCAGTGCGATTTGGGCCTTCAAACGAAAAAACATTAAACTCAACTCAACAACAACCTTATCTACGCGCCGCCGAAAAAACACCAACATTCTGGTCAAGAATGACATTAGTATGTATGGGGAATTCAACCTTTACTATTTGCACACGAAATGTATAAGGCACCAAAGTGAGCGGATCTAAGTCCTAATCCTAATCCTAGCAAAAGAGCGATTTTCGTAGTTTTCTTATTTGAAGCGGATTTCGACCTACATAGCGGTTGAAGAAGAAACCAATGCATAAAAGTGGTACGTTATTTTCCTTCATAAAGAGTGCTCCTCTAACCCTATGTTACCCTCTGAATTTGAGAACGATTAAGACAATAATGACTATAAGGAGGCAATGACATCTTGATATGTAGTAAAAAGCCCTCGTAACAACTTCCTTGGGAGCTCAACTTCTTGACGAATGAGTCTAGAGGTGGACCTATTGTGCTGCTCAGTTAGAGCGTATCTGAGCTCTTGTTGGTATACGTCCAGTCCTTGTTGTACTTCACTTAGGTGCAAGATAGGTGAATCAGTGGATCGAGCAACAGCTCGATGTGAACCAGGGCCAACTTCTCAACAATATATGCTGTGTGTGTTGATTTCTTCACATACAAGGGGACCTACAATTTTTAGCCGAATCCGAACGACAGTTTGAGAAGTTTTTCAAGACAATTGCTACTCTCGGAGGGCTTGTCAAACCCTCGCGGAGGTGGTGAACGTGAAAAAGAACAAATCTTTTTTTTTTCAGGTGACAATGGCAGGATTCGAACCCAGACCTCCGGCGTAGTAAGCACACACACTAACCACTACGCCACGGCACCCCACATGCGAAGATTGTTATTCCTTAATTTCTACATTAGCTTGGGCCGACACAAAAAGAAGATCGTTTCCAAGATAAATATCTACAATGCGGTGCCTTAAAATTTTGATTGTTAGTCACATGAAAATCTATCTGGCAAAAGAACTAGCACTCTGCTAAGTATGTAGACTGTCAATACTAAGCCCGGAAAGGAGGAGGGTTTAAGGCTTGTTGGACTTTGTGAAATCTTCGGTAAGAATCATTACAAAGGGGGAATCAAACTCCTTCAAATCAATTCCTAATCGTATAGTGGAACAGCAAACTCCGAAGGATGCAAATTTAAGAGGGTGCAGTCAGTTTGCGAGCTTCGGATGATATAGCAGACCTCCGATTTTAAGATACCCTACCAGTGGTTATATGGGTAGACCACGGACAACAGACATTACTGTTAACTCGGATCTACTAAGGCGCATGCGATTCAAGGACAACACTCCTCCTCTATCCGAAGTGAAACAAGTTTGCACCGGGAAGACATCAGCCATGACAGATTAGGTTTCGACCAGTGTTGCCGAATGCTAAAATTAAAAGTCGTAGACCAATCTCCAAAAGTCGCTATATTAGGTGAAAATCTGAGCACAAAAAGTCTCTAGAAGTTTTCAAAAAAAAAATAACTACAAAAAGTGTAAGAAATTTTTTCTTGAATAGCATGTATATATTTATATTTATATATAAATTTATTATTAATCTCATACATATATTTACGTATGAGATTTTTACAACAGTTTTTATTCAAATTGCAAGGAATCGCACGGAAAATTATTACCTATTCGTGCACTGAGTATGGTTGCCGTGCGGTCAATTTTCTCACGTTTCCCTGTCCTGCGTCGTCTGTCCGAGATCGGAGTCCTTAAAAATTTTTCTAAAGTTTTCAATACTTTGAATAGTGTTAGTTATACTATGTCTCCACCGGCAATAAAAAGAGAATAAGCGGAAACGTTCAAAAATAAATCGTAAAGTGGCTCCACCGGTCAAATATAGGATTAATTTGAGCATTCTTTTTCTGCCATTTTGGCTCTCAAATAAGAGTGGCGATGTCATTTCACAGGAGCGAAAAAAGATTTCCGTTGTTAGAATCCCAATCGAAAACGAATTGCTGACATCTGTCGCAGAGGGGCAGTTTCAGTTTCCTTTTTTGATTCTCAAGCTGTTAAAAGGTGCATAAAGTAGGTTTGTGAATAGGGTGAATGGGATTTATGAGAGGATTTATTTTTGAGCGCTTGCCGAGAGGCTTTAATTCTGTATGGCAAATCGCGTGTTTTGTAGAGGATTTAATAAAGATTTAGACTAATCGCACACTTGCAATTTTATGAAGCATCAATAGTTACTCACGAAACCACGTCGCTCACATGAGCAACTTTTCTAGATGTACGCACAAATACAGATAAAACAGTTTACTTTTTGCTCTCGGCGACTCAGAAAAAATAAAAGGGTTTTACACCCACGCTCGAGTATACAGCTGCCTGCGTTAAGAAGTCATTTCTGCCAGAGAGCATCTACAAAAGTTGAGACAAAACGCAGATTTAAAAGTTACCTAAAATTGGTCTCATGTCGGTTGCTCGTGTGCGCGCATTCCCAAATAAATACATGGGACTCGAAAAGGCAATTAAACCGTCGCGTGACTTAAAGTGTCATGTGTGCGATTGGCTTATATTAATCGCGAATCAGTGCCCGGTGGAAAAATGGTATTAGTAACACATGTAACAAAATGACAAAAAAAAATTAAAATAAAGGAAATTGCACAGAAACAGACTATGCTTGTAATCAATCACATTTCGTACATTTCGTGTAAGGTCTGCAGTTTGCTGTGTTAATGTTAATGTGTTAAAATGTCAAACTACTAGATGACATTATATAAACAGTCCGATTACATTTATGAAAAAAAAAATGTTATTTGCGTGTCATAAATTATTTCTATAAGTCAAATGCCTATCCCAAAGTCGCTGTTTTTTGTCGCTGACTGTTCTGAAATTCCTAAAAAAACGGCAACCGTGTTCGACCGGCCGATCTTGACAGCTGATTGATTCTAAAACCCGGCGAATTCCCCGGATACAAGAGCGTTCTAAGACATTACCATTGAGCTGCCTTATGGAGAATAGTGAAGCCAGCGTGGAATTTTCAAAACCGGATGGCTGATGTTCAGACGCAATCACTCCAGAGTGGATAAAAACATACTTCGCTAAGCTTGGGGAAAAATGTGGGCTAGACGTGATGCTTGCAGAGGAGGTTAACTATCCATAACCTTATGTCAATCAAAAAAGTACCGGAATTGTAGAGGTGTCAGCAAAGATAATTTTTTGACAGAAACAAAGCGAAAGCAGAAGCTACTTCGAAAGAAGAGGCAACAACCAGCACAGCATCTGAGGCCGCAAAATCTACAGCCCAGCAAGGCTGGGGTCGGAACACCCTACAACCCAAATAGCTCCAGAATTACAATATCGAATTTACTCTCCATGGAATTCAGTAGATCAATACAAATGGAAAATTACCATTAGTGGTATAAACCTGGAACGTGGTGAATTTGTACAAATACACGCATGACAGGCTCTGATGAGACAGTTGTATTTAAAGCGTTACACTATGAAAATCAAGAGTTAAAGTAAAAAGCGATTGAATTGAAGTGAATAAATAATGTGTTTTGTTGTGTAATTTAAAGAGTCAAATTAAGTCTTTTTTTCGACGAACCCCAGGCGAAAATGTAACAATACGTTATAAAAGCAACAGCTAAATTAAATTGGTACGAAAGATGGGTAACCTCCTACATCTCTTTAGGTTGAGGCGCCATAATACCCAATAGGTGAATTAGAAAATTAAAAAGAAAAAAAAAATAAATAAATATAAAAATAATAAATCTATATATAAAAAAAAGAATTCTTGTATGTTTTTTTGTCTTACACAAATTTCTATACCATTCATCAGTTTGCAATGAAATGTTGGTGAGCTGTTGTTTGCATACTCGCCGAAATAGTTGTATCAAGAAAATTAAAAATTTGCGAAGGCTTATGCATCAAAAGAATGGTAAACGCTTTACGGATTGTTAGTTTCTGACAATTTTGAGCTTGATCGATTCGTTTTGGCCCAAGGAAGAACATTGGCCCATAGATAAAACTCCCAGAAAATTTTCAATGCAACTTGCGCAAATTCATTGTGTTTAAAATATTTTAATTTAATCAAATCAAAATATCAAAATTTAAATAAAAAATTCTGTAAAAAAAATTGTCTTTGGAGGCCACAGTGTTTGGGTGGACCGCTTCGCGGATTTAAAGGACCTCATCCCTATTTACCGTGGGGCTTAGCCGATGAAAATGTTTTATGTTGACCGCCGAGGCGAAAGCCAAGATCAATGTTTCAATTTTGTTTGAGATTTCCTCTCTCATCGTATCAGCGGACGATGAGTGAGGAAATCTCGACCAATCTTAGGAACGAGATGAAAAATAACTTTCTCGAGTTCTTAAGCGAGAAAAATGCCGTAACAGGTCGTCTTCGTGCACCCGAGCCAACAGTTCAGTTCCGACGGTCCCAGTGAATGTCCATCCAGATCCACCTAGACCAGAAAGACCGCCGAGAGTCCATCCTCAACCGGATCCTACAGTCAGATCATTTGCTCCGCAAGGAGACTTTCTGTAACGTCGAAGCGACAGGTCAGCTCCTGGGAGATTTCAATCAAATCCTCAACAGTTTAACACCTTCCACCAATCAACGCGACCAATTCTCGGTGGGTACAACCAAACGGCGACACCGTACCCCAGTGGTCTTAACTCTTACCCAGTTGTTCGAGGGCCAATAAAAGTCGACAAGTAGGGTATAGTTTTCGACGACAAGCCATGGGCTCACTGCAGAAGAGCATCTTCATCTTCAGGCTTGAGACTCTTCAACATCAATATGAGTGTCCCTGGTCTGAGATCTTGCGAGACTTTCATCTGCTGCTCTCAGGCGCCGCGTACGAGTAGTACTGGCAGTACCAGCGCACCAGACAGGTCGACTCTACGACAACCCTTAATGTCCCAGTTTCGCAACTCCAAGTCGGAGTTTAAAGTCATGCGCGACATCATGGACCGACAACAAGGCGCCTGGGAGTCATGCGATGAGTTTTTCGCGGCAATCTCTCGTTTGCGATCTCACCTTCGGACAGCCATACCTGAGATGGAGTTGGTGAGGATTCTGAAAAGGAATTTGAAGGAGAGTGTCGCCAGGCTGGTTTATCCAATGCCGATTTTCAAAATGCACCAGCTGCAATACTCATGCCAGGATGCCGAAAAACGTTTCCTAGCAGGGATCCACCTAAACAACGTGCGTGGGTTGGGACGGTATCAGGCGAATGAAATAGACTTTACCGACGATCCTCACGAACCTGACCCCCACGACTTCAGCCACGTAGCAGCAGTACAGTATCCCGCAACTCGGTCAAATCCTTTTGCTTCACGCCCAGAGCCGAGGCCGTTAAGATGCTGGAACTGCAAAGCAGAAGGACACACCTTCATGGACTGCCCATCAAGTGGCGAACACCTGTTTTGTTACAGGTGTGGTCAGGAAGGTGTCGTAACACCCAAAAGTCCCAGGTGTAACCCCGAAAACCAGATTCGGAACGCGATGCGACAGGGGGAGTCGCGTTCGACCCAGACCCCGTAAGCATTCCCTGTGAAGACCACCACCACCAGCAAGTGAAAATATGGCAAAGAGAGGAAACTTTAGAGAGAAAAAAAGATTCTGTAGTTTTAGAAAAGTTAAATAATAAGCCTTTACATGTTAGGGTTAGGGGAGGTTTCAAACTGGGGTCACGAAACTTCATGGCATAGGGGGGAATCGGCCGCGCTATTAACACCTACAGCGCATTCCAGATGTGGTGGTGGAAAACCGTGGTGAAATATTTTTAACTGGCATGATAAGAGTTTTGTTTGTATGTAGTCTTAGTTGAGTGTGCCTCACATTCAACACTCCTTCACCTGTCAACTCCCGCTCCCATCCAAAAGTCCCATCCTCATCCTTCATATCCTACCCAGCATCCCTCCAAAACCCTTAAGTCTCTACCTGCCTACAACAGTATTTGAAGTTGTTTTCATTCCAGTTCGAATAGAAAACTCTAAGCTTGGACAGGACAACGTCTGTCGGGTCAGCTAGAAATATATTAAAATAAATATGTATTAACATAAAATACAATATGTCTTAAACTGTGCTCGTGTTCTGAAATCACTTGTGATTAAAAATTGTCAAATGCCCACACATTCAACAGTCTTAAATTTTCCAATGACGACGGCAAACGGATACTGACTAATCTCAGATTGTTTTCCAAGACGTCAGAATTAAATAGAAGAAGCTACCATCCATTTCAACCCAATTCAGATACGAACTTCGTCGTATATGCGATCACACCTATCGATGTCATTTTTGTAAGGAAGTGCTCCAACTCGGTTTCATTAACGCTAAGTTTGTCTGATGGCAATGACCGTTTCGATTTCTGTATTATACAGAAATGACAAGAGTGTCTAGTTTCATGGTAACTTTGGCTAAACGTTTTTTCCATACTTGTCAACAAGAGCAGCCTTACAAACACACTTCAAGCAAGATCTATTTCAAGTGGATTATTATGTAAACAAGTAGTTATGAGCTCTTTGCAAGACAAAATGCCGTGGGAAACATTCGAAAGCCCGCGCTATAAACGCGTCAAAAAAAAATATACAAACCTCACTCAACTAATCAACAACATTCCACCAAACTCGGGTGCTATACCCATTATCCTCTTCTATTCTAGTTTGAAATGCTCAAAAACAAAATAAATAAATTTCAAAAAAACACATTTACTCTGGATGTAAACAAAAATTAATTTGAGTTTTCTAAAATACTAGCACTCGTACGTTTTATCGACGACAAGGTACTCAATCTTCTTATGTGTCGGGAAGGCTGCCAAAACAGCTATTTGCCTAGCGCTAAAGCACGGATCTCCGCTCTGCTTGTAGCTTGTCATGCTGGTTATAACTTATAGTTCAGCTTATTTTGAAATATGCACATCTGCAGGCTGATTGGGTACTTTTATGAATGAAATACTCAAAAGGTCTATATTTAGAAATTATTTTTTAAACGATGACGAAGGCAAAAATTAGTATTTTTATCGTTCGAAGCGAATTTTTTTTATTGTAGACGAAAAATGTTTGTATGGAACGTGTAGCTCATAAATTCGTCTGAGAATTTGGCAGGTTTTTTAACTGCTTCCATTCTAGCCAAAAGATATATACATTTATTTCAGGATTTTAAATCTTATTTTAGGATTTTCAGCTGTTGGTTTAGTGCACAATTGTCCAACAACTAATATAAAAACTTTTCTCACACACTTCTTAGAACTATCGTGTGTGCTAGTCAGACACTAGCATCTTCTCGAGAAAAGGCCATTTAACGTACGAGTGCCTCTTGAGCTGAATGGCATTGTTAAGTTCTTTGTGACAGGTTGATGTCACCAGTAAACATGCAGTGACTCGATTGCCAAGACGTGAAGAGTCCTCTTAGTTCCAGCAAGAAATTGCTTCTAGAACTGGATAAAGATAGACTGCCACTTGCTAGACATTGAATAAGTCTCGCAGCGAAAGCTAGCTATTATTTTGTCAACTAGATATGTCAAGTTGCACCGAAAGTTGAGATTTCTTTATTATTCGTGATTTTTTCGGTCACGTTTTCCCTACCCTTTTGTCTTCGAATCAAACTTTACTCTTGACAGCAGAAATTAAAAGAGACAGTTTGCTTTTCCATGATACATTGACTCCTCTTGAACAAGAACACCGAAGTAGCTAAATAAGTTTGCCATAACCCTTCGTTCATGTTACTGACCTTTCCTAGATATTCAAAATTTTGTCATACAAAAACCACTATTGCTGCTCCCGAAAAAAAAAAGAATTAAACTCTTCCACATCCAGCAAAAGAACTGAACTCATCTCAACTCTTATTGGTAATCATCTTCATTTGAGCAGACACATAAGTTGGTTAAAGTATCTAAAAACACAGTAGACAATACACTTGAGATGCATGCATAACAAGGAGAAGGATCTCCCCACCACTCATCAAAAATGTACCCCATCAAAGGGTATATAGAATGTGCTCCTCGTTGTGAATTTTATACCTGTTGCTGCATTTGAGAGAAGTAACTCCTTGAGAAAGCTGCATTGTTGTTCTCCTTATATGAGATGATTCCTTTTAAAATGATTGTTTGTTGTCTTGTCATGTAGACGGAAAGCATATCAGACTCTCAGAGGGTCGGTCGAATCTGTGAAATCCTTTCGCCCTTCTGCCAGGTGTATACGTGACTCGAGATGGGAATTTTTATTCAGATTATTTTCGAAATGTTATCTAACCATATTGCAGACGGCGTCTACGATGCCGCTCCATACTCTCTTGAGTTTATAATTGCCATCCTTTATATTGTGGCATTATGCCATACTTTTTGATTTAATTTTTTTTTTAATGTTACATCTTTTATAGCTAGAGGCAGATAAAACATATGAGCAGTCGGTTAGAGTTGAAATTTTGACTTTGCTGGTTTGCAATGGACTCTTGCCATGGCTTTTCTTGAGCCGACAAAAGTAGAAGGTTTTTTAAAAAGTTTATCCTTATTTTTTGTCAAAGTAGTTTAAAATTAACTTTAAGCCACATCAAAAAATATTGTAAGTATTGACTAGATACTATAACAACTGGAACAATAGCTATTCCGAAACCAAATACAAAAATTTAAAAGCTAACCGAACGCATCGCTGCTTATATTGGGGAGCAGTTCCTATGGCAAACCCTTACAAAATTAAATTTAATATTGAATAGTGAAAACAGTACAGTATCTCGTCACAGATTTTTCAGAGACGTACTTTACAGTTAAATAAAAGCAAACAAAATGGTGCAAATTTTAAGACACAAGTTTTAAGAAATTTTATGAGAAGTAAACCCTTTGCTTGAGCGAGCCAATCCTTGACCTAGGAAAAAAAAATCGTTGACCACTGGACTACAAAGAAAGTGTTGCCCCATCATTGTCCTCTTCATAGACAGGGCAGGTGGTTATCAAGCCTAATATACGAAAGGCGAGGACATGCAGATGACCTTGCACAGTCATATGCTTTTGCAGCACACATCGCACTCGTGCGCAACCAAGGTTGCTGCTCGCGAGAAATACAAGTACCAATGGAAGTCATATTAATAGATGCAGGCAAACCAAACCCAGGTGCAGGTCTTAATCTAGCGTTTCAAAAAGACTCAAAAGACTATAACAGACCCTCTTAGGCTTTTGAGATATTGGTGTCTACAAAGTCACAGTGTGCCTATGACTCATTTCAGAAGACATTTCATTGCCAAAGGAAAGTCGACGTGGTGCTTTTGGGATGATTTTCCTGTCATTGCGAGGCATTTATTACCTCTCACGCAATTGAGAGATATTCAATTCGGATGATAATTAATATCTCTTTAAACGAGAGAGCCTCCTCCATGGGGTATGTAGTTTTCACCACATACCCCATGGAGGAGGCTCGTCAGAGTATATAGTGTTAGACCCGACGTGCCGAGCAAATCCCCTCTGCATCAAAGACAAGTCGTCCTTCGAGGTTTTCGAATAGTAATACGTTTCCGCGAAAAAATTAAAGCAACTGTTCCATAATACAAAAGTTGCTTTTGATATGAGTGGTTTTTCAAAGAAAACCATATAAATTCAAAGGAAATTTTTCGGAAATAAACCTCTTTGCCCGAAAGCTTACAGTGCTTTTCGACTCTGTCTGTCGCTCAAAAATAAAGGCTTTAATGCGACAGAATAATATGAGGCCTTCATCGGAAATGAAAAGGCCGATGGGCTAGCGAATCTTGGCTACTCATATCTTTGTATCACTACAGCCACTGATCTGACTTTAAAGAAATAGCCAACTCTGCAACCCCCTGCCTTCTAAGACCAGCAAAAACACACACAGGCAACGAAACGGAACGAAGTGGGGTCTGTCATGGCCTGGGATTTGCCTTTGATTTCCTGTCTGTGTGAAACACTCGCCAGCTGAGAATGCGTAGTAATGTGCTAGGTAAAACACAGAACACCAACACACATGCAGTAAGTGGAAGCTTTGGGGTCAAAAAGAGAATTTTTGTGTCGAGTTGGCACAAAAGAAGAGATCCCTTTATAATCTGATCAGTGGCACAAAAATGCTTATCCTCCGCTCTCTTTTGAGACAGGAACATGTCAATCACTATTAAGAAGAAAGCCCAAAACATATGGAAAAATTTGCAGAGTTGCAGACATGCAAAGGTGTTATGGTCATCCATAGATAGCAGCGAAAAAGCTTAAAGCGCTGAAAAGGCCCTACAGGCCATAACCCCAAACTGATAAAACAAAACAACCAGTTCTGGGTTTGTTAGTCCCTTTTTGGGCGCCGCACCTTCCTCGGATAGGGGAACGCTCACCAGATATAGTGCGGGACAATATCCGGGCAGACCAAAACCAGCAACAAACGAAAAATCCAGGAGCGTCTGCCTTAAAAAGTGCGGCTTCTTGGTTGGCGTGTGCTATCTAGGTTAGGGTCGGCCTAACACCTTTTACTCTTCCAAACCAACATGCACATAGACTGGACAATAATTATGCTAGATGCTTTAATAGTAATACTCTACTGTTTATGTCATTGCTTTTCATCGTAAACGCATGACACTTGCGGGGACATAACACTTGCGGAGGCTTTCGTGTTTCTGTGCAGGGTTCTCATGTTCCCTGCTGGTTCATATCAAACGCCTAGGCGTTGGACAGAAAATTCTTTTTCTTTTCTATCTTCAAATTCTTTTCGTGTGCGACCCATTTTAAGGCTAGTGATAACCCCTTGATCGTGAGCTAATTATGTATGAAAAAAGACGTATTAACACTAACTACATTTGCAAGTGCTGTCATGATCCCAATGTGAAAAAGATGAGCAACACCTCCTATATGGTAGCAGACAACGTTTTCAACTTTCTTTCAGATCAATTTTTTGAGGAGCTAATTGATGGCCGTTTCACATTCAGCAAGAGAGCGTCAAAGCAGAGCGGCAGCGACAATACGAGAACAGAGTAATCGTTTGTAAATACACAATGAGAGCGAGAAACCGCGACGACTGTTTTGACTGCACAGTGGCAAAACATAATATATTTCTAAAATTTGTCGACTTTATTGTAAATAAATAGTTTTTATTTCACAACACGTATTAGCTTCGAGAAAAAAAAAATATTCAATAGACAAAAATTTATTGACAGAATAATCGTCAACCTCGGCGGCCCGGTGAGCGAGACTGCGATCACGCCGGTATTGTGTACCACCCCAAACATTGCCATTGATTGAAATTCATTTGCCAGCTTGCCCGAGGCTCGCTCTCTCGCTCTTTATGTGAAACAGCCATGTGCTGTCAAATATACCGGTGGCAAATATTGTGAAGTTCAGCAAGGTCTCTGGCTGGCCAAGTTTCTCTTCTATGCTCCAGGATACTTTAACTAAATTGTCATATTTACAATAAAATCTGTATAGGGTAACGCTTAGGGCCCTCGTAGGCCAACGCGAGCTGGGCGTTTAGCCTAACCTAGCCTTATCTACAGTTCTTTAACGCCTTGGACAACAAAACTTTTTGTCAAAGAGTTATTCCATGTATTTGACTTGTTTTTAGATCGGGGTAAAGACACCTTTAAACACGACTGAAAATAACATTCGTAGATGGAAAAGAGTTCACTGAAAGTCCATTATTTTATGAATGGATCAAATAAGATTTTTATATGCCTAGAGCAAAGGGATGCCTAGGTTTGAACTAACGAGAATACCGGAAGATTAAGCCATTAGCAGAAATAATCCCATAAAAGGGGACACGCTTTGCCTCTTTTTGCCCTCTTATGACGCACTTGCTGCGTTCTGCTTCTGTAAATAGCGTCCTGTCTCCTGTACATAAACATTGCTTTCACGTTTAACCAGTGGTACAAATCGTGACTGAATAGTCAAAACCTCGCAAGTTGTTAGGTTTTCAGGAGACTCAAAAAACTTGGTTAATCCTAAACCATTTGCTTTATAAATCAAATGAGAGTATTCTTATTCGATGCAGAGAAAAAATCTTTAGTGTTAAAAAAGTTTAACTCAAAAGAATAAAAACGCAGATTGGAGACATTGACTATTCGGTGACGAAATGTTTCTAAGTTGCGCATGCTATTTAAGGTTGCGTTATCAGAAGCATCCTAAATATGGACGTGAACATCCACCGCGTCAAGAGCATATTCAATTTTCGACAACGCGAAGGGTGTTGCATCTTAGGAAAAAAGGATGCGATCAAAGAACAACATCGCGCACGTCCAGCTCAACCAGTTCCTCAAACCTTTTTAGCTAAAAGGAAGACATACTTATAAGTCTTAAACTTTTAGTTAAGCAATGGCGGAACTTACCAAATTAAGGTGTCAACACGACTTTAACGAAAAGCTAGAAGTTTTCAAAGTCGAAGGTGAGAAGTTTTTTAACAACACTGGAAATATCTCAAGATTGATTATTGTAAAAATTGTAAAAAAAATACGTTAATTTACGTTTTAAGGGCCCAAAGTCGGAAACCATATACTCATCGGGATAGTTTGAGCTCTTTTTGTTTCCCATTATTCTCTGGACCCAATGTCAAAATCGTCACGCTTCTTCTGACGAAATTCTGGCCTAGTCTAACTGTGATAAAGGCTTGGTTAAGACCTTTAGACTTGTTTTGGTTACACAGGGTGGGCGGCCACCTATTACGACGGTGTATGTAAAATATTGAATAACTGTAACAAAAAAAAAACATTCATCACAGAGTTATCTTTACAGCTCTTCTTTAGAGTTATATTAAAGCTGATCTACAATTTACTTGGATAACTTCAGAAAGCCGGCGAGTTTTAGTGACCGACTTTTTTGACAGAAGCAAAACGTGTCGGATTATACTGAGTTTTTCAACAGTTTTTTCGAACATCTTTGGAGAGAGCCATAGAAATTATTTTAGCATAAATGTGCGAATTTTTAACACATATTTTACTTTCCAGATAACCTCAAATAAAAGATTAAAACTTATTCAATGTTTACAAGCCGATATAAAAATGGTGGGATATTTATACATGTGCCGCTCAAGTAATTTCGCTCTCACAGTTTTCTGTTGTGAGCGGCCTCCACCATGGAGCTGCAGTTAGTATGTTGGAATATTAAGCACAAGGTTACGGGTTCAAATCCAGGGCGCCAAGCTAAGCGTGAAGTGTAAAATTGTTTCTTGACTTACCTAGTTACTAGAATTCGGGATGAACTGAATTCAGTTTCGCCCAGGAATAACTTTGCTATGATCACAAAAGAGTTGATCACATATTAATAAACAGTTAACATAAAGATCTCTTCATGCAGATCCGTTTTTTTAATACTTTTTTTTATTTAATGCAGATCAGGTTAATCGTTAATGTCTTCATAGAATAAAAAAGTCTTCATAGACTGCTTCCTTCAGTGTTGTATACCCAGTTTAAACTAAGTAGCTCCAAATTTTGTGATTGGCAACACATTGATGAACGTTGCCAGCCCGCACCTGCCAGGTTTCGATTGCAAAGATTGAAAGATGATTCCCACTGGTTAAGGATAATACAAATTTCTGTTAAAAATGTTTCTTTGTGCGAAAGAAATTATAGCCTCGAAACTGCCAAACACATCTGTTTAAGTTTTTTAAGCTCTTAAGGCTGATACGGTTGGTGGTATTTCTTAGATTTTGAAGTATCCACCCACTTAGGTTTTCGTCGTGAGCATTGAACTCAACGTTTCCCTTGACTAAAACTCTTAATACCCGGACTGATCATCTGTCAAATAACAAGAAAGAAACCAAAAACTTTACAGAACTGCCAATTTCCTTTCTCACAACGGTTGTTCCTCCAGGAGAACTTAACAGTAGGTCTTCTTGTTTCGAGGAAAAAAAATACGAGTACCTTACAAACAATTTTTTTTTTTTTGGAATTTGTTTTGCTTTCATGCGACCAAGAATGCGGAGGCGAACCACCGTCTGTGAGGTTAACTCTGCTGAGTAGTGTGAAAATTTTCTAAAGGTCGTAATACCCCAAAGAGTCGCAGACGTTCACTGTTTACGCCAAGCCATAATGCTGCAAATGCACATGCACTCCACACAGACAGGGAACACTTGTCGAGCCAGTAAGTACGACGACGACGACGACGATGAATCCTCTCCTCCGGCCAACCGTAAGGCGTATAGCAAGAGCAACAGGAAAACCCACATAAATAGGTTCGTTCCACTGCAGAACTTTGGCTGCAGAAATAAACAAAACGAAAACCGAGAATAACGTCGAAAAAATAGCTGAAAGGAATACCTAACTGGCTAAATCTAGAGGAAAAACAGAGTCTCAAAAAAATGTTGCCTCCAAGAAGAGCCCGCCTCGCCGCCGCCGCGCTGCCCCGCTGTTCCTGACACCAAGATGGCACAAGACAAACTTCCGCCAAGAAGTAAGAATTTATCAGACTCCTCCGGGCGGGGCGCAGCAGAGGCGCAATATGCTCTCACATGGCTCGATTTGGGCTCTCCGCCTCAGACTGGTCTCGCGGCAGTGCTCCATACTTGGCACGTTTTTGTTTTATTTTTCGGCGCACTGGGTAGAGGATGGAGGCTCGATGGAATGCACCGCGTCAGAAGATGCAATTCTGCCGCATGCCGTCTGCTTGTGGCGAGGATATATTGCGCTGCATTCAGCAACAACAACAAAAGACAGGAAAAAACAAACTTTATTTTCGTTTCTCTGTTGTTGTTGTTGTTGGGTGTTTTTTGTTGGTCATATTCAGATGTTTTTTCGTGGTTTTTTTCGGTACGAAATACCTGTTTAGCATGTGCAACAAGTGCAACATGGAATGAACATGGGATGGAAGGACATGCAGTTGTGCCAGTTCTGGCGCAGAACGACGTCGACGACGACAACAACGACGACCGACGACACGCCGGCGCGAGAAGATAAAATGTGAGCGCGCCCTCTTTGAGTGTGCCAGCGTGATAAAAATAGCCACGCGATCACCGGATTGACCAGAAAATAATCGAATCGTCTCCGATGGACGCCGCCGACAATTCGCGGCCGATCAGCCGACTGTGGCACATAGCATACATTAGCTACAATTTTCGGTATTTTCCAGTGTATCTATAGAAGACCGTTAATTGTTTACGAGGAAATGTTGCGAGTTGTTGTCGACATCTTGCTGGAAAAGATCTTGTCGGAGGAGTTTAGCAATTGCCCGAAGGAGGTGATTTACTCCACGATCGGAGAAAGGTATTTTTTCGAAGGAAAAACATTTTGTCAAATCGAGATCGAGAACGGACGGTAGATGTGAATGGGTGGACGAGTTTGTGATGTTAGCTTGTGGAAAAGTTTCAAAACATCTTAGAAAAAACTCCTATGTAAACCTCTAAAAGTATTCAACTAAGGGCCTTCTTTCGTAAAGCCCATTGGGCAGGATAGGTACTGTAGAGCAGGGGAAATTGACTTGTCCTCTCTGCAGTTTCCTGGGTTAATTTTCCCTGCAATAACATAGGCGGTATCTTCGAAAGTGTGCATTGTTTAAAAACCTTGGATTTATGATCAATGCGCAGCAAAATATAAAATAGAGATTCGACTTATCTGTTCAAAAAATGAGTTCAAGCTGGAAAGAAGGCTCACATATTGTTCATAATGTTAGAAGGCGTATACCAAGAATATGAGAGAGAATTAAGCCAACTTATTTGAGGGAAGCCTTCACATAAAAATATCCGTCTGCAGAAAAATGTAGCATTACCAGCTCAGATTGTATTGTCATTTGCAAAGGAGAGATCCTAAAACCTGTCAAAAAGGCAATGTTATACTAAATCGCAAAAATTTAAGAGTTTTTCACCTTTATGTAGTGATCCATAACCAGATTGCCTATTGGTATATTCTGAAGTTAAATCAAAAAATCAGTTCAAATATTATTATTTAATTTCCGCACGTTGCGAATTCTAGCGCCTTAACCTAAAGGTCACACCAGGCCTGATACCTCAGAATCTGTGCATACACATAGCCACACAGAGTACACATGAGGCTTTACATACACAGGTACAAGTCGCAACACTTGTGTCATGTGTATGGACCCCTTAAGGACATAAAAGGCTGGACATTCACATAAAATGTGTTCTGCGGTTTCGCCTTCTTTAAGGCAAAGTCAGATATCCGAAAAGTGAACTCTTTTTTTTGTAAAGTGGTGGTCTTTAAACATATGGTACCCTGTGAAGTATTCTGCAATGTTTTTGATGCCAGGCTTTACGTTTACGTTTAGCCGAAGGTTGCTACTATCCGATGGAGCACTCAGACACAACTGGTCTGCATTGTACTAACATGCAGACACATTACAATAATGTTTTTATTTTACCCGTCTTTTAAAGAGAGATGAGAAGGAGTTCATGAAGAGCATTAATGAAGAGCTTAGGTGTTCGGCACTCACCACGTTAGCGCCAAAGATCCGCGCCCTGATGCGAGCAAAGGCAGGACAGGTACAGAGGAAGTGGAGGTTCTAGTCCTTGAAAAACCTTTTCTGAGCCTAGTCCGGCAAGCTCATCAGAGATCTCATTTTCCTGGATACCAGTATAACCTGGAACCCAAACAAGATTCACTGCCTTAAGCCTTTCGACTTAGTTCGGCGAATGCTTGAGTTCGAGCACTACGAGGTAAGAGGGTTGAGCATAACGCATTAAGAGCGGCTTTACTGTCACTGCAAACTTTCTTGTCCATGTCGAATACGATTTTTTTCTTTATAATCAGGCTTTGTTCTTTCAAGTCGTCCGAAACACACTAGGGAGAATAATGATATAATGTTAGGGATTCGTCTCTTGTCTTAGGACCAAATATTCCTCTTAACAACTAAAATATGTATCAGGGAAATTGCTTAAGTGCCAGTTTTGAGTTCAAAACTGTGAAGTTCATTGATAAAAAAAGACCGTCAAGTATGAAGACATACGCGGAGCGGTCCGTCGGCTTTTTTTTAAAGGTTTTGGTCATCTATATTGCGCAGTTTGTGTAACAGTCTATTTATTTATTAAAATTATTTCTGGATATATTTTACAGTCTGTAATATATACTTTTTTCGTAGTGCTGTCTACTTTTCTTATATTGGGTGATTATTCCCCATCCCATAGGATAGGAGGTATATTAAGTTTGATTCATAGTTCGTAACATAGAGAAATAATCACGGTAGACCAAAGACCAAAGATCATATGCCCTTGAATATGATCGAGACCGAATTGTAAATCGAATGAGCCATGTCCGTCCGTCCTTCTGTCGGTAGTTTTTAGGCCTTAAATTTTGAGCTAGGAACTTGAAACTCGATATCTGTTCTTTCTAGGTGCCGAAGCAGTACAAGTGTAAAAATTTTTGAAATCCGCCTACTGACACACCCACTTGACCTATTAGCATGAAAAATCAAAGTTGTCGTAGGAAGCTGAAATTTGGTATGCGATATCCTCGCTTTAGTGTATTCTGATTGGCATTTGAAAAAAAGTCAAAAACGCCCCCTTGCAGGCGTGGTCATATTAAATATGCACTCTAATAAACGGTTTTTCTTTGTTATATTTGCTTTAAATCCAAAAAACTTGCACTATAAAATGTTCAGATACGTGCGTAAGCTATCAACTCAAATTAATTATTTTTCGCCACGCCCACCTTTGAGGGCGTTTTTAAGTAAAAAAGCAATTTTTGAACATAAAACTGCGATCAACACTTGTATACCACATTTGATAAAAAATATGATAAAAAAATTATGTTATTGAAAAGAGGTTGATGCCACGCCCTTTTTTAAAGAAAGAAGATTCTTAACTGACAAATTCTCAACACAATTAAAGTAAATAGAAACTGAAATTTAACAACCAAGATTTTTGACGCATTTTGGAGCTTGACAGTGGTCAATTGAGATGGGGTATCCAACGATTCACCTAGGCAGATTGTAACCCTCCCACTAGTTTTATATTGGGTTTCGTTACTCTAAAAAAAGGCTGGCAAAAGCTTTGCCGTTATGAAAATAGAGGGAAGGACACACTCTTTCTTGGCCTTTTTTAGGATTTTTATAATTTAAAACCCATAAAACAGCAATTTTGATTATTCTTAATTACCGTTAGACTTTTTGATCAATTTTACAACCACCTGTGCTAGCATTTGCCACTTTTCTCAAATTCTGCGGACATGGATTTCTGAAAAAACGGTAAAAATGTGCTGTTTTTTATTTCACTTGTTTGAATGGGCTTAAAAACTTAGGGTTGAAAACGGCAATTTTGAAACGTTTTTGATGCAGTTTGCTTGCCTTTTAAACATTACATACTTCAGCCAAATTAAAACAAAGTCGTCATAACCGTTAAGGAACTAGAAATCTTTAAAAAATAGTTTTTCAAAATGTTGTCACGTTTTTCAGTTAAATCTTCGAAGTTTTTGAATATTCGAAGTCTGCTATAGTTTTGTATAAAATTTGAGAAGATGGACTGTGCCCGGTGTTAATTTAAAAATTATACTTTATACCGTTTGGGGGATAGAGGGGGAGACATGCGTTCGTTTGACCTTTTTTTTAATTTTTTTAATTTCAAATCCATAAAACAAATATTTTGAAGTTTTTTCCAGTTCCCGTTAGACTTTTTTCCAATAGCATAACCACCAAGTCTAGCCTTGGATGTTTTTTTTTTAATTCTATGGCCACCGGTTTATGCGTAAACGGTAAAACAAGCTCCTTTTTTATTTCGTTTTTTAAATAGGTTTCTAAAAACTTAGGTTAAAAATGGCAATTTAATCTTCCATCTTTTTGTAAGCTTTGTACTTTAACCGAATCTGAAAAGGATCGCTTTAACCGCTAAGCTAAAAACAATTGTTTTTGAAAATGCTTTTATGTTTTTAAGTTTAATCTCAGAAGATTTTGAAATTTCAAAATCCGCTATAATTTTCCTTAAAATTTTGAATTATTTCTGATACGTGTGATTTTTTCATAGAATTCCACCAAACAGCAAATATGACCTAAGCACTTGGCTTACTTTGAGTTGTTTTATACGTTCAATATGTTTTATAATTCAATATTGATTTTGAGCAATAAGCCGTTCAAAAGTAATGGCCTCCAAAACTTTGAAAAACGTCATGCATTTTCGACTCTTCATTTCTCGAAAAGTTTTGATATTTTCAAAAAGTTTTATTTTATAATTAAAGCTTAGTATTTCTTAAACCTAAGTTGTGTTTTTCTAGTTCTTGCCTACTAACCTTCTTGAAAAAAACACTGAAAAACATTAAGTCCATTTCCACATGAAATTTCAAACTGTAATTAAACCGTTATTTGTGCTAAAAAAATTGCCCTCTTTAGATTCTCTGACTATTTCCGCAGTTTATACGCACACCGAATTTTGTGTGCGTTCAGAAGTTTTAAAGCGATTGGACTGACGGACGGGCAACGTAGCGATACCATAAGAGGTCCTTTTTCCATTTTCGGACGGACCGCTAAAAAACCAGCGCTGTAAGGCCTCAGAACCCAAAGTAATTTTAGTTGCTGAGATATATGTAAAAAACCTGAACCATTGCCTCCGGTATAATTTCGGACTTATTATAATTTAAACCAAAAAAAAAAACTGTGAAGTTACGTGGTAAAAAAATGCCAGTGCTGATATAGCTGTAGGCTCAGAACCAGTTGTGATTTAAACTGGTGAGAGGTAACCAAAAAATCGGGACCAGTGCCACCACGAATAGTTTCTTTAACTATGAAAACGTTAGTACCAAACGCGTATAGAGCAGCAATACGAGAACCACTTGAAATTGTGGAAGTAACCACACCAACTTTAGGTACTACGTTACTAAGGGTAGTGGACTTTCCAAAAATATTGTTCTGTTGTACTGTTCTTCCACTCATTCAGTTTATTTGGGGGCACTAATCATGTTTCTTAACGATAATGACTCTTAACGATGCAAACTATGGGCGACGACTACAAAGTTCAAGACCCTTCGACCTAGCGACGTGAAGACGCTAGAACTGACGGTTTTAGTAGGAGCATTGCAGAGCAACCTACCCAATGCGATAAACACTACGGAAGCGTAAACTACTTATTAAGCGAACTTAGTTGCAGTCAAGAGGAATTATAAGAGAACGAAAATTTAGTACTATTACGTGCACTACGCTTTCTGGCAGTTTTCATAGTGTTTCTCGTAAAAGGATGGTTTTTTAGCACGTAAAAATCGAGTATAACCGATATCGGCTACTACATGAGTGGTCCATATTGGTATCTTTTGAAGATTTTGGAGTTTTCGGATCATGAGAGTTCCAGTCATAAAGAGAAGTTCCAGCCTCTAAAAATAAATTTTTAGAGGCTGGAACTTGATATGTGAATGTATGACGTTGGCATTATTGGCAGAACTTGCTTGCTACAAAACATTACTTGGACCTATATTTTCCTGATCCGAAAAACTCTCATGATCCGAAAACTCCAAAATCTTCAAAAGATACCAATATGCACCACTCATGCAGGTATATAATACCGAAGTAGCCGATATCGGTTATACCCGATTTTTACGTGCTAAAAAACCACCCTTTTACCACGGTGATAGCTGATACATACCTTTGTAGCTCCTTAACCTTTTTAGACTCCCACCATCGCTTCAAAGTCAATCTAAGCTCAAGGTTAATTTGTCTACAAATATCCACCCAGAAGAACATCTAATACAAGCCGTTGCCATCTAAGTCTAGCTTCACTCTGCGCTTTTCCGTGGGAAAGATGTTCCTCTTTAACTGTTGCAGAAAATTAGTGTCTGTTAAGTGACCGTCTTAACAATAATAAAAATCCACCGAATAAAAATCTTCCTGAGACCAATCGCAGTCTAAATACGAGTAGAGGTACTCGTATATGTTTAGTCTATTCGAAATTTTATAAGTTCACTTTATTGCTTCCCCATAGGAAGCAACTTGTGCTAACTCGAGCGCTTTCATCCACAAATCGCGCGCGCTGAAAAGGACGCTGCACACAATAAAGGAAACCAAATTCACAGCAGAAGTGCAGTGCATTGCATGTCCCATTATGTATTTTGCCAGGAAGTAATCTATTCGCCCTAATAGCAAAGTGTATACCTTCTTCAATCTCGACGGGAAATCTTTGCGCGAAAAAAAACCATAAACTGACGACGACGAAGGAAAGACGCATTTCGTTTCTGAGTCATCTATTTGGCCATTGCTGTTTCACAGACAGCCAAAGCCGGAGCAGACCGCCCCAACAGCAGCATACGTATCCCTTTTGCAAGGTCTCGGTCTGATCTCCGGCCATTGTATATGGTCTCCTTGTAGTGCTGCTGACAATAGCTGCATCGGTGGAAGTCGTCCCATCGCCGATGCATACACAGAAACAGATACACCGCATCCAGAGGCAAGGCGAAGGCGACTCCATCTGGACCAGGTTATACCTAGTTTCTTTTGGCGTCGCTGTTACTTAAGACGTGCCCTGGCTCTGGCTGTTTGTTCCTTCTGGTGCGGCACATCGCTTGCCTTGACGCCAGACATAGACAACCTTCGCATTAATGGACAAGAAATAATAAATTAATAAAGGTAGAAAAAGTGAGACGAAAAGAAAAGAAACTAACAATAACCACGAGGCAAATGGCTAAAGGAACAACCCAGAGAACTTCGGCTTAGAATGACATAATCAAGTCCTCCTCTACGTTGTTGTTGACGCTGCGATGGTAGCGTGTTCTTCTCTTGTCGTCGTGATGTTCTGGAGGTTTTTTTCCCCGTCATCGTCGTCGTCGTCGTCGTACTGCGGTTAGGTAACACCCAGCATCTGGGATGTAGAAGATTCTACTTTAGTGTTCACTTCCTGCTTTGGGATGAATCAAAATATAGTTGTAGGTAGATACTCGTGTAGGTATATCTACCTATGGCTTTTGTTTGTATCTCAGTGGCTAGGAATGTCGATGGTCGTTTTTATTTTGCCTCCTTTTTTTTTGGACATCACTTTGGGGTTACCTATATGAATACATTCCTCTACCTTCGTGCTCTCCTTTTGATTCATAAAATCTCCAGAGGCATATTATTGTATGAGCATTTGCAGAATTCGGCACCCGGACAAGGAAGAGTGTGCGAATTCCTCGCTCGTGAGTCACTTTGACTGACAATTTGTAATTTGAAATATGTGCGGTGAGTGGATTTGGAGGAGCCGAAAAAAAAAACGCAAGACCAAAACAAAAATGTGTTTATGCTGAATTGGCGCCCCAGAATGCCGCCAGTCATCAGAATAATGTTGCGAGCGTATTCGGACTTCGGGGTATTTTCAAGTTACCCATATTATTTTTTTCCTGCCTTGGTTTTTATTACAAAGTGTTTCGCAGAAAGGCCTTTAAGCTTACCGCTAATAGACAAAACCTATGATATACAATGTAGGAATAGCCGGCTTGGGTCCCGATGTCTCTTCTGTGACCACTGAAAAGGCGTAGAGTTTCTCCGTGGATAGCTTTTGCGTCGCAGAAAAAATTGGTGAAACAATGTTGCCTCTGATTATTCGTAAAAGAGGACCGAAATTTCGGTTCCCACAAGGTGTAGATAGGCCTATTTTTCAAGGAATTCCAGTGGGCACTGTTTATGAATATGAGAAGAATTTTTTTTAGATAGCTTCTGGTGAAAAATTTCCTACCTACCAACGAACGTTTTTCAAGGATTATATATGCCTAGGAAAGATGGTCTATATCCAATGGTGGGGTCGGGTTTCACTCTCCTTTGGCCTAAGGAATTAGGAGATTGTCACTTTCGGTCAGTGAACTCTATAGTACCCATGTCATAGAAGCCTTAGTGTTTGTCGCCAATTTTCTTCTTAGTTCGGTAGCCTAATAACATGCCTAATTTATCCACACTTCTTAATGAGGTTTCCAATTTAAGGAAATAGGGAGCTGCAGCAAGAAAAAGTGATTGATAAAACTCTAAAGAAGAGAAGAATAAAGAAGCCTTTCTAAATAGTGTTTGAGGTAACAAAAATTCTAAAAATGATATTTTTTCAGAAGGTATGCCTCTATTTATACTTTTAGGCTGTACATTAGGGGGACTTTTAAGCCATGGAAATATTATGCATACATGATGGGCTGTCCATCATTATTCATAAAAAGTCATTTCAAAATGTTTTCAATCAAGAAATTATGCAATTTTGTCCACCAGCTTTTTTTGAGATCTACTTTTTTTTATCAGAGTCGACGTGTTTGGATGTTTTGAGAATCATAAAGAAGACACTTTTGCAGATATGCCTGCGAGCTCTAACTACACAATCACCTATAGTCTAATGACCATTGTGATCTCTTTGGTAGCCATTCCAACCATACGTTGTTAGTCTCAACCTGAAAATTACTTGACACTCATCCAAGATGAATCTCTTTACTGGGTCAGAAATAGTTTATATTGCGGAGAGTGACATTTCCTCACGAGCGACCGAACTGTTGCACTGCGTCTGCTCAAGTTGATTCAAATAAGTACTCGAATAAGACACAGTAAGTCCGGGAAATTAGCGACGGCGCAGTTCTACCGGTGGTCGTGGAAAAAGACTTCTCGGACAATGCAACAGATTCCAGGCTCCTGGATCACAGCAATAAATAGCTTATGAAAAGGCAATGGAGGGGTTGAAGCTTCGCATTGCTTCCTTCCGGTAATCCGATCACCATGGAAAATTAAAGAATCCTCAAGTATGTCAACAACTGGTGTCTCACCTGTTACAATGCGTTGTAATAAACAGTATAGGACATAGTTTAGCAACATAGTCAAAAGCCATATGGGCTTGTTGTAAAAGCCGTTTTCACGACGGGTGTAAACAAAAGGAGCGGTAGACCATGACGAAAGCACAACACGTGGCTTATAAGAGGAAGGATCGAGGAAGAGTCAACGATCATATAATGAATTTAAAATTTACTTTGAGCTTTCTTCCGCAGCAGACAGATATGAGCTTGTCCTTAAGCTCCTTGTATCAGATATGCCACAAAATAAGCGGATTCACACATTGACACGTTTGACTTAAAAGCAGGATGATGTGACTGTAGGACGATTTACAAAATATACTTTACGACTGGTGAGATGGCAACAAAGTTGTACATATCGATAAAATCTGGGGTGGAATCGGCTATGGTGATCTGTGATTTTCACATTTTGTGACAGTCAATGTGATCAAACCAAATAATCAGTCTGTGTAAGGTGATCTCAAAAATATTGTTCCGAATCGTTGCTTTATTTAAGCTTGTGATGTAAGAACACTGATTTTTATTCGTACATGCAGAAAGTCAGCCTAAGGGTAGGCAAAAACACCACCTTACCAGAAAGTTTGAAAACTGATGACCAGCTGATTTTGACGGTGATTGATCGGGAGCTGTCACAAGAAAATTGTGATAATCAGAGTTTATGCAGACGAATTTTTGTGTTTTGTCACATCACTTATAATAGATCACCTTAGATGATTCAAACCCTGAATAGAGCTATTTACTTCTCATTTCAAGAACACCTTAAGACGTGGAAAGAACGTTTCATATCGGTATTCAACCATGTTTTTTAACGGTCTGTCCAAAAATGGAAAAAGGACCTCTTATGTTATCGCTACGTTGTCCGTTCATCCGTCCGTCCGTAAAATCGCTTTATAACTTTTGAACGGTAAGTCGTAGAAAGACAAAATTTGGTGTGTGTATAAACTGCGGAAATAGTCAGAGAATCTAAATAGGACAATTATTTTAAACACAAATAACGGTTTAATTACAGTTTAAAATTTCATGTGAAAATGGACTTAATGTTTTTTAGTGTTTTTTTAAGAAGTTTAGTAGGCAAGAACTAGAAAAACGAAACTTAGGTTTAAGAAATACTAAGCTTTAATTGAAAAATAAAATTTTTTGAAAATATCAAAACGTTTTTGAGAAATGAAGAGTCGAAAATGCATGACGTTTTTTAAAGTTAGGCTTAACGAACCAGCCCACTGCAATAACTTATACAAAACACTAGATAATTATCAGAATAAAAACCGACCAGGTATCGAATAACAAACGAAATTGAAAAAAAAAATGAAGCATTTCTCGACATTTTACAAGCCTCAACAAGGTATGCTACGAAGGCCTGAAATATAAGTTTAGGCTTAACTTATCTTAAAAATTCTGGAGAATATTGGAGTCTTATCTTGAAGACAGAATCTTTTGTTTTAGGTACAAGAATGAGTAATCGGAATTCAAGGAAATAAATGCTGGTGTCCCACAAGGCCGCGTTCTCGGTCCAATCATATTTTTGCTTCATACTTGAGACATACTCCACGATGGCGAAACAATTTAAGCTACGTTTGCTGACGACCGCCCCTGCTGTTCTCGCTATTAAAACGACAGTTGAATCATGTCGTTCTTAACGAGACTAAGTCAAAGAGTTAAAAATTTCACGTATAAAAAGACAAACAGCAAACCTCTATTCTCGGTATACACCCCAAACTCAACTGAAGGGAAATATCTTGGAATGACTCTGGACTCAAACCATTAATAGAAGCCACACGTTGAAAAGAAACGCGACGAGCTCAAAATAATGCTACGAGAAAATTTCAAAACTACGCCAATACACAAATTACTTTTGTATAAAAAGGGTATGCAACTTTGGGATTGTACTTAACCAAGGAATATTTATATCTATTTTAGAAAATTAATAAAAAAAAAATAATATTAAAAAATTAATAAAATTAAAATCAATATAAGACATCGGGCCAGTTTTCCAGTTCGAGATCATCCGAGTTTCAGGGTTGAACTGAGATTAGCCCCAGAAATTAGTTTTTAAATGTACATATTAAGATCTGGAGTTAATTTCGGCTTAACCAAATTTGGTGAGTTAATCCCGGATCAACTCTTGAGAAAAGTATGAACTTCTTTGAATGTTTTTTCTGTGTTGAATGTTAGGTGCTTTGCGTGTTTTTGTGAAAATGACATCATCTATTTTTCTGCATTTTTATATCCGACCGAGGGTATATTAATTTTAATGCATAGTTTGTAACACAGTGAAATAATCACCGTAGACCCTTAAGACCTTTTAAAGATATGATCGAGTCCGACAGGTGAATCGATTCCATGTCCGTCCGTCCGTCTGTATGCGTGAAAAAAAAGCTAGAGGTGCGGCGTGGTTCTTTTGTTGCACAGAGTGTGAAAATTGACTCAATTCGTCAACGGCCACGCCAACTACTGGCTTCAATGTGAGACAACCTCTATTTAACATTTTTTTTCAAAATGCCTTTTGGTCAAGTTAGACAAGGCACAGGAACTTAAATTTTGATACTGAGCAATATTGGCCTAAGACCTTTAACAAGGCAAAAATTGGGCCGCCCACAATATCGGCCATGCCCACTTTTAACATGTTAGATCTTTAAAAACCCGATTTCTCGAAAAGTTGACTCCAAATCGAAAAAAAATTCCATTACAAATATTAAAGATATTACTAATTGCTAAGTTTGCTCCATACAAAGTTTTGAGCTCCGCCCACTTTTAGGGGACGTTTTTAGGAAAAAATATTTTTTTTCTGAAATAATTTTCGCTTTTACCGTATTTTCTCATGATTTTAACGAAATTACAATGAATTGATTTTAATTTTTAGCCCATGCTAACTTTTGCGGGCGTGGTCTATACAAATAGTATATGAGTTGGGGCGGGCCACGAAACTTTAAGATTTTTTGTTACATACATGGTAAATAGGGTCGGGTATATAGAAGTTTGTCACAGACAAACTCTTGCACTTATGTTCTATATGAAGTGAGAGTTGGGCGATTCAATAGCGGCAGGTCGTCGTAGTACCTATCCCTATGAAGGTTATAGTACAAAGTGTCACTATTCTACGACAGGCAGGCTATGATTCTTTTATTTTGAATAGCCAATTCAGTAAAAAAAAATTAGCATAAAATCTCTAGGTCTAGAGATTCTAATTCGACAGAAACTTGATGCACGATTTTTTGCAGTCTTAATAGCAAATTATTATTTATCGTTACATTGCGGACAAGCAAAGGTTTGCTATTCGCTTCTCCCCCTTTCTTTGATCTAGGTTTTAAGGTTTTTTTTTTGTAAACTTGATAGCCTTTCTAGATGGGGGGGGATGTTAGTCGTTCCCCTTGGCAAGAGCGGGAAACTTTACCAAACGATCTTCCATTAAATTTCTTTTACTTGTCCGTCAGTTTCTACACCTTTCAAACTGTGATTCTTTTAAGCCGTAGCTAGTGCGAAAAGTTTAAGAAATATAGAAACTTAAGTTGCCATCAAATTTGGCAGAAAGATTAGGAAATTATTGTTCGTGTGGTAAAGTACGCTGCGGCAAAAAAAATGCGGCACCGACATTTAGTCAAATCGTGCAGGAAAAATTTGTTCGGTTATCAATATTTTCAGCCAATTTTTGTCTACGTTTTATAGGTACTGGGCGAGAGCCATACAAGTATTTTTTTCGTAAATACCGAGGACAGTCTGCTGTTTTGTTTTTTCCTTTTTATGGAGTCAATGAAATTTTTTTTTAATTTTAAAGTTTCACAATTTTTGTAATCACTCGTTAAATCAAAGGGAAATGCCCAGACAGTTCCACAAAAGAATAAGAAAATCTGAATTTTATCTAGAATTTTCCAGTTTCTCAATAAACAATAGGCTCAGTCAATAGCCTCAAAGATCTGCGTAAAGAATCTCTCCATTGTCGGTAGCCTTTATTTAAAAATAAACAAATTCCAAAAAGGTCTCAAAACGAACTTTAATCAAAACAGAAATAAGAAACCAGGGTGATCTACATTGTGTTCAAAACGACAACATAAACAAACTCGTTGACAAAATATTTACCACCTAAATCACGTCAGATTCTTTTTTTCCATATAACACAAAATATGCAGAAAAATGTTTTTTATTTACCTTTTTTATCCTTTCAAATGCAGCAAACTAGCTTGAAGTATGGAAATAAATTTCCAAAAACTCGTAACCATTTAAAAATGTGCAGCACGATCTGCAAATCAATCAATGTTAAGTCTCCGCGACGACTATACTGACTGTTTTGTGCACATGAAACAAAAAATCTTTTTATTTATTGTTATTTTTGTATTTAGATACAATTTATTGTTTTTATAATAACATCAATATGCTGACCGCTGGTCTGCGGCAGGCGTGTTAACTCTACTGCTTTTCACTTTTTTCCCTCCAAACTCGCACTAAATAATAGCCGCCAAAACGTCAGAAAACCGTGTGCGTGTGTTGGTTGCAAAAGAAACAAAAATAAGCTCGTAAAGACCGGCAGCTTCTACGATACAACTTTGTGGAGTGCGTCTCTCCAACACGCGTACAATATCACACGCCTCCAGACGAAGAATGATGAATGGACACGGCAATTTATGAGACACTGGATATATTGGCGGGGGAACAGAAAAAAAAAACGATCAAATCAGAAATGCATCGCACGGATAGACAGCTCAAAAATTTAACAAAAAAAACGCACTTGCACTCGATGCAGATCAAAGTATCTGAGAGAGTATCTACAAGATCGCATGAAGGTATTATTTATTGTATTTTATTAACCGAAATCGGGTCGAACGGCCGCTGTGCGTCGTCAAGGTGTCAGCACTAAAAAAAAAAACTTTGCACGATAACGCGGAAAGATTCCGCCGAGTAAACATAAAAACGCGAACCTCACGAAGGTAAATGCAGGTGCAGTGCACCGAGCGCACTTCCACCAATATTCTTTGCCGCACTTGCAGTTTCGAATGAATTCAGATACTTAACATAATTTTTCTCTGTTAAGTGTGTGTTTGTGGAAAATGTCAACAAAATATAGAAGGAAACCAATAGACGGATAGACTCTACCCTGTACAGGCGAAAAAATTCAGCTAAGGCAGCAGCCAATTGCGTTCACTGCACTTGATGATCGAAAACGAACTGAATCCACACTCGACGACGGACAAATGAATAAATTTCCTCGCTTAGCGATACTTTTTCAGCAGCATACTGCTCGGTGATGGGGCACCATCAGATACATAGAACGTCGACGAAAATCGACTGGCGCAACACCACCACCGCAGGAGCCGGAGCCACTCACTTGCTGTGTGTGCTCCCCAGTCAGGCTGGCAGCACAGTTCATCAAGACTCAAGAGTATCTTTTTCGGGTGCATGTTGCCGCGGCTTTTTGGGGGGAAAATGTGTCTACACATTGCGCAGTAAATATACATCCGGAGCAGCATGCTGCTGGCGTCATGCTGCTGTTGCGGTATATCCAAAATCCAACCCCCTTTCGGCTGATGCAGACACATGTTTACGAGGTTAACTTGTGCAGTGCAACGGTGCGGCGGCGGTGTGGGTGGGGGCGGCATGTGCAGAGTGCAATGTTAACTGAAGGAAGTTAATAAGAAGTGGGATGAGCTGTCAACTTGGGGGTGGTCGGGCTTTCAAATGTCAGAGATGTTGAGTGCAGAAGCAGTAGTTTTGGGGATAAAATATTTATTTTTAATTGGAATGGCATGCTTTGAGGATGCATGTTTTTGAATGACATTTAGATTGGCGGAAATGAGGTCAGCGTTAGAAGTGGCATGGTGCGATGGTGATGGTAGGTAGGAAGGTAGAAATTTTGGAGTCGATGGATGAATAATTCGTGAACAATGCGAGCTCAGGAAATCCGTTTAAAGGAACAATGGCCCGCGTATGCATGCATACAATATAGTGGGCGGAGGTATTTTGATCGAGTGCTGCATTATTAGAACGTGCCTGAGGTATGGATATATTGTTTTGCAGTACTTTGTATTCTAATTGGTTAATTAATTTCTGAATGCGGTTTAATTGGATTAGGATTATGTGGAAATGTACAATTTAGATTTACAATGCTCTGGTGAAAGCCATTGGGAGGAGTAATTTCCGATTTCTTACGAATTTCATTGTTAATATATTCGAAGATAGAGGGTTAAGGGGTTAAGCACACATCTATAGGCAATGGAAAGCCATATTTTTTATTCTCCTCAGTTCTTTGAAATAAATCTTTGTATTTACTAGGATGAGAAAAAAATCAATGGTTGTGACTCAAAAGTCTGAAGGATGTTCTTAAAAGCCCCTGAAATTAATATCAATCTTAATGAGCAACTTCCCTATTCTGAACCAGTTTCCGACCAGTGAAGAATTCCGTTTATCTGCAAACTCAACTGAGATTTGAATACATATTGTTTCCTGAAATTTTGCACATATATATTTCCTGGAATCGTCCACGGGAGTTTCAAGCGAAGTGATTGAAGCAGAGGACAGACAGATGAAGTAATGGGTTGACCTGTTTAAGCTAAGCCAGGAATGTGAGTTATTTTCTTTATATAAAATTACGCGATCAGTTGCCATGCATGATTCATCATTAGAGCAAAATTTGACCAATGCATCCACGAAATACGGCAGTTCCGTACCAGAAACGAGAAGGATCCGTGTAGGATTAGCGGGAGAAAAAAATTTTTTTTACATTTTTCCATTAAATTCTCTCCTGATTCTTATAGTGAACATTGTTCAAGAGTGCAGTGCATTAATAAAAGTGTTTACATAGAAATTTTTAAAAGTTCTTTACCTTTCCAAGAAGATCTGGCAAATTCTTTGCCAACCATGCCCTCCAGCTTCCAGACCTAATCACATACCGGTTAATTTAGTCGCACTTGAACACTTCTCCGAACCCATCCGCTTTGGCATTCTGACCGGTTTTCATTCAATCCAAGGCACTTTTGGCAGCTTTTAACAATTTAACCTCCACAGTGGCTTCATCTACTGTGGGTTTTTTTTACCCGCGCTCATTTGTGCAATGGTAGGGGCTGTCTTCCTCATTGGGGAGCAGAATCCCATTTGCTATATATTCTCTTTATATTTTTTCTTAGATTTTTGTTTCTACACCCTGTTTCTCGAAATCTCGAAAGATTGCAATGTTAGCAGGTACGCCCAATTGTTTTTTACCAACTGTAAGGGCAGTCACCCAGCGAGATACCGAGGCTGCTAAATCGGCACAGAGTTGCAAAAACGACATGAAACTCGCAGAAATGTTAAAGATAAGGTGCCAAGCCTTAAGTATCTCAACGCCGGTAAAGCTTGGCTTGGTTATGATATTGAAAAAGCTTGTGCAACAAACCAAAGTTAATCAAGTAATATTTGACAAACTGAGCGAGCTCGAGCCTAAACATCGAATATAACAAACCTCAAATTTCTATATTTTTAATTAGCAGATAAAAGATTATTTAATTAGATAAAATGCAAACAGACTTGTGCTAAAAAAAAAACGGCGAACTAAAGTCCTCAGAAGCAATATTGACATATGCCAGATCTCGGAAACACACTTTAAAAAGCCATCGGGTCCCATACAAAGGTTGTGTCGACTATCATGCCATCATCCTTTAAAAAACTTATCATGCATGCGGAGCCTCTGTCTTAATCAAAGACTGTAGTATTAAGTACTCTAAAAACGCGAAAATAGGACTTGACTCAATGCAAATTAGCTCAGTCTCTGTGAAATTGAGGCACCCAGATTACAAGATTGCATTGAACTATTTTCCTCCTCAGTATAGGCTGGCGGACGATCTTACTGCCCTCTTGGACTCCTTAGGTTAAACCTTTATCACATGCGGGCACCTTAATGCGTAAACACATTTTAGGGCTCACGGTGCAATTCAGTAAAAGGCAAGGTGCAACACCCTACCTTTCAAAGCTAGTGTGAAAGGTAGGGTGGTTTTCCTTTCGACGGGAAAATGAACGCATTTGCCAGCTGACAAAAACAAAATACCCGAACTAGCCGACTTCGAGGGTCCTTCGTTACTTTACGAGCGTAGAAAAAAAATGCTTTGATATTTGTACGGATCACTCGGTAGCAAGTCTCTTAGCAAAAGCGGAGAGAGCGCCAAGGTTATAAGCAACAACACTGACTGGTGCGGCTTTGGGAAATATTGCAAGTCAAAGCAGGCGAAGTCGAGAAATTCGTTAAGCTTTTCAGAGCTCTGCATGGAATAATACTTTCTAACGAATTAATACCAAGTCTAGACCGGGCACAAATCCGCAATTATGTAAATCTTCATTAAAACCCTTACAAATCACTCGGATTTTACCATACAAATTTAAACCCTCGCGACAAGTGATTAAACATTTGTACAAACCTTTGCACAAACCTGTTTTATGTATTTTTAACCGTTTTAAACTTCGTTTATAACAGTTAAAAGAGGAAACGGAAATTATGGCAGATCTGTCCCAAATACGTTTTCTATTGGGATTTTCGCAACGGATTTTTTTTTTTCATTTGTGTGAAATTCAAAATACATCTCAATACATCTCTTTTGAGAGCCAAAATGGCGGAAAAAGTGTGTTTGTGATAAATTAATCTTGAATTTGTCCATAGACATAGTAAAAGGTACTTACCTACTTCCAAATGTCAAAATTCGCAAGAGTACTTTATATACCTCGTAAGCTTGATGGCTGTTTCACATAAAGAGGGTCTCGAGCGAGTTGTCAAATGAACTTCAATCAATGGCAATGTATGGGGTGGTTCACAATACCGGCCTGATCGCTGTCTCGCTCGCCGGGCTTTTCGAAAAATACCCTCGCCGAGGTTGACGATTATTCTGTCAATCGGTGTTGTGAGCTATGACACGCTGTTGAATAGTCATTTTTTCCTCGAAGCCAATACTTGTTGTGAAATAGAAACTATTTACTGAAATAAAGTCCACAAATTTAAGAAATATGTTATGTTTTGTCACTGTGCAGTCAAAACAGTCGTCGCGATTTCTAGCTCTCATTGTGTATTAACAAACGATTTCTCTGGTCTCGTGTTGTTGCTGTCGCTCTGGTTTGATGCTCTCGCGCTGAATGTGAAACGGCCATGACTACCAATAGAGGGTCGAACTACTCACTTTGGAAAGTCGTCAAGTCGTGAAGTCTTCTCACGACTCAGTCGTGAAGTCAAAGATCTCAATCACAAACCGCGTCACTGTCTGAACTTCACGAAATTTGAAGAATAGAAAGGCGCCAACATATGAATTAATAACTCCGAAAATTTGTGGAGGCCACACATGAAAAAAGAAACGCGACGAGCTTGAAATCAGGCTACGAGAGGTGAATAAGCTTGTCGGACGATTTTGGAAACTAAGCGTATGTAGCAAAATGCTTATAAGCAAGTGCTAAAATCATTTTGTGCGTACGGTATATAGAACTTTGGGCTTGTACTAAGCCAAGCAATATATCTGTTTCAGAAACTTTATGAAATAAGAGCAATCGTTCGAGAATCTAGAGAAATCGAGATCTAGGAATCGCAACCTTGAATGACGATGTGACAAGCTTTGCTTGAAAGCTTGCACTCGTCTTAATAAACATATCAATGACGAAATAATCCTAACCCTAGATGAGACAAACCCTGCAGTCGGTGCTACAACAGAGAGACTGTTGGATCTAGCCTCATAACGAGAAACCACAAATTATTACGACATTGTAGGTGCTTCCGTTGGAACGCAAGCGTGCAAGCAAACACGATTACTTAGAAGCTTAGACTACCGGAAAATTTGCGTTTTTTTTAGTAAATACAGCTTTCATATGCAGCCGATCCTCATTGAGCCTATGAAAATTTTTACCTATCTACGGGAAAAAAGTGACAAAATTCGTCTTTAAAACTAAAACTTCAGTTGAACTTTACCTTCCATTTGGTACATGTTTACTTAAACTTGGGTACAAAATAACGCGTAAAACGGCTGACCAGACGACAAAAGCATGCTACTGTTGGTTTTTATTGTTTAAATCAAAACTGTTACAACAGCTAGGAAGTTCTTAATTGTCGCCAATAAAAAAAGCACTCCTCACATAAATTCGTGATATTCAACCCTGTTTTCCAACTATAGCTTTAGTGTGAAAGTTTTTGTGCAGTAAAGACTCTTCAGTCTGTATTCTCCCTTGCGTCCAATATAAGCAGCATGCATCTTTGTGCGCCATTTAACAATCAGCACGCCATGCAACAATGTATTATGTCCCGTACATAAATTGATTTCATTTGCTCTTTGCTCCAACCTGCCTCATAACTTCTTCTATCAGGTCAACATATCTACCGGCCAGTAGCAGCTAGGTTCACTTTATTCATCTAACTCACGAACACAGCACATATTCCATGATAAGGATACACAGTCAAGTCGCCGACTTAGATGAGCACCTCAGAAACCTCCTTTAGCGAGCGTGCTGACACCGAGCACTCACTCATTGTTCAAATCACGACGTGTCGTCGGCTTTGATTCTCGACCTAACTAGAGTCATAATTTAGATCTAATTACCCGATACATAAGGTACCCAAAGGTATACCGATGCACGTCAATTCCAGCTTCGCTCCGCATTGCTGCACAGCTCAATGCAACCAAACCACGATACCACATCCACCAGGGCCTGGTCAGCGCCGCGCAGAGCAATAACTTCCAAAACTCCTCAGCGGCAGTAAATACGATTTTATTGACTGTTTGCGTGCTCGCCGCTTATTAAGTGCAGCCCAAAACTTCTCTCGCTCGTCCAGCACAAACCGCATCTAATGAGATTTTCAAATATTCTAAAGAAAACCATTTATCTCGTGGAAATAGTATCGCATGTCGCATGTGGTGGAGCACAGAAAGTTCCACGACACACCACCGGCACCGGTTTACCATTGGGATGATGTCATCCGGTTGCACGCTGCATCTGCGAATCTCCGGAACAGTGCTGGACTAGAACTCTTCGTTCGACACAAGCCATCTGTCAGTCGTCATCTACAATCTACGCTGTCAGAGGTGCCTACCTTTGATCTTGGGACTTCTGCAACATGACAACAAGTTCCTTAATCTGCTTAGTGTACATTGGGTGCCAATTGTCAGAGCGACAGAATCCAGAGTTCATCACGACGACGACGAGGTGCTACGACAGACACAATGGCTAAGCGGCGGGCAACGTGTCCAAACAGGGAAGAGCATAATGCACGACACGGTGCTCGATGGAACTCTCATGAATGAATGCAGTCCAAGGAAATACGGCTTCCCATGTCGTTGAGTGGTAGCTGCTGGCTGCTTACGTATATGGTGCCTAATGATGTTTTCGTTTCAACAGTATGGAGAGTCGTCAAAGTTATTTCATGGCACTTTAACCCAAAATGAGGCAGCTCCAAAGATAGTTGGTCCGACATGGTCGTCTGTCCCGCTCGTGTAATCGAAAAGATTTAGTTCAAATAGGAACTTAAAGGGGGTAATCTGCCGGTGGTGGGGTAGGCTTAGGCACCCTACAACATAGGTTCGTGAAAGGCACTGATTAGCAACTTTGTCAATAATGGCTTTTCTCTGGGCTGTTTGGTGCTTAATTGGATTTAGTGTGGCTTTCAACCGGGGGGATGGTCTACTAATTTATTGGATTCAGTCTCCCATAAGATGTGTGCGGTGAGTGCCATGTTAATTTGACTCTCTCGTATTCGGGCGGGGGTGGCTCGTGACTGTAGCCTTGGTGCCATAAGTTGCATGTCGGCTTAGAAATTTGTTTTTCCCAAACAAGCAAGAATCCCTTGATCGCCTTGTTGACACAGTTGCTAAAATGTGGCTGGTATCAGGGTGCTTTTACTTTCCCCAACCTGTACAGAGGGTCCTAAGCACCAACAACACTCCGACGGTAATTAACGACGACGTTAAGTCTGCTACGCTCGTCGTATAATGTCTCACTTTAGTCAGACAAATTAATAAATAATTCGCCTATATATCATGAGCGGAATACTAAAACGTGTGTACATGCGCCAGTGGCTCCCGGACTCTGTTAACATTAAGCGTTTGCGGCGGGCTTATTATAAATTCCCCGACCAGTCGTCAGTCGTATATGGCAACATGGAGGGGCAGACTTCTTCTGTTTATGAGCGCTCATAAATCATTGGACCTCTAATGTACAACTCGCCGCCACTACAGGGTGTTGCTAATGGAACTTGCTCATTGCTCTCTATATGCATGCACGCGCGGTCTTACATATAGATAGATGCGAGCGTGCGCGGGTTGGCTAATTTTTATTAAGTTGTGCGCTTTGACCATTCGAATTAATTTGCAAGCTCACACCAAGATGACGTCCGGTGTCTCTGACGCAGTGGTAAGACCTCCTGACGGCGACCACGGCTGGGTGAAGTTCGAAGTGGTCAAGTTGCTCGAACCGAGCTAGTTCGTGTGCGCAATTATGTGTGAAGCCATTAATTAGAGTTATCGCCCGCAACAGAGCCAATTAATCAAAACCACTTAACTTGAATGAATGCGATGATAAAATAATCAAATGGCAAAGCGATTTGCATATAAAGTACGACAGTCGAACGACACAAAGCGGATTAGGTGTGACCGAGATTGATTCCAGAAGCAGGTGAACAGATGAGGAGAGGCTATAATAGAGTTACGTGAACATTCTACAATCCACATAGGAAGGAAGCTTGAAGGTAAACCGTTTATAAAATTCAAGCAAGGAATTGCAGGAGCGTTGAAAGAAAATTGAAAGGCAGATAATAATAGGGGTTCATAGATACGTTAATAAAAAATAGAACCGTGAAGTATGAAGTCGAAGCTTTGGCTCATCCTTATTATGTATAGTTTGTGTAAAATATTGTAACATATGTCCAGGTGGGATTCCGTGGCGTAGTGGTTAGTGTGTATTGTTATGTGGCGACAAGAAATAAAACAACTCGCAGGAGTCCCTGAATGCACCCATCGATTCGCTCTACAGACGCACCCGCTCGATTCACTAAACGAACATACCCAACTGTCATTCCAGTCATCTGACAGCAGCTGTCATATTCGAAGTTCGAATTTCGATTTCCCCTCCTTGGAATTCAGCGGAGGAGTACCAGTGGAAAATTACCAAAGGGGGTATGGAACGTACTAGAAGGTGCTTAATTTTGTATAAATACACGGGTGGCAGGCTCGTACGAGACAGTTATATTTTAAACGTTGACTTGTGAAAATCGGTTATAAAGTGAAAAGTGATTGAATTGAATTAAAGTGTTGAATTCTAAGTAGTAAAGTTGAATAACAGTGTGATTTGAATTTAAATAAGTTTTGTTTGATAAATAAAGTGTTTCATTGTGAAATCATAAAAGTGAAGTTGAGTTTTATTCGACGAACCCCAGGCCGAAAATATTACAGTATGCTTCTATATGCTACATCGTTACCTGAAAAAAAAGACTCGTTCTTTTTCACGGTCCCCACCTCCACGAGGGTCTGACAAGCTCTGCAAAAGTATCATTTATCTTAAAAAGCTTCTCAAAATGCCGTTCGGATTCGGCAAAAAATATAAGTCACAAAATTAACACACCTCGAGCTGTTGCGCCACTCAATTTTTATTTATTTATACTATGTCCAGAGAGGCTTCAGAACCTGCTGGTGCAAAGCAGTTTTTTATATATTACTAGTAAAGAGGCCTGTCGTATGACAGGAACAACACAGCGCACAGCGATCAAAATGGAAAATAAAAAATTGCCCTGGGCCTGACGCATTTTGTGCCCAACCCAACCCCACGCGAGCCGACCACTCCCGCGGTGAGCTATAGTATTTACTTTTTACTTTTTACTTTTTACTTTTTACTTTTTACTTTTTACTTTTTACTTTTTACTTTTTACTTTTTACTTTTTACTTTTTACTTTTTACTTTTTACGTTTTACTTTTTACTTTTTACTTTTTACTTTTTACTTTTTACTTTTTACTTTTTACTTTTTACTTTTTACTTTTTACTTTTTACTTTTTACTTTTTACTTTTTACTTTTTACTTTTTACTTTTTACTTTTGTCTTTTTACTTTTTATACCCCATCCCATAGGATAGGAGGTATATTAAGTTTGATTCAAAGTTTGTAACATAGAGAAATAATCACCGTAGACCCCCAAGACCTTAAGGACATATGATCGAGACCGAATTGTTAGTCGAATGAGTCATGTCCGTCCGTCCGTCCGTGTGTCGGTAGTTTTTAAGCCTTAAATTTTGAGCGTATGGGAAGCGTATCATTTTTCGGTACTACCAGGCCAGGAACTCCAATGTACCCAAGTAATAATGTAATAAGCCCAAAGAATTTTGGAGGAATTGGGCAAGAGATGAAAGGATCCTTTAAAATGTGGAAGCATATCATTTTTTGGTACTTACAGGTAAGGAACACCAATGAACTCAAGGAATACTCCAATGAGCCCAAGGTTTTCTGGAAGAAGTTGGCAGGAGCTGGAGGAATCTTTAATTCTGGAGAAAGTGAGCAGAAGCAGGAGGAAGGTGAAGTATTTTAAAGGTGAAGCATTCCGTTTTTCGGTACTAATATGTTAGAAACTCCAATGAACCCAAGGAAATCAAAACATTGCAAAATTTAATTAAAAAAAAAATGCCTTGGCCTATACTAACTATAGGGGATTAGTTTCATAAATGTCGCATAAGCCAGTACTATTCTCTGAGCTAGTTTCGAGCTCGACACGCTTCTTTTTGACGTGTGATAATTCGTAGGAACTGTAATTACAGGTTAAGCACGGATTTTTTAAAGCAGCGGATTTTTTAAAGCAGAAAACTAGCTTATCGAATCGAACGCCGCGCCTCAGACTTAACTCGTCCAGACATATCTTTCCAGGCGTCATCAGTAAACAGAGAGAACAAGATTGTTACTACTTTTCTGCACAGCTATAGATGTTTTTGGGAAGAGCAGTTTTCATTATTCGTAGGAAATGCAAATACAGGCTAAGCACGGAAAGTTTGTAAAGCATAAAGCTTTAACATATTTAATCGAACGCTGCGCCGCCCGGTTTTTAATCGACAAAAACACATGAAAAATTGGTTGCCTATCAACGTACCTTTTTTACAGAAGTTAATACATAAACTTGATCAATAGTTGAGAGTCCTGAGAGAAAGCGGGCTTGGAAAATGCTGAGCAAATATTATTTTCAATCCTGCCAAACTTGCCTATGGTTAATAATCTTTGTAAAAACATCAGAGAGAATCAAGATCCCTCTGAAGTTTTTAGGGAGGTATGGATTTCCTTCCTTATAAATTGCACAAATCATGGACTAAAAAAAAACGTCGTCGGCACATTTTATTCCGCTAGAAGCTTGTTAAAAAGGATAACAATCTGGTTCATAAAGCGCCTGCCTTTCTTTTTTAGAATTACACAGGAATCTTGTCGAGCAGCAGATGCCTTTATATTTAAGCTTCCCAATCTAGCTCAGGAAATTCCACAGAAGGCTCTGCGTATTAAAAGGGTGAAGTTACAGTTTAAGGTCGAAAAAGTTGCTGCAAATGTCTTGCAAAGGCACCGACCCCAACAGCCGAAGTAAATTTTTTTGTACATCCTCCAATCGCCTTACTTTCGTCCATAATAATTTGGGTCCTTGCACGAAGTCAAGTACGATAAGATGCGAGTAAGGTGACTTTTCTGTTTAACTTTAAACTAAAGTTTGAACTCTTTGTTGGCTTCAGCATAGAGTGGCCTGAAAAACGGAACTATGTGTCTAACGAAAGCGTTAATAAAACAAAAAAAACTGTCGCGAGGTTTCTTGCAATCATATAATAAAACCAGTCGACCCTACCACAAATACTCCGGTTAGAGGAGAGCTACTCCGGAGAGCTACTCCGGTGAGCTACATAATACAGATAGGTCTTCTATGTCTCCACCGATAATTGAAAGAAGATTAGCGGGAGACGATTAAAATAAAAAGTGGCTCCATCGGACAAATATAGGATTAATTTGACACGAAAACTCTGTTTCTGTCATTTTGGCTCTCAAAAGAGAATGACGATGTCATTTCCAAGGAGCGAAAACGATTTCCTCAGTAAAACTCACAATAGAAAACGTACTTGTGACAGAGTTTTCGTACAGGGACAGTTTAGTTTCCTTTTTTGATTCTCAAACTGTTGCAAAGGTGCAAAAAATATGTTTGTGAATAGGGTGAATGGGATTTATGAGAGGATTTATTTTTAATCGCTTGCCGAGAGGACTTAAACTTGTATGGCAAATCGCGTGATTTGTAGAGGATTTAATAAAGATTTATATTAATCGACGATTAGTGCTCGGTGGAGACATGTGTGTGTACCACACATAAAAAACCGTCAGTTGAGACGTCACTGAAAACTAAGCGACCTCGAAAAAAAAATATTTTACAAGTTCTCATTTATGTTTTTATTTTAATTTTCAAATTTAATAACCAAGCACTGAATTTTATTCTCACATCAAAATCAATTAGTTTTATTAGGTCCAATCGTTATGTGGTTTTTTCGTTTTTATTAGCAAATTTCATATGGACGACGCGACGACGGTGCACGTGGTCTTATCGGTTGGCAATAAAAATCCTGCCGTATCGCCATAAAACTTTATATAACATAATAATATAAAACACATTAAGGATGGCATTGATATCTTATGCGAAGGAAACTTTAATTGAAAAGGGATTTTATGAGTATTTTTTCTTTTGAATTAGTTTTAATTTCTTTTTATGTTGAGTGCATTTAAACTTACCACTTATTAATTGCTGAAGAACGGCGGGATAGTTAAGAAGGAAAAATTTAATGTTTTCTTTGCATTTATTGCAGATATTTTTTGGGTACAATCAAAAATGTCTCAGAAAGATAATAAAGCACCGAAAAATAAGGCAAATTTAAATTCACATAACATCATTTCGGAATGGAAAGAAGAAAATCCGCCAAACCTATTTAAACTTAGAGGGAAATTCTTGATAATGGAGGGGAATTTTCGAATGTCAGTTTTTTGACAGTTGGCAACTTCAGCGTACGACATTATTCGAACTAAAAGGGTCCTTACTAACCGAAGCCTAGTATTAGCTGGTGTGTAATTACTCGATATCCATGATTTCCTGAGCGCACCATAAATACCGCCAACAACGAAGTTTATGTGCTTATTGCACGATAAGGTGTGACTTAGCTTAAGCCCAAGGCTAGTAACAGACTTCTTATACGGAATCTCAAAGTCCTGGAGACGCAGGCGTGGAAAATATGCAGTGTAGTACGATTTTTTCGAAAATAATATAACCTGGGTTTTAGATGGATTCAATGTGAGCCCATTTGACTCAGCCCACCGCCGGATTGCGCTCCAGATCTTCATTTATTCAGCATATCAGATCTTCAATAAGACCGATCGGCCTTGACAAATATATTTGGATATCATCTGCGTAGAGGTGAAACGGAACATGATTACAAACTTTTGGCAGATCATTAATGAACATACAAAAGAGAATTGGACCCAAAACGGAACCCTGTGGTACACCCGCAGTTATGTTTTAAGGGTCCGAATACTTATGACCACTACATGCTGTGTTTGATTTTTAAAAAGTTTTCGATAAGAAGTGCTGCACTAGCGGTGAACCCAAAGAAGTTGGTGAGCTTTCTACAAAGAAGCTCATGGTTTACTCTGTCAAAGGCCTTAGAGAAATCAAGGAGGCATAGAATCGTCAAATAATCCCTATCGTACTCAAGTCTAATGTCATCTAGAATTTTAATCATAGCTGCTATGAGTAGCTCTAAAACTTGACTGGTAAGGGGACAGAAGATTTTCCGCTTCCAGATGTTTGACGACCTGCTCCGCCAGAATTTTTTCCAAGACCTTAGACGGGCAAGACAGAATACTAATTGGCCGGTAATCACTGGCTTGAAGTGGCTGAGACTTCTTAGCGACTGGTGTAACCTTAGTCGCCTTCCACTGAGTTGGAATAGTCGAGCTTGTAATGCTAAAATTTAAAATGTGTGTAAATGAACTGAGGAAGTAGGGCGGAATCAGCTTATTAAAACGAAAACATTTTCCGTCTTCGCCAACCGCAATTGACTTCAACTCAAAAATTTTTTTAAGTACTTCATTTTCGGTAACACTCTGAAAGTAAAAAGCATTCTGCTGTGGGATGGGGGAAATGTTGTTATTCAAAATTGAGTTCTAGAGGCTATTTGCATGAAGATTCGTAGTATTAACAAGAAATTGATTATTTAACTCATTAGGATCAATAAGAAATATTAGGTGTGTTAAGTTGATCGATGGTTGAATTGAGTGACTCCTGCACGTCTTTTCACATCTTGCCACCACATCACATTGTCCCCCTCTTAGCTTTGTTTGTTTTGTTCAATATCCCAATATTCCCTTAAATGGGGGGGGGGGGTTGCTTGAGGTCGAGGAGGAGGTGGGCGGTCAGTGAGGGATAGTTCCTATATGAAAGAAAGCCCGGCAGGGACAACCGATTTCGGGTATAAGTCCGAACCTGTTGCTTCTCTGCTAAGGATTATCCTCGGTTATGGGAAGGTGCAGGGGTAACCGATTCGGTGTGAACCCCTGCAGGTTGGAATTCACACGCAAGAAGCTGATGTAGGGTAACCATCTTCGGTGTAAACCCGTACTACAGGCGACTCGCGTTAGAATTTGGGGGAAGGTAGAGGTAAGCTGTATAAGCCCGTACCAGTGAGAATTATGTGTTGGGGAGAGATGATGAGAATGGCAATTACTGTAGGAGTACTACTAATTACGTCCCATGTGGTGTGATGGGCAAATAGGGTATCTTTCCCTTGCGTCGAGTTTTACTAGATTTAGATCTTTAGTTTGCTCTTGCCCCTAAGTGAGAGTTAGCCTTAAGGATTTGGGGAGCGCAGGTGGGGGTAACCGTTGCCGAAGGATGTGTCTTCATTGAGGACGCTGAGGTAGGGTATCCGTTTCAGTGTAAACCCGTACCTCAGGTGACTCAAGAATTAACCATGGGGGGCGGTATAGAAGAGGTAGGTGTTACCGAAGCGGTATGAACCCGTACCAGGGGGAATATGTACCAGTGTTCCCACAAGAGCGAAGAGGTGAGGACAACCGAATCGGTATGAGCCCTTACCAGGCCGGTCCTGGTGGGGAAAACTTGGGGGATGTGTAAGTGGGGTATATTTGGCGCTCCACTGTAAGGTGTTTGCTCGCCTATAGAGTTTCCATATGGAGGAGGAGGAACTCTTGCACTTACTCACTGGTTTTTGATAACATAGTCAGCTGTAAAGGACGTTTATGTACTTAATTTAGGGGTTGACGGTCATACGAAAATCTGGCTGTTCCTAGTCTCTTCATTTTCACGTTTCTGAAGGACGGGTAAACTCCCCTGGTAAAAAGTAAAATCTGCCATACAATTGAAAATTATAGAAGCTTCTGCTTAGTCCACTGGATGTAGCTTGTGGGCTCATCCCCTTTTTTTTAATTAACTTTTTGTTCTCACTCTCATTTACAAGCCATTATAAAAGTATTAAAGTGAATTATTTCCATACAAAGTATTGCTTGCGTAAGAATTAGATTACTAGAAACATTTTTCACGCTCCTTCATTACATTGAGTATAACAAAGGAGCAGCTCATTTTTCGCGCAATAAACTGTCTACCCTTGATCGAACTCCGAGTCGAGACCCCAATCTATCAAATTCACTGCATACCAGCACCAACTATAGAAGCACTAGATCTTACCAGACTTGAGCCCACGTCAAAGCAAAGCGGTAGATTTCAATCCATCAAAGCACGCTTTACCCAAAACTATGCACGACTTGCTGCTACCGCAGCCTGTCTGTCTGCAGCGACTTGAATGGTAAAACCAATCGCGTCGAGCCCCGTAGTGTGTGTAGCAGATGTAATTGCACGTTGCACTGGAAAAGTATTATTACAGTTTTGATTAAAAATGAATCAGGCTCAGAGTATCCACTATCCACTCCGCATCCACTAATTACCTACCAATCCGAAATTGGATTTATTTTTCGATGATTGCGGGTAGTTAATGCCATAGATACGAGAGTATCTGAACCGTCGTCGTCGTCGTCGTTGGTCGGTCGGTCATATCTGGCGAAGGCTATACTCCCAACACTCCCAACGGTTGGTCTCTGCAGCACACGCATGAGATGCCTGGTGATTGGAATTGACGGCTGACTCGTGTTTTTTGCCCGATGAAAGGCTCCAACAACGGCTACGTACCTACATTGAAAAAAAAAAAACTTAGTGTGGGGGCAATTCAATTTTAATTATGAATCCGTCAGCGCTCGCTACAACTGGGTTAAACCATTTCCATGGATACATTACCGTGCCGCGCCCTATGGTCAGTTCCCAGTTCCCGTAGTATACCTGCGCTGCTGCTGCACTTGATTTCCGATTTTGAAATATTACCAAAATAATTGCCAGTTCCTTGAATCGTCTGCCGGATTTGAGGGCAATTTTCAAAATTCATTACTACGACCGGCAATGCCATTCCATGAGTCCGGATAGATGGTGGGAATACCCATATTTTGAATGCATCGCCGGAAACTAGAATAAATTTAATTACCCCGTTTCCGATTTCAATAGTGATGTACGTTCGGCGCGCGCGGTGGTGCAATCGGGTATGTTATAGATTCGCGGAATCACGCCGCATTTTGAAAATAGAAAATTTGCAACCGAGACAGTCAGGTGATGGATGTGGTGTATCCACAAGTGATATACACATGATGGGAACATTGAATAATTGGGGCTAGGAGGAAATGCAAAATGATACTGGGTTAGTCACTATGCATGGGTTGGGGGTATTACGCGTCTCCGTTTCCTAGACAATTATACCATGGAATGGATCTACCGTCTGGCTCAATGCAGGTAAACTTTTGTCATTCGAGAATAATCAATTGAATGCGGTTATTATAATATAGGCGGCCTTTTGTGAATTGATCTAGAAATGTAGGTAACCGTATCCCCTGGGGGCTAGCATTACATGCAATTAATGGCGTTTGAGTTTGGTTCAAAACATTTGAGTTCACTTGAAATCAATCGGGAACATCAAAGGATTCAAAGGGAGAAACCACAGCCCTCGCAAAGCTAAAACGGACTCAAGGCGGCTGGTAGATATTTTAAAGGGGTGATGCAAAAATAAAGCCAAAAGACTCTTCTTGCAGAAATACGCAGTAAAGTTTCTGGGTTTTCCTGTCGCAGTGTGAATATTTGATCGATGGTAGACTTTTCTGGCCGAAAGCAACAACTGATTTGGACCTTTCAGGTTGTTGGTTTTAGGCTTTCACACAGTAGGTACAGCAGAAAATATCTTGTTTGTGATGTTAAGAAGACTGATGCCACTGCAATTGCCGCAATTCAGAGGGTCTCCTTTTTGCTGAAGATCTGAGCTGAAGTTTCATTCATCGGGCATGCTGTCCTCTGACCGTATCTTGCGAATGAGTTGGTGCATGCTTTGAGCCAGATCATGGTCACGTATTTGAAAAAGCTCGGCAGCTGCTACAAATTTGTTGCACTTAAGATCACACAAATTGATATTTTGACTCATCCAGATCGGGTAAGCGATATCCTCAGAACCAACAGCAAATCCATTACAATGTTCCCTATTGTTTATACAGGCTTTAGTTTGAACTTTATACCCTTGGTAGAAGTTTTTGATTCTTTAGTAAAACTTTCGCACCTCATTCCTGTTGATCGAAGGAGTTTCCCCACTTTTCAACCATGCACTTCTTAGACTCTCTCTTTGTCCTTCTGAGAAACCGGTGTTCCTCTTTCCTTCTCTACTGACTCGTAGAAGTTTTTATGGCATCATAGAAGATTCTCAAGATGGCATTATATTTTTTGTCGCTAGTTTTCCGTTAGTAGTTTTTTCACATCGGTTCCTCTTCTTATTTAGGCAAATCTAGACTGCCTTCATCATCATCATCATTTTCGAATGCCGCTTTATCCTTTAAAAGGGTGGCTAAATGGTCTTTCCATCGTTCTCGATCCTCCGCCACCAACTTAGGAGACTCCGGCGCATCCCCAGGCAGGACTCAGAGAGGTTCTTTGCCTGGTTCTTTACCAGAGGAAGCGACGCGCTCGCATCTCGGCTAACATGACCTGTTCTTCCCGTAACAAAGGCTCGATTAAAGCTCTGAAACGCATTTCCAACACCTTCGCGAATACTTTTCCCGGAAGACTCAAGAGACTTTCCCTTTTTTGAAAATGGGCACTATAACTCCTGTTTGCCAATCGCTAGGTGCCTTCCCGCTATCCCAGGCCACCTAAATGACACGTGTTAGCCATTTAACACCCTCTTCACCCATTGCCTTGAGCATTTCTGGCCGGATTTTATCAACTCCAGCAGACTTGCCAACTTTTAGCGATTTAATCGCTTTAGTGACTTCGTCTACTGTGAGACTATTCTCCGCCCTTATCTCGTCAGCAGTGGGAATGCCATCGTGGGGTGCCGTGGCGTAGTGGTTAGTGTGTGTGCTTACTACGCCGGAGGTCTGGGTTCGAATCCTGCGAGGGTCTGACAAGCCCTCCGAGAGTATCATTTGTCTTGAAAAACTTCTCAAAGTGCCGTTCGGATTCGGCAAAAAATTGTAGGTCCCCTTGTATGTAAAGAAATTAACACACCAGCATACATTGTTGAGAAGTTGGCCCTGGTTCACCTCGAGCTGTTGCGCCATTCTATTTATTTATTTTAGTGGGAATGCCATCTTCAGTGCCCTGTTGGGGGTTAAGCAACTCCGAAAAGTGCTCTCTCCATCTGCGCAAGACATCGCTCTCATTTGAAAGAAGTATAACGTCCTTGGATTTGACCCCCTGAATGATATTCAACTTCCTTCCTCTGAGCCGGCGAATGGTCTGCCAAAATATCTTGTTTGCAGATCTGTAATCGTGCTCCAACTTCTCGCCGAACTTTTTCCATGACTGTTCCTTTGCTGTTTTGACTGCCAGATTGGAAGTCCTTCGCGCCTCATGGTACCGGGCTCGAGAAGTTGAGTTTCTACATTGGATCCACGCAATGTAGGTCTTTTCCTTCTCTTTGATGGCTTCTTGAACTCCAGGCGTTTTAAGCCAAGCAGTTCTTTTCTCACCACCAGCCGCTACCCCAAGCCCAACATTTCCCGCAGAGACAATGACTGCCGATAAAAACAGCTGCCATTCCTCCTCTACTTTCAAAAGGTCAGTTGGAATTTGTTCAAACTTCTCCGAAACATGCTGTGCAAAGCGCTCTCTGAAATCAGAGTCAGCATCCTGCAACCTTTCCCACCGTATGCGGGTCACCAGTCTTGGTTTTCGCCTGGGTGGCAAAGGAATACTGTCACTGAAAAACAATTTACACAGCACTGAGTGGTGATCAGTTGACAACTCAGCTCCCCTGAAAACTCGAACATGACAAATCATTCTTTGAACACACGATGGTACAACAAAGAAATCAATCAGTGACCTCTGATTTAAACTGTGCTTGTACCATGTGTATTTGTGAATGTCTTTGTGTGGGAAAAAGGTGTTCATGATGGACAAGGCATATGCACAGCAAAAGTCCAACAACTTCCCGCCGTTCCTGCTTTGATCCGGGTCACCGTGCCCCCCGATCACACTCCTCCAAGTATTGTCGTCCGTACCTACATGTGCATTGAAGTCATCCATCAGGAGAAAGAAGTCCATTTCTGCTCAAAAAGGACTCATACTCTGACTCTCGACTTGGTGCATAAACCTGGACCACAGCCAGAGTCGATCGTTCAAGCTCAAGCTTTAAGATCAGAATCCTTCCCACTAACGGAATGACATCGAATACATTTTCTGACAACCGGCTGCTTGTGAGTATCCCGACACCCGCCTGTGCAGCCATGTGATTTGAGACACCAGACCAGAAGAGCTTCCACCCATCATCGAAGTCTTTGGTTCCAGAACCCTTCCATTAGTTGAGGAGATGCCAGTTGCATTGAACTGATACTTTTTGGCCTCCTCAACCAGTTCAAGTTCCTTCCTCGTTAGCGACGACATATTCCACGTGCCAATTTTAAGTTGGTGCCGTTGTCGATTTGAAGAGCTTCCACCTAAGCCCTCATTTTGACTTGGCGCTGTCCCCCTCCGCCCTGTAATGGATAGCGGTAAAATGGACTGCCTTAACTCCCCTAAATTCTCTTCTGGCCTTCTACTTCAGAAGTTATCGATCGTCTAGACTATTTTACATTTCCAAGCTAAAAGGGGCCTTTTATTTGATCGTTCTTTAACAATATTGACGATGTTTACTGTACTTATAGATTGTTTTAACACAGATAATTTTTCTATTCACCCCGAAAACAAACTCTTACAAAATCAAAAATTATTTTGTAAGCATTCTTCTCGCAATCTGCTTCTTAAGCTTGTCAGCCTAAATCGTCTTCTTCTTCGTCTCTTCTGAATTTCGATTCGAAATCCCTCTCTTAACTATAATAAATCTTTGCTTCCCGACGATTGTATACACGTGCCACGTGTAGGAAGTTATCCTTCCCCATCCTCGTTATACTGGGATTCTTCTTTCCTAAGAAAACTTGGACTTAAGGAGCTTTTTTGATTAAATACCTCTACATTCCATGTATACCTGCAATCATATCCTTTGTGACATCTAACTGACTCTACTAAGCTGCCGGTATTCCTTTCATAAATTGAGGTTTCCCATTGATACCCTTTTAAGGAAGCTTTTCACGCTTTATCCCTATTGAAATCTCCCTAATCCATTGATAAGTAAAGCCCAGACATCCTTTATAGGATCAACTCGGATCTTAATCATAATTCGCAGACAATCCCCCCTTTGAAAATGCCTTTGCCATTATAAAACCATTTAATAGTCATCGCCGCCGCCGGCCGGCCGCCTTACACCCGATACGTCATCTAAAGGTCCTTCCATTGTTATTCCGCCCAGAAACGGGGCGTATTAATTCTGAATCAACAAAGAGATTAACGTGTAATTCGATCGGGTATCAAATAAAACAGATGACCAAACAAATCCAATTCCTTCTTTGACTTCAAAGGGGGTGCCCTGCCAGGCGCAAACGAAAGCTGAAAGCCCATAAAGAAACAATAACCCGCAACCGACAAACCTACAGTGCCTACTCCAATGTGTCTCGGTTTTTGTTTTTGTCAAAGCCCTATGCGCGCGATTGTCAACTTTCTGTGGCGGCACCTGTCAAGGGAAAAGTTGTTTGCGACAGACCCGCCGCCGCCCGGCCGTTCCTCCCCCCTGTATGCCTTTTGTTTGTTGTTCCTCATTAGCTGGTATGCTTCAACTCAATTACACTATAACCTGTGTGTGTCCGTCTTCCCGTGTCGACTTATCTAATGACACTTTCCCGTCTGTTGACATCGAAATCTGAAACCTGGACGAAATGAAAATAAAGCAAGAAAAACGTAAACGTATGTATAGTCCCCACGCATCGGCTGGAAGGTCGCTCAGACATGTTACTAAAGGATCAATTGGATTTGTGGGAATCAATTTGTTTGGGGTTATTCCTCCCCATTGTTGTCGTTCAACTGTATTGCGTCGTGTGTCGGATGGCAATTTTTGCTTCCCGACCTACCTCTACCTTTGTCTGTTTGTGCGATTATTAAAACTGTGGTCTGAAAGGGTACTATAACCCGGAGATGGATTTATTATCCTTTATTTCCTTTAGTATTATTTAGGATTATAAAGATTTAATCCTTTATATTCTTTAGTTGTGAATGGTGGATTTAACTGTCATTTTTAATTATGATGACTGAACACCTTTTTCCCATACAAAGACATTCACAAATACACTTGGTACCGGCACAGTTTAAAAAAGAAATCTTTGATTGATTTCTTTGTGGTACCATCATTGTTCAAAAAATGATTTGTGATGTTCGCGTTTTGAGAGCGACAGTATTCCTTTGCTGTGGAAAAGGTTACAGGATGCTGAATCTGATTACAGCAAGCGATTTGCACGGCACGTTTCGGAGAAGTTTGACAAATTCCAACTAACCTTTTAAATGTAGAGAAAGAATGACAGCCGTTTTCATCGGCGTCATTGCCTCTATGCAAGAAATGTTTGTGGAGTGAAGCGGCTTGGTGTGGCGTCTGGTGATGAGAAAAGAACTGCGAAGTTTAAGAACTCCGGAGCTCAAGAGGCCATCAGAGAGAAGAAGAGAATAAATAAAAAAATAAATAAATAGAGTGGCGCAACAGCTCGAGGTGAACCAGGGCCAACTTCTCAACAATGTATGCTGGTGTGTTAATTTATTTTACATACAAAAGGGACCTACAACAAGTCTTTTTTTTTCAGGTAACGATGGCAGGATTCGAACCCAGGCCTCCGGCGTAGTAAGCACACACACCAACCACTACGCCACGGCACCCCATAGAGAAGAAGAAGAGAAACTTTATTGAAATCCGGCCAATTTCCATTGAAGAAGCTGTTAAAAGGCTAACACGTGACATTTAGGTGGTCTGGTAAAGCGAGAAAGCACCCAGCGATCGGCAGACAGGAGTTATAGTGCCGATTTTCAAAAAAGGGCACAAGAGAGATTGCTTTATACTATAGCGCTATATCTGTCGCAAGTCTTCCGGGAGAATTGTTCGCAGTTGAACCACCATCTTGCGTTCCAGAGTAGTAATCGAGCCTTTGTTGCGGGAGTAGCAATGCGGCTTCGGCCTGGCAGAGGCACATCCGACCAGCTTTTTACTCTGAAGGTTATTCTGGAGAAGGCCTAAATGGTTTGGACACGTTGTTCGCATGCCCCCCAACAGACGTTCTAGACCGGTTACGTTAGACGTGATGAGAGCGCGTCGCCCGCCTGGTAGACCAAGAAAAAAATGGTGGGATCAGGCAAAGAGTCGGTTCACGCCTGTGTCTCTTGAGTTGGTGGCGGATAATCGGGAACGATCGAAAGACCATTTAGCTGCCCTCGCTCCGCGACCCTCCTAAGAATAAGTGCTCACCGAAAATGATGATGATGATGATGATGATGATGATGATGATGATGATGATGATGATGATGATGATGATGATGATGATGATGATGATGATGATGATTATGTTCATACAATATGCAACCGCGAAAAACCATAGCATATTTAAGAGTTCAATAAGCCATACAAAGTTGATTTAAGTCAAAATTATGAAACCAAATGAACATATGTCAAACAAAGTGATACTCGATTGAGGATAATAGAATTGAAACCGAAAAACGCTGTCAGAGATCGGAATTCTGAATCGAAATATAGAGTCAGATTTAAGAAACCAAACTAACACCAAAAACACGGTGGCAAAATGGTGTCAGAGCTTTGAAACCAAATGAATTTATAGTTTGAGCATTTTTAATACCGTGTGCTTAGAAGGTAGGTAGATACTGTCTTGTCAATGGCAAAGTCAATTGTCAAGTTTTAAGAAACCACAAAAATTTGAATGAACCAAAAAGCTGTTATTAGAAATTCGAAAAATGTCCCAAATTCTGCAGAATTATTAAGAGAACAATACTGAGTTATCAATCATAGAACAACACTGGTGACGCGTACACGCACAGTCCAAACTTCCACTAACAGAACCGGAACACACTATGGTGAATTTAAATTTGAGTTGGATATAGCCAATGCATCAACCTCTTCGTCAAAGCTTTTTGAGACTTTAAAGCTTTACGCGGTAGGTTTATATCTTTGCTAAATTGTGGTGTATGTCTGGTATACACTTCGAGAAACATTGCGCCAAAAAGTTTTCAGACATCTTTGGGGGAAAAAACTAATGACATTTTTAAATGCAGTGACTGTTGTTTTCTTTATAAATAGGAATCTATTAGTTCAGAAGGGTGCGAAATTTTAAACAAATTTTGCAGGCACATGAAAATACAGCCATAAATTTGAGTCATTCACTTTCTGGACAAAGAACCAGAATCGGAAATAGCAATCTTTAATAAAAGTTAGAGGTTCATTGTGTCATTTAATAGTCTCTTGATGTAGAGATCGTATAGGGAGTTTAACTTCAGAATGCTTGCATTTATTTATAGCCGATCGCCTTGTTGAAGGTATGATTCTATAAAAAAAATTGTTTCAGTGAAGTGACGGATGATAGATTTTGTAGCCACTTTAGTCATTTAAGGTGCTTAGGCGAAGTTATCAAATTACTTTTTGACTAAATTAAGCTTTTAAGTAAAAAATATTAAAATTAAAATATGATGTTAAATCTCTACATCACCATTTTTTTACCAATTTTTTTTAAAGAAGAATGAACTTTCCATAAGTTAACTGCTTAATTTCGTTTATAATTTTTAAGAATTTTTTCGTGATTGTTAGGTAGACGTGGCTTAGCAGTTCGAATAACCTGATATTCGAAACACGGCTAAAACTTATAGTTGGTCGCTAGATATTCATGAAAACCTGAATTTTGTGACCATTTGACCTTGATAACTTTCCACGATATCAATTTCGATTTTTCACATTTTATTACAACACTGTAATAAAGGCGCATACAAAAACCTAAAATGACTGGACTAGAACTTGAAATGCACACTTTGGATAGCCCTGGCCAAAGAAATGCATTAAATCCATTTTTTTTTTTTATTAACAACCTTTTTAAGATGTGTGTATGCAAGAAAGCCATATATTGTTCTTCACTGTATTGCTTCCATCGTGATCTGAATTTTCAATAAAAAGTTACATTAAAAAAAATTATTAATTATTTATTCTGAGTATTTTGACTAAATTGTAAAATTTTGTCGCTACTAAATGGAGTATTTTTTAGAGGACAAAACAGATCGTGTTTTTTTTTAGTAAAAACATTTTTTTTTTTTAGTAAAAACAAAACAAACATCGGTAGCAATTTAGAGAATTTGCGTCTTTGCATGTTTCTCAAATTTTATAAAAGTTCTTTTTTTATATTATAAACTTTTTGTATTATAAAATTTTTGTATATAAAAGTTCTTGTATTTAAAAACTGTTAATACTCTTTTCACACCGAGCCCATAATCTAGATTCTGAGCAATTCGATTTTGCTGCGAAAATTGTGCAGATTATAGAACGTTGACGTTTCAATTAATTCCTAAAGAAAATTATGGTAAAAAACGTTAAAATTGAGTTTTTTCAAATTTTTTCTCCCCTAAAATTGGCACTTAAAGTAAAGTGCAAAAATGTATTGTAAATTCGCCAAAGCCTATATGAAAATGCAATCACATTCAAAAATAAAATTTGACCTTGGATTATTTGCGAATTAACGGCCCTTTTGTTTTTTTTTTTTTTTCAAAAATTGTCCAAAAAACCACGTTTTTCTGGCATCAATCTACAACTTGACTCCAGTTTTCATGAAAATAGGACAATATTTTTCCGATTTATCGCGATTTGAAAAAAAAATTGAAATTGAATTTAACAGAAAAAATACTTAAAATTGAGAAATTCACAAATGTTGAGGTTAGGCTTTACTTTTAAAGCATCTCTATAAGCCAGTCTGGTATGTCAGTCAGTCTGCTTTTCATTTTATAGCAACTCCTATTTGTTTTCATATTCTAGTGCTATTAGAACCCGAGATATTAAGAAAAAAGTGTTTCGAGCCGAATTTGAATTTTTAAGCAACGTCTTACTATACCTACCAAGGCCGTAGCCAGCGAAATATTTCGGAGGGGGGGGGGGGGGAGTAGTGATTTGAACTTTGAAAACCTACCCAGGGAATATATGTGTTAAGTTTAAGTTTGTAACGCAGTGAAATTATCAGCGTAGGTAGACTTTAAGATCTTAAAAAGATATGAACAAGACCGACAGTAGAATTGATTTTGCAATGTCCATCCGGAGTTAACAAGCTCCAGATCGTAATTTTTAAGCTAGACAGCTGAAATTTGACGGTCACTCTAAAAATCCATTTTCTAAGGCCAATTTTCGGCATCAACTTATTTCGCAAACAGACACGCCCACTACAGGCTTGTGTTTACGAACGCCTCTATTTTTTTTAGAGAGCTGTATAATCACATTTTTAGGGGAATATTTTTTCGAAAGTTTAGCAAAAGTAGGCGGCACTAGCTTCCAATGCCTTGTTTGCTGCAACAAAAGTCTCCACAGAAATGAATCCCATCGTAATTCCAAACCTCTTTGTAAACATAGTAAGAAATAACAATGAATTCGTGGTGAATATACAAATACAAGAGATAAGAGAATCTAATGCTTGACTTCACCTCAACTTACTTTGTTATACTTTATCGCTTCACTTCGATCGAGATCACGAAACAATAAAGAGCTGTTTTTGGTAATCGTAAAATCAAAATTCGTTTCTTTAATTCAGTATATTAGACAATAGGTGGTACAAACTAGTGCCTTCTCGAAACATGCCTTTTTGGCTATTGCAAGGAAATTGGCTGTTTCACCAGGGAGAATGTTTAGGTTGTTTAGCCTTTGTTAGAATGTTGATTTCAACTAGTTCCCCAAGGATCGCGATGGGCCCTTTTTGATGCCAAGTTTTTAACCTAACCTTATCTAACTTTGGTCTAAATTCATATAATGTATGTCAAATAATTGTATTCACCACGCCTCCGAAAACGAGCGTTGACTGAAAATTTAACTCAGTTAAATCTCACTCAAAGCGAAAGTTAATTCTTAAACAACAGGTTTTTCCTGAAAACGCCCTCTTAAGGTAGAGCTCAATAATTTCGTATGTAATAGACTTAGCGAATAGTAATATCTTAAATATTTGGCATAAATGTTTTTCAATTTTGAATGAATTTTCCGAGAAATCAGATTTTTAAATATCTTTATAGCATATTAAAAGTGGTCACGGCCGAAGGTGTGGGCGGTTAATTTTATTCTAGTTGAAGGTTTCTGGCCACTTACGCTTTTAATCAAAATTTGAGTTCCTGCTCTTTGTTAAATTTGACTAAACATGACTAACGGCAAAAATGTAAATTTTAGGTTGTCTGATATTCATGTCAATTAAAGGCTTGGTAAGAACCAAGCCGTGACTCAAGTTTCGACTCTCTAGCTTAATTTTGAAGACCTAAAATCTCTACACATGCATACGGACTCTCGGGGCTTTCCTTAGACCCTGGCCGAGGTGCGGCCCGTGAAAAGCCTTTTTAGTCCCCAGTAGGGATTCGAGTCTAAGACCTCGTGCAAAGTAGTCCTACATACTTCCCACTGCAATACGGGGCTTAAAAACATCACCACCAGTAAAAAAAGTAATCACTGCCGAAGTTCTGGGAACTATATCGTGTAACCTTATTATTACTCTATTCTCTTTGGAAAAATTTCACTTTGTAAAAATTTCGGGAGGGGGGATCAAACCCCCGTGATCCCCCCTAGTTACGGCGTTGATACCTACTAATCAGAAAACCAGTGAGTAAGTTCTACAGTGTGTACGCAAAAGTTACAATCGTAACATTGTAAAATGCTGATGGCATTGTTATTTTTTGACATTTTATAAGTAATGCAAACTTCGAAAAGGGCGTGGTCTAACCGCCCTAATAACAAACTATTAATTATAAGATATTTCGACAGATATTTCCAAGTTACACTTAAATATAAATAGAGTGGCGCAACAGCTCGAGGTGAACCAGGGCCAACTTAATGGCCCTGGTTCACCTCGGGCCTATGCTGTGTGTATGCTGTGTGTGTTAATTTCTTTACATACAAGGGGACCTACAATTTTTTGCCGACTCCGAACGGCACTTTGAGAAGTTTTTCAAGACAAATGAAACTCTCGGAGGGCTTGTCAGACCCTCGCGGAGGTGGGGACCGTGGAAAAGAACAAGTCTTTTTTTTCAGGTGACGATGGCAGGATTCGAACCCAGACCTCCGGCGTAGTAAGCACACACACTAACCACTACGCCACGGCACCCCCGAGGGGCCGAGGGGGTTTAAGTTACACTTAAATGTACGTAAAAGCAATTTTTGGTTCAAATTCAATATTTTTGAAAAATCGACCCCTTAAAGGGGGCGTGGCTAAAAACGTTATACGTACAAAATCTAGACTGAAGTCTCGTTTACCTAGCCTGCTACTTGTTTTGTTTCATGCTTTCGTAAATTAGGCTCAAGGCCAGTCGAAATTAGGTTTTTCTGGAAAATTTTAGGTTTTTCTTCAATTCTGCCTCCAAATGTGGGCGTGGCCCAAAATCTTTTATTAACAAAATAAGGAACTAAGCGTTTTCTACATAAAATATTTAGAATTTTTTTTTCAATTGCGAGCAAAAATATTAAGTGAACTGCATTTGAAAATTTACCCTTAAAATAGATGCCACGCCCACTAGAGGAGCTTTACTAATTAAATTTGTATTTTTTGTGTCTTACATTCATTAGGAGATACTAAATGTTAGTTCAGCCTTTTAGAACGTCTTACAGTTTTGAAAACTCTGGAGGTAGTTGCACATTTAGACCGATTGTGGGCCTGTCTTTGGGTCGATTTTAAAAATTTTTACACTTGTACTGCTTCGAATGACACGGACCTTACGTACGAAGTTTCAGCACCCTAGCTCAAAATTTTAGGCCTAAAAACAAGTGACATACAGACGGACGGACGGACGGACATGGCTCATGCGATTCAGAATTCGGTCTCGATCATATGCCCTTAAGGTCTTGGGGGTCTACCATTATTATTTCACCGTGTTACAAACTATGTGACAAACTTAATATACCTCCCATCCTATGGGATGGGGTATAAAAAACACTCTGAGTTGCACCCATATTCACCTTATTTTTGGTTTATTTTCACTCTATTATTTGCATTTCTTCCTCTAGTCCTAGTAGAAGTCTTAAGCCTTTTTGCTTAAGCTACAAGCTTCTTACACGATTTCTTAGCTCTTTATAGGTTAAATATTTTGGAAGGAATTTTTGACAGGTTACATCTGAAAACAGTCGGAAATAGGTGAAACTCTTAATGTTTTGCAATTAAAACGGCATACATGCAATGTGCGCCAAGGACATCAACTGCGAATGCATTATTTTAACCTTAGCAGTTTCTCACGAGCATCAGCATTGGGAGTGGTTTTGCCTTGAAAGTGTACGCATCACAAAGCACTCGCTGAAAAAGTAATTTAATGTGGGAACAAATTCACACCTCGTGGAAACAACATTGTGCATATGGCTTGATATGTTGAACCTACTTCTGAGCAGTCGTGGAATAAATTGATTACTTACCAGATGTGTTAGCAGTCGTTCTTGCGTTTTGTCTTTTAACGGTTACGGAGTATTTAAAACTGTTGCCAAAGCCGACATGGGGGGCCTTTTTTCGGTAGAATCGTTAGAGGTGATTCGTAACTGGCGCCCAAGCAGGAACTGATAGAACCCCTGTGCTCTTTCTGCATAATAATCTTTACACTGCAGGGTCCACTCCATCTGAGTGCATGGCGTGTTAAGTAAAGCCTTGAAAACATGCATCGAACTTATCTGGTTTCCAAACCATTTATGTACCCTTATGGGAACATACAGTTTTTCGAAAAGGCTTAGGGGCATTGAGTGTCGCTTGTTTTAAACTCGTACACCTGCGACAGTAAGCAATCGCCAAGTTCTCTCGATCAAGCAAGAAAAACAACTCCTCGGGTTTCAACTAAAATTCTAGCTACTTTAAGAAATTTCAAGCAGTTTTAAGCAACTACTTTGCAAAAACGAGAACCTAAGGTATTGTCGGAAGCGCTCGCTAGCTAAGCTATGGTACGAATTGTCTCCACAGCAGTAACCTATGATAAGGACAAGCTATTAATACATCTGATGTCATTTTAAAACGTGCGTTCTTTCATACGGTGTGCTCGTAAATAAACAGAAACTGCAGAGCAATGTACTAATTCAAGTTAAGGCTAAAGACACTCCCCAGCCCATTGCAATTACAAATTATAATTCATATCTCCACTTGAGTACAAATATAGATACAGTGACCAATCCCTCAAACCACTAAGAAAATAAAAACTTCATGTAAAAACCACACGACAAAAATAATGAACAACTCATCGAGCGAGCGCAAAGTCACGACCTTGATGCACTCAAAGCTGTATGCATGGTCAGCAACTTTATCATAGTCAGCGCCGGCCGGTGTTGTTGCACGAGGAAGCATCCGCTACTGATACTGACCTATCACACTGCTGGGCGGTTCAACATGCAGCAGCGCCGCGCGCCGGAACTCTGTCTTTCATATATAGGCACAGCAAAAATATGAGAAAAACAAAAATCATTACATTCATCCGCATGGAAAGGCCTGCGCCCTCCGCTCCTCCCCGGGCTGACCGATCGTTAATAAACAATAATTGAGCGACCGATTGCAAGTGAATGTGTAGCCTGTAGCCCATTTGATCCCATTTATCATGCAGAGCAGCCCGCGGGTTCGTTGATTACATTTATGGTTTAATTAAATTGAATAATATCCGATTAAAGGAACGTGGACAGCATCAATGATTTGGACTTCGTCCAAGTTTGGCTGCGACAAGACACCTGTGCGTGGCTGCGTTGACACTTTCAAAGGGGCGCGAGATTTAAATCAGAGAAATAGTGCAAAAAAAAACCCACATCACCAAACCGAAATGAATAAACACAAAAGAGAAATTGTTAAAAGCGCGCTGTTTATTTTTTGCCACTTTTAATGTCACTTTTACTTTTGTGAGGTTTTATCCCACCTTAAGCCGTGATTCATCTCTGGGACTGGTTTAAGCCAAATAAAAGACTTGCGTAGGCCAGTCATGGATCTACAACACGGTTGTATGACGTTAGTTTTAGTTTCGTTTTCATTGTGAATGTATAAAGGGAAATCAATTGAAATCTGTCCCACATCCAAGCGAATCGGGGTCAAGCTTCTCAAGGGACATGCGGAAAGAGTTGCGAAATCTATCTACGAAATATTATTGACTTGTCAATACATGCTGACTATTAATGGGGAGAGATAAATTTAACGATCGAATAAAAATTTCTGGAATAGACATAGACAACAGGGAGAGCGGAATGAGTACCATGCGGAGACGATCTTGTCAGTTATCGAAATCGACAATAAAAGTTGTCGGGAATAATTAAAACAACATCGTTACGGGGTGAGAGAAAAGAAAAGTTGTTCCATTGTGGTTGTGAGTGATAACAGAGACGTCGAATTGGATCGAAGAAATTGAAAAGACTACAGAAAAACAATAAATTTATCAGCAAGTGAATCGTTAAGGTGTCGGTACAGGTACCAATGTCAGTGACCTGTCTACCAAGCAGGTTTCAAAAATCACAAGTTCTGGAGCTGGTAGATGTTTCTACCTAAGTGACAGTTTCGTTTATTTTTTAAAGAAAAAACGACAAAAATTGCAAGCTTTCGCTTTACGATTTCTATGACAGCTGTGGACGTTATCCATCTATTTCTCTGCATGAAATGCTCAGGCTCACCCCTGTGTCTGCAAGGCCGAAATAATAGAGGAGAAATTTGGCAAGTTGTTAAATATTTGATGTATGAGCATTTAAATAAGAAACCCCAAAACGCATGTTTTGGCTGTTGATTGCGATTTTTTGTGAATGCAGTGCGTTCAGGCCTTTAGACGAAAAAGCGAACCAAGAGGTAAACTGGACTCAGCCAACGAACAGCCCAAACGACAGCACTTTAAATAGCTTCGTTTATAGGCAAAGTTAAAAGGAGCTTCAAGCCAGGTTCGACCTCATGTAGGTATACGCGGATCGAGTTGGAAATAATTCGAGTCGACTCAATCGCATTCGCTCTTAGGGTTTGAGTCAAAATTTTGCTGCCAAAGTTGAAATTCCATTCAGAGCATTTAGCTTTAATTTGCATATTTTGCATTGTTTTTTGGTACTTGCTTGCTTTTTGTGTTGGTTTGGCATGTGTTACTTGAATGATGCAAAATCAGGAACTAATTGCTTTTAGTTTAAATTTCTGATTGCTGTTATTTTAACTATACTCAACTCAACTCAACTCAATCCACCTCTGCTTATGCTGAAAAGCCTAGGTCCTCCTAATTCCAACTAAACTCAACTCAAACGAACCCTTAACTTTTGCATACTAACGAGGCTAATAAAACAACCTGAGGATCCTGTCAAGTCACTGACAGCGTCTGACTTTAGAATGTAGGTAGCTACCCAAAATTCTCCCATCTATATTTTTATGCATGGAATTTACACCGAAGCTGATGCCAATTAGCACAAAGGCAGGATGAGTTGCTCTAGGTGACAACTATGGCTTCAGGATTTTGTAATGCGTAGCATCGTTTTTGATTGTTTCGCATTACTGGGTTCACTTCATTGCGGATTTACTTTTCTTGGCGCATTTTTCTTTTTTGATAGTTAGTGTCACTTTTTTAACTTTTGGTGTATTCTTTTGAACAACGAATCGTACAAATGGTGTGGAATACCGTAAAAAATTGTTCTTTCTCGTACACCTGAACAGAATCGTCCTCATGTAAATGTTCTTTTGAACTCCAAATTCGTTCGATGTCAACACCGAACTCGAAATTTCGCCACCGACGTATTGTACGGTGGAGGCTGGGTGTAACGTTTCGACTCAAATGCGACTGAAATAATCTTTCTTCTCAAACTGAAAGCTATCAAAATTAATTTTAAGTAAAAAGTACAAACAACCGACGCCAACAAAATCACGCTACAAAATGGAAAAAAATAAACAAAATTTGATAAATAAACAAAAAAATGACACGTTAAGTGTCAAATTGCTTTGCAGTCAAGGCAATTTGACACTTATTTGTGGTTTTGTACACAATGAACCCGGGTGTACACCGCGCTGGAGTTGTCGCGAACACCGAGTATTATTTGACAGTTCGGTGTTCAAAAGAATACGCCATCAGAGTTTTTTATCACGAAAAGTAAAAGGTCAGAGTCAATGTTTGCTTGTCCTGATGCGTGATTTTTTAAGATGTTAGGTCGGTATGTTTGCGCCGGTAACACATATGGCGTATTCTTTTGAAAACCGAACTGCCACACCGAGCTGTCAAATAATACTCGGTATTCGCGACAATTCCGGCGTGGTGTACACTCGGTTTTATTGTGTACATAACGGCAAATACTGCACCGGTTCAGTCATTACGTTAAGTGTCAAATTGCTTTGACTTTGGGTGCGTTTCTTTATTCGTTCAGCAATTCCGGCCGAAGTATCTGCGGTTTTTATTTATTCGGAATATTGCGATCATTCAGTTTTGCGTTTTTTTATTCGTTCAGAATATTCGGAATGGATTCTATTCATATTACCTCCAGAGGTAGTACGAATTAGAACGTTCGGAATATTCCAGCTTAGTATTCAACATTTCCCATTCCATCTACGGAATGAATAAAAAAACGCGTTCTTCATTTTGTTTACTTTTTTCCATTTCGCAGAGTGATTTTGTTCCCGTCGAATTTTTGCACTTTTTACTAAAAATTAATTTTGATAGCTTTGAATTCGAGATACTATTTTTTATCAGTCGAAACGTCACTTCACACATACAACCAAAGCTACACCCAGCCTCCACCATTAAATAATACGGTGGCGAAATTTCGAGTTCGGTGTCGACACCGAACTAATTCGGAGTTCAAAAGAACATTTACATGAGCACGATTCCGTTCAGGTGTACGTGAAAATAAAATTTTTTTTTTGTATTCCACACCAGTTTCACGATTCGGTGTTGAAAAGAATACGCCAATAGTTTATTTCATTGTCGTTTTACCATTTGTAGGGTGTTGTCAATTCCAAAGCCCTGTTGCTTACCACTGTATTACCTTCTGACAACTCAGTTAAATTACGCGTGTATTTAGCTGACTTGTCATTTGTGTACTTCTGGAAAACAGCCCATAGACGGAGTTCGTGGTCGTTGCCGTACGTCACTTCCCATCATAAGAACGCGACGGCACTGAACCGTCCGATGTTTACTTCGACTTGACGGACGCAACAGATTTATTGGGGCAGAAGCCAAAGTCGGGAACTGAGATTTGTAGTTGTTACGTTAAAGACTCTGCATAATACGTAGAGGTGAGGTGGTCACTCAGTGATGCCAAGCAGCAAGGGTTCTCCCGCGTTATTACCTCGACAGGACTCATGTCATCTGATTGATGGATGATGCTAGTCAACAAATGCGAGGGAGAAGTTGGTGCCTAAAAAACAACCTGCGGAGTTTAAAGCGGAGCTGATAACATTGTTTCCACATACATTGGACGTCAAAATAGCTGTCTTCTATTAGGTCTGTTTTGCCAAATTAAAATGAAGAGAGCATAAAGCATCATGTGCGAATGTTTAAATTATAAAAATTAAAATTTTAAAATTATTTAAATTAAAATTTAGGACAAAAATATTATTTATTATTTAATCATATTTATTAATTTCCAACAGCATAAATCCACTCAAGATTTTAGATCGTCGAATTAATCCCGAAAAAGCCAATGGATAGTATCGGCTGGTGGCGTCACCGGACCATATTTCCTTAAGAATAGATGGTATGGACATCAACGACTTGTGGTTCATCAAACAGATCACGCCTCATTGAAAATGAGGCACGAACGATTGAAGGGTATAGTCATCTCACGTGCGATTTGACGGCTTAAACTTTTTCTCATGAGGTTTTCTGGTTTTCTGAAGTCCCAGGTCTCTATGAATGATCCACAGCAGCCCTTAAAGCCAATATAACGTACACCTTTTTTGTCACTTAAGAAGTTATTTGACCATTCAATATAATGGTTTTTGAAATCACCAGTTAATGTTCCCTAAGTAGCACACCTTTCCTGCATTACCTCAATCGGCCAGGTAGACGGTGGGTTCGGAAATCAGAATTAGAAAAGCTGTCAGGAAAAGTAAATGAGTACGTTCGTAATTGAATTAGGTCCAAAAACTTGAAAAGTACGAAAATGTGAATGATCCAACTGAAGCCTCTCACCCGGAGGGGAATCGCCATCAAGTCTAGAAGTTGACAATGCTCAAAACTTATGTATACGTCGGTCGATATCAAAATTTTTGAAAAATGTCGGTGGACCAGATCTAAGAAAAAAGAAAGTTTAATAATCATCGCGGTAGAAAACAGAAAACGGCACAATCCTCAAACTTGGGCAACGATGACCTTGAATTGAAGCTTGAGCAGCTTAGACTAAACTTCATAAATAACGCTGTAAAAAGGAAAGGAGTAAGAAATCAAAAGCATTGAAAATGCATTAAAAAAAACACAAGAGAAAAACGATATCTAGTTATATCTGCGCTTCTTATAAAGGTGAATCCGAAAACTAATTAATAAAATAACCTTGGAAAACTCAGTATCATTTTTGCTTCAATAAAATCTTATCTTAATGTTACTGTGTACAACTGACTTCTTATCGTAAATAATATTATCTTGAATATTTATTATTATGATTTTTTTTTATTATTATTCAAAACACCGCAACACGGGAAATTCCAGTGTCGCACCTACCTCATATTGTGCGGTAGCTTTAACCCCCATTCACATTGCTGCTCAATATAATTTTCTCCCTTTATGCAACTTAACAACCACGCTTTATATAACTCCATGACGAAGCCGGTTGTCCACAAATTAGTCCTATTCCTGTCCACACAATTGAAAGAAATCATCCACTTATGCTTAAATGTGTGGCGGTGTAGCACGCAGCAAGGCAAACCACTAATTTCCGATGGCGGCGGCACGACTCGTTTCCCTTGTTGTGCAGTGCATAGATGTCTCATTTCTCAAACAAAAAAAAGTTCAAGTGCTTTAGGGCATGACCTGATATCAACCACCAATGCTTTAGGCTACTAAGCCGATAAAAATGAACACAATAATTACAGAGACAGACAGAACAAATGAAGCGGGGGCACCGCACCACCAGCAGCAGAAGCAGAAGTGGCCCTTATCAGTGGCGCTGTAATTGCATTTGCTGGAATTGTGGTTTCCAGTAGTTGTGGTAATCTAAAATGCATTACACTGACTGCATTAGCTGAGAGAAAGATTTTGTATTTTTTTCTTTTTGCTGTCGTTACAATAAGGAAACAATTTCAATTTGATTGTAATGTTCCATCATTTGTTGGGATAACATTGAACAAGAGTGTCACACACGGAACCGCATCGTTATTGACCAATCGTGTTTTGAGTGCAATGCTTACCTGAATAACACGATGTCTTTGTTTCGAAGCTTCGCTTGGGCCGATATTCATCGCTTTGGAATGCGGTGTAAAAGCGAAGTCTTCCCCAGAGCGGTTGCGAGATCTCCCCGGAATTATACAATTTTTGTAGCCAACAGACGTAGATGCACTGAGAAAAATTTCATGCTCTCCAAAAAAAAGGGATCGGGATTGAGGTAGTGAAAAAAAAATTGTAGTATTTGTTTCGCTGGGGCTAATTTTTGGTTGTTCGATCTACTTTTATAGGTTGTTTCAGTTACACTATTAACGAAAACCATGATTACAGTTCTTCTTAAACGCATTAAAAATGCATTTTTGTCCAACTCTAAATACTGGCTAAGTCATAAGGCAATGTGATGGCAAGAAGTCAGGGGTTAATTTGGATACATCTTTGAAAATCTAAGTATACCTGAGTATAGCCCTAAAAGCGTGCAAGACGAATGAAAAAGAAGGACTTATGAGCTCTACTAGCTGTGTAGTGATTTAAAAGTAGTACGGACTGCAAAAGCCCAGTGCCTTCCCACTGGCTCCGGCACATCGCGTTAATAAAGGAAAGTGCTTAAGCTCAGATCTTCGAAATTTCACTGGCCTGAAGAATTAGGGGAACACAACAATGGTCTGGTCCTTAGGGGTTCTAGAGGCTAAAATAAAGAAGAACTTTTGATGCTCTAGAGCTAAGAAGCTAAAAGTAAATAAGAGCTTTAGAAGCTCTAGAGGGTTCAATTCAACAAGGCTCTGGCGAACCTCCACCTCTGGTCCGCAGCACGATTAGTAAAAAAGTAGCATATTTTCAAGTTAATTTCCTAGCTACAGCAGTAAGCAATATCAGAAATCAGTAAGACGTACTTTTTACGAGGCTTATTTGCGAGGCACGGTCTACTGAGTCAGTGACAGGGCAAATGCTAGAGTTTTATCAAGTGTCATTTTTACAGCCATCAGTCATTCAAAGGTTTCTAGTGCTCAGTGGCTGCCAGCTCATTTATGATTTCAATGTTCGATGTCGGCTTGTTGCGTTTATGTTCCGATGTCTGGACTAGACGCAACTGGACACAGCAAACTCGCTGCATGTTATCGTCGCTATAACTTTGAAAATTTATCATCCTTCTTCCAAAGGCTGGTAAAATTAGTACATAAAAGCACAATGACTCAGATGGCGCACGCAAGTGGAAGGGGACCTCAGCCAACTTCGCGTGCGAAACTGGAGACGGCTAGCTAGAGACAGAGCTGGCTGGCGAAGCTTGTTGGCTGAGGCCCAGGTCCACCCGGACTGTAGCGTCACCTTTAGTAAGTAAGTAAGGAAAGCACAATAGTCCAGAGTTTTGTCTGTTCCACACAAAAAAGGAAAAAGCGTTTTAAAATGTTTCATGATATTGAATATCATGATATCATGATGAAATATCATGATACAATCTCTTCATAATTATGGGGACTTGAAAACTTGTATTTGCTATAAAAATTCTGATTCTTACACATGTTAATCTGAATCCAATTCAAGATTCAGATTAATTCAAGATGTAATAAATAGTATGTCTCCACTGGCTTTAAAATTTCGATTATTTGGAGACAAATAAAAACAAGTGAGTAAGTGCAAGAGTTCGTCTGTGACAAACTTCTATCTACCCGACCCTATATACCGTGTTGCACCAAATCTTAAAATTTTTTGTCCCGAATCAATATACAATTTGTATAGGCCACGCCCCCAAAAGAGAGTTTGGGCTAAAAATTAAAATAAATTATTCGTTATTTCGTTAGATTAGAAAGGCATTTTGAAAGCAAATGTGAAGTAGAGGTTGTCTCACATTGAAGCCAGTAGTGGCCGTGGCCGTTGATGGATGAAGCCAAATTTCACACTTCGTCTGTACAGCAGAAGATCCAAGCCGTGTACCAAGTTTCAGATCTCTAGCTTGATTTTGAAGACCTAAAACCATCACACATACAGACGTACGGACAGACGGACATGGCTTAATCGATTCACCTGTCGGTCTCGATCATATCTCTTAAAGGTCTTAAGGGTCTACGGTGAAATTTTCACTGTGTTACAAACTATGCATTAAAATTAATACACCCTCGGTCGGGTATAATAAATCCCAAAGTGTTTCCACCGGACAAACATCGCGATTTTTTTGACATGTGCACACGAGCACCTTTTTATTCTCATTTTCAAGGAGTGGGAAGATAGTTTCGTTGAAAAAATCCCATTAGAAAATGTAATTGTGACAGATCTGTCAGCACGGAACAGTTTCATATCGGATCTCGAACTGTTATAAAGCTGTGCGAAAAGGCTTAAAAAAGGTTTGCGAAAAGGATGAATAGATTTACCGTTTGACTTATTTTTAATCAATTGCCTACACCCTGGAATATTTAAATTTTTATGGTGAATCTCGATATTCGTATGAGATTAGTGTAAGATGCTTATTAACCGCAGTTAAGTGTCCGGTGGAGACCTTTTACAATGTTCTGTTGCCCGGCTTTTTACGGAATTATTTTTATAATAAAAAAAACATATAGAGTTAACCTGAGGTTAACCCCAAAAATTGAGTTTTCAGTCTATTCCCATCCGGTTTTTGGATGGAATTTGTTTTTGGAGAAAAAATCGCACTTATTTTCCAATTTGTTTGTGAAAAATACCAGTTGAAATTGCTGTTGAGTCGAATCAAAAAACCACTCCCCGCTTGCCTCAGACACAAATCCCAGATTAATTTTAATCCGAGATCAACAAATTCTAGTCTAACCCAGGGTTAACTCTGTCGCAACACTGAAAGACTACGACTTTAAAAGAGCCTCTTTTAAGACTTAAAGGATTAGTTTTGTTAAAAAAGGCAATTTTATTTTTTTGAGTGACAATGAATTAGTGTCACCTTAATTGAGTGAATGAATTAGTGTCAATGTCAAACGAAATATACTGTGAAGTTTCCAAATTTCACATAATAATAATAGGTACATATTCTATCTTTCTTCGTTAACCAAAAAACAATACAAAACACCTGAAAGCTTTTACCAAAATTTCTTGCGGTGTAGCCTGTACAAGTTGTGTGTTGCGCTGTGCTGCCATCGATTCCCCCCGACCTTCTCGTAAGCGTATGATGAGGAGATGACCCAACAACACAACGTAGGTTTACCGATGATTCATTGAAATTGTGTGCATTTACCGCACTTAAACCAGAGCTCCACGAGTGGAGAGGTCGTTTCGCCTCGTATGACAAAAGCATAGCGTTTCTTGTAAAGTCGACTTTATTTCGCCGAATTCCGAGTTAATCACTCCACGACGACGACGACGATGTCGGTCGCCGTTCTTCGATGCTAAGCTACGAGCTTCAACGCTCATTGTTGTGACTTTTCGCTCTCCCTTCATGCTAAGTAGTGTATCTGAAAGATATTCGCTTTGCTGCTGTTGTCCAATCCAGATACAGTCTTTGAGAGAGTTTCAACGCGAACACACTGCAACCTCTAGCGTGTGGTACTAGCAATGTGCGTGCGGGTCGTCAACGAATTGTTGTTTTTTATTATTTATTTTATAAATTAAATTTTTTAAGTGATAAAGTGGTTCCCATAAAATAAAAAAGAAACTCGTGTACTGTGTGCTTGCTTAAGATTTATTTGTTTTAAGTAAATTATTCTATATATTGTGTTGTACCTGCTTGTTTTTTGTGATTAAATAAAAAAAAATCATTTGAAATTAAATCAATTGTTACAGAAAATAATTATTAAAAATATGGTTCAACACTGTGATATGCCTGTGAAAGTGATAATTCTGACGTTTGTCATTTACTCAGCAAGTGGATTTAATTTCTCACCAAAACCAAATATAATCGTCAAGGAGCCGGGCTTGAGTACTTTTCAGCCAAAGGTTGAAAGTTCCTATTTTGGATTTACGTTAAACTTGAGGAAGTCGAGGTATGTAACAGATTTTTGTGCGTCTTGTATTTGACTTTGTGAATCATTGTGTGACTAGTTGTTGTAGTCAGATACTTTTATTTCCCAATTTGCCGGTTGGATTCGTGACAGGGGGGACTTTGAGTTAGTCATCGGTTTAGGTTTGAATAATTTAACCGGAAAAGTGTGCATCGTAGTAGGTGAATTCGCAGTGAAATATGATAAGGAAGGCAGATGGAGCACGCGCAGCAGTGGATTGGCTCTTTAGTAATCTATAACCTAAGCAACACTTAATTAATAATGCAAAAGGCACGTTCGTCTTGAGTGCGGTTCTTGTTCTTCTAGGTCTGGTAGAAGTTCGTATTGCAGTTCCTATTTAAGGGCCTCGCTTTTTGTCATGTGTGTGCAGAGTTATTGTATTGATTGTGGTTTGATGACAGACCCCGGTGACAGTTGATGAGTAAATTGTGCAAATAAATAAAAGGTTTACGAAGCTGTTAAACAGGTCTTTCGGTCAACAACTCAACTCAAAAAAAAAGTGATTATTAAAATAGCATTGGACGGAGAAGAATGATATAAGTTATGAAGTGACAATTGGGAAGTCAAATTAGTTCTATCATTGAGTAATTGTGTGATTAAGGCGTAGCCAACTGTTTATGTTCATATGAGATAATAAAAGCATCAAGACACGGGAGCCGGTCATAATTCTGCTTCTCAAAAACCTACTTTTTCATAACTCTGGCAAGCAACAAAATTCTGCTTAACCTGCTTTAAAAGCAAACTAACTTTTTTGAAAGATAAACAAGGAAAGAGCAAAGGAGTTACAGCACGGCGCGTGGTGCCATAAAGTTAAGCGGCTTTTGGTTCCCCTGTTCTAGCCATCAGACGTGAGATTTTTACTCCTGCTTAAGGATAATGTAGGAACCTACGCTTTGTGAATGCTATGCTGGCTGGATCAGAAGGTGTGAAATATTTCCTACACGTAGTTTACGGAGCTTTAAGAATATCGCTGGCGTTTTTGGTAACGTTTGTAATTCAGCCGTACACCGAGAAAATAAAAATTTGGTTTCAGCAATACGAAACGAAAATATTTCTCGAGTCGGAGTGTTGTAACAAGTTGAGTATGATATGGTTAGAATGGCTTTTCTGAATTAATACCTGAACTGCCTGGTCGTCCACGGGAAAAAGTTCCGAGCAACAACTGCCAAGTCAGCTAAATAAGTCAATATTCTTATGAGAAGTAGCCCAACAAAAAGAGCATGACGTACGACGTACGTCAAAGTTTAATAATTGTCAATTTTTTTAAATGAGAGTAAGTCCACAAAAGTGAATAAGTGGCCCTATAAGGCGCTCCAGGTCGAAATGTGAGTTCATACTTTCACAAACGTCTATCACCTTTACTTTATTGCGCGCCTTTTGAGTTTTCAATTGAATTTCTGGGTTTCTGGGATTTCTGGGTTGGAGAAACTGTCAGTTGGATACCTTTCAGCTTCAAGAACAAGTTGTGGTTTTGATTGGACTAACAAATGATGGTCAAGCAAAGACAAATTCGCTCACGAGAGTTGACAGTAGGCAACAAAACTGCACTTTGTTTTTATCATTTCTTTTGTCTTGTTAGGTATATTGGGAAGTGGAACAATTGTTGCTTTTATAAAATATTGTATACATTCGAATACTACGATAAAACATGTTGCTCGGTATATATGTATCAAGTCACAACTTTCCCAAGTGCTGCCATACTTCGGAGACCTCTCGAAACAACTTCGTCTTTCTTAATTTAGATTTTCTTGAATTGGGATACAGGTATTGCCAAAAGCTGGTGTTAGAGAGCTTGGTATATTCAAAAAAGTAATTTTCATGTCAATAACGATAACTTTTATAAAAACTCATAAAAGCAAAGGCAACATTTAACTGGTGCGATAGAAGAGAGAATCACTGTTTCATAAAATGACAACCGTCATCATCCCAATCGATAGCATCGATGTTTTCTGCTAAGTCCAGGATCATTCGAGTTTTGGCGAGTTAAACTGAGATTAATCACGAAATTGAGTTTTTTTAGTCACATTCAAGGCTCCAAAATTGCTGGATTGATCCGAGAATGAACTCTGTAAAGCAGCTCCAACTCCATCCTCTTTTCCATTTATCTATGTGATACGGCAAAAAATAATCAAGCAGAGTTTGTTGAATTTGGTTTAAGCTTATTTGCCTGTTTCTTTCTGACAAGAAATTACAGAAAGTGACTTAGAAGTGATAGCTGCGAAAATCAACGACTCCGAGAGTCGAAGATTTTGAAAGCTTTATTGATGGAGTAAGCGTTGCCCTGAAAAACTACTCACGAGTTAATCCATATTCGATTTAGATCCGGGATTTACAGAGTTGGGTTTAACAGTGGGTTAAATCTACACTAAAAAACTGGTCCTTAACAACGCAAGAAATAATTTTATTGGAGCCAGGTAGGGATTTTTAAATTTTCACCACACTAGGGTTTTATAAGCGCCGCAAGGTGGCGCATTTCATTCGGCTTCAGTCATACATTTAGATCTTAAAGGTTATAAACCTCTTAAACATGGAGCAACTATTATAAAGGTCGTTTATTTCTTTAAATGGAAAGGCATTTCACTTTGACTTGTAGCGTTAATCTAAATAAGAAACAATACCAACCAAAGTTATAAGCTCGTTAAACCATTCACATAAGAGTCAACTAGACACTTGCAACGTCATTTGCAATCTGTGTGAATCTGCAACTTTCTCGTTGATGGTAGGAAGTTTTATATTTTCTCCCCAAAGTCGACTAAAAAGTTGGTATATAAAACGGTGCCCATCAAGTGAGATTTAAGTGCAGCACGATAAGACTAGGTCGTAAAAACATTACGTCGTAAAACCCATTTAAATGAATATCGTTTTAAGAATAATAATGACATAAAGTCAATCGCCAAAAGATAGCTACGCTGTCACTTTCGAAGAAAATAAAACTCATAAAATATGTTTTCGTCGTAGATCACGTGCGTGTTCTTTTTTTCGACACTAATTTTGGTCAGAAATACTTTTGTCCTATTAGTTCCATCTTTAGTTGGTAATGATAAGTTTAATGTTTTTTTATGTTTCCGGACGCACACGACTCGAATTTCAACGAATGTCCAGAATAGTGACACTTTGCACATTCATTCATTCAGCAGTCAGCACAGACGGTGCCAAAATTAATGCTTGCGTAAAACTACCTGTTCATAATGGGGATCATTGACCAGAACGTTTCAAAATTTTATTTATGTCCACCTTCTGTTGTGTATATGTTTTTTGGGTTTATTGTTTTTTAGGATCCTTGTGCATTCTCGCAGTTCTTATGATTTTTTTTTTCTCATTTGGTTTGCAAGGAATTCCGTCAACAGACACAACCCGTTGGGATCTTTGTTAATGCCTCTTTTCAGAAAGGTCAACAAACTCAATCGGTTGGCTGTAAATATTTTCAGAATTTGAAGATAAATTCTTAAAAATGAGTAATTAAAACCGTTTTTATGTCAGAGAAAGAGGGGAAATGATAAGTAAATGTCACGAAGTCACGATAATTTTTTGGTTCCTTAATTTTATCAGAGTGCTTTAGATGACTTAACCATCTTCAACTTTTTTATGCGTGCTATTAAAAGACGAGTTGCAATTCACACACTTACGTACATAGGTCTTAGTTAATGGTCTTTAAAATTAAATAAACAGAAGCTTTAATAACAAAGACAGCTTAGGACGCAAAATTGTGATTAAGATTTAAAAAAAATGTAAATAAAGCCCCAAACACACTCAGGAGTGGCGATAGTTTCGGTATGTAAACAAAAATGTTAGCTGACTGATATAATATAAGTAATGAAAACAAAACATACAATGGGTTTTTTCATGGGTCCCAGTGGAAGTGTTGACGCCAGCTTTGAAATTTTAGAAAAATGTGCCAAAAATGAATGATAGGATATTGACTTTACGACAGTTTGTTTACAGTTCTATATTTTTATGGACATCATTTTGGAATTAGCTTGGTACCTATGTGTCGTCTTGAGGTTTATCGAATGGTGTAGCTTTTTAATATCCGTCAGTCAACTTTGATTCTCTTCATATCTTTATTGACCTCGAAAGATTCAATTCGTTGATAGAGAAAAATATAAATACTGAAACTGAGGTTGGAAATTTGGGCAAACTTACATAGGGCCTATGCACCCTATCTTTTTCACTACGACCGAGAAAAATTAAGGTTTGTGAAATATTGTATACATGTACAGACAGATGAATTTATGCACACATCACATATGTACGGTAACGCTTCTGCACCGCACGTCTTCTTGCGGTTACAAAATGTCTTAAATCTCTTAATATTTTCTGCAAACTAATAATTTTTCTTTATATGTAATTTAATTTCTTAATGCCCTTTTCGACAAACAAAAATTATCATTCAATTTCCCGACCACCTCCGTCCGAACGCTCTCACAGATCAAATTCGATTGTGTCAAATTATCTTCGCTCGTTGACAAGCGCTGTCATGTCAGCCCGATCGGTTAAATAATCACATAAAGCCGCACTAGGCAAGCGGCCGAAAGGAACGCTCAGACTGTTCCACCCCGGGCATGCCGGAGTAAGGCGAGTTAAGCCGCGGTGTCACAAGGAACAGGAACAGAAACAGAAACAGAATTTCAACGCAAAAAGCAACGCAAAAAGCATTCAGCGAATTTAGGTTTCAGTATGAGATTCTGTTTCTGTTCCTGTTTTACGTTGCTTGTGACAACGCGGCTTTAGACTGTCGCTTCACCTTGCGTTGCAGATTAAATCGAGCGTCAAAACTCGCAACTCGCAAGTATGCATGTGCATTGGCCATTGTTCTCTTTTAGGTAAGAGTAGAGCACTGAATAGAGCTCGAGCAGAGCTTTCTGAGCGTTTTATGTATTTATAGAGGTTTTTATGAATTTATACCTGAACTGTTAACAGCCTAGTCGTTCACGAGAAAAAGTTTAGAAAACGTTGCGTCGATCACGTCCAGTTGCACAACTGCCAAGTCCGCACTCTGAGCGTTCTCTGAACCGAGTGTGCTCAAAGTACTCAGTTCTGATTTTGAATGAGTCAGAATGCAGAATAAATGAATGAGGTAAAAATAAGGCTAAGAAATAATTTCACCTAACAATAATTCATCAAATTGTTTAATTTTCAGCCTTAGAAGAAAAAGCTTCGTCCGCCGTTTCTCTCTGCTATAATTTTTTTCACACATCACCTGTCATTTGGCTACACTTAGCAATTAGCTAAGAGTGCTCGGTCAAATTATACGGAGCACAAAAAGTGCGATTTTATCATGCTCTGAGCGGTTAAAGAAACACGAACGTTCGAGCGACACGACAGTTCGAGCTCTGCTCTTAACAAAAAAGAAAAGCGCCGATTTTGGTATTGCGGTGCCGCTGCGCTGTGAAACCGCGCGTTAAAAAACGAAAATGTGCATCTGGCTTAATAGGCTTCAAAATTAGGTCTTTTATTTCAAAGAGTTCCGGAGCTCATATTGTACCATAACAGAGTTTAAATCATAACTTTTTTTCGTGTTTTCAAAGGGTGATTTAGGGGATATATTTTGATGTTAGGAGCTTAAGATGGGCGGAGTTTACAGCTTTGAGTCAATTTTTAAGTTGATACCATACGAGCTTAAGAGGCAAAGCTGAGATTAATTAAGCCTAGAAGTGAGTTAATTCAAATTTTTGCAGTGTAATTGGGAGTTTTTTTTAATGAAAAATTACAGTTGTAAGGTGCAGAGTCGATGTTGATAGTCATCACTTTATTATCGCGACCCTATACTTAAAAATCGTTCCTAGGGTTGATCCCAGATTTATTTTATTTCGGAATCCACATGTCTTTCGCGTTTACACTGCACGAAAATACTAGCTCAAAGTACCTGCAAAAAAAGTGTGTGGTGTGATGGTTGCTAACAAAAAGACATGCGGTCAAAAATTTGTAGCTCAAGGGACCTTTGGAGAGAAGAAGGAAACCTTCAAGATGTGGATGTACGGTGGGATCTTTAATTCTCAAACTCTGACAGTTTGACAGTGAAATTCGAAAAAGTTACAGACTTGCAAATATTTTGTTTTGAACTACAGTTAGCCGCCTTCCCAGAGGGATACAAATATCGTTCAAAGTTTCTTTTACATTGAAAACATAGACCGCAAATATTTTTTTTACGAAAAGTCGTTTGCGAAGATAGAGCAAATGCTCTTTAATGTTGTTATTGCTATATCCCGAAGAAGGTATCTCCACCAGTGAATCCCGCTAATATGTGCAGTATGCAATTTCCCCGACATGAATTGGGCTGAACACTGCGCTTCCTGGACTTTAAAAAATTTAAAAAGAAAGACTCGTTCTTTTTTAGGGCAATATGTCTACGAGGATTTCACAAGCTTCCAAGAGTAAAATCTGTCCAGTGAACCTACTTAAAGTGCCGTTCAGATTCGACGAAAACCATGTAACTACCTCCACATGTACCTTTGTAAAGAATAAAACACACACTATGGCTCACCTCGAGATTTTGGACCTTTGTTTCGATTGTTCTGGAAAAGACATTGAAAAAGACACCACGAGTGCCTATGATTTGATATGATTTGATTTCGAAAAGAATTAAATAATCTGTGGACGGATAAATCAGAAGTGCTCAACCTTGTTTAAGAACCATTTAATCTAGACTAGACGATTGGCGGTTATTGTTTTACTTTTATGTGTGCATTGGGTACGGAGGGCATCTCTCCTTTGCATTAAGCAAATTTTATTAAAACGCCACTTTCCATACATTTTCGAAGTAAATTATCAATTGATGTCTGGTCACAATGGGGGACTGCAATGATCAACGGATTTCTGGTCATAATTCAATATATCTCTACTGGAACGGATCATATAAGATTTACCTATCTAAGATGAAAGGAGAATTGTGTACAAGCGACTTCAACAGAATAATGATACATAATTGCTAAAGTCAAAATTGACAAGGCGCTACGCTGGCTGGTGCTACAGTCACAGGCTACACCCTGTTTACTTGAGAAGCTCCCTGAAATGAAAATGTCATCCCATTCTTTTGACATTTTTTCTTCAGTTCAGTGAGTTCTTTTAACTGGAAATTTAGATATTTTCAAGCTAATTGTTCTCATGACTCATAATGACTCAGCTTCAGACTGGATCTCAGGGCATATCAATGCCAACCAGGTGTTGATATGCTCATGCTTCCTCGCCATTTCAAATACGAACACACAAAATATAAAAAAAAATAACTCAAGTAACATTAGACAGGTCTACCTGCTTGGCATATTTTAATCAGTTCGTATTACTAGCCAACATCACATGACGAACACGACATGACATTTAAATACTCATGTCAACAAAATGACGTTTCGATTTTCATAATGACCACACTAAACCGAGGTGAAAGAGAAACACCTTAAATGGTTTCATTCAATGTGTAAATATTGATAAATAAAAATAAACATAAGAAAATGCTTGCTTAACAGTTGTGCAAGGTCAATGACGGCCGGCCAGTCATCCATATTGTAATTTACATTGACTCATGAAAACTTAACGCAATGTTGCTAGCAGGTAGATGTATTCTTAGTCACGGACTTTCCCCTTTGTTTTATCTCGCATAAAAAATCATATTGACGTTGTAACTTGCATGCATAGTTTTGACATTTAGCTCCAATTGAGTTTTCATCAAATGTCACTTAGAATTGGACACCTCCACTTCATTCGTTTTCCGTTGACCTCACACAAAATTGAACATAATGACTTCCGGTTATTTTCCAAACAATTACCGACACATAATTCGGCACTACTTTTCTAACATTCAATTGTGATTTTCGTAATTTCCGAGTAATTTCATTGGTGAATCAAATAACTGACACAAAAATGTCTGTGTCATTAGGTTGCCAAAATTATAAGTAAAAAATAAACATTTAGCTTTAAACTATTTTAATTGAATTTGTGTAGAGATTTTCATAGACGCGAGGAGTGTGCTGTGCACTGTACCTATCTACATAAAGGCATAATAATAATTCAAAAACGACATGATGTCATTGGCGAATGTTTTTTTACCGCCTTCTTCAATTGGTCAATTTTTTGTTTTCTTACGACATTGAGTTGATTTCGCTTCTTATTTTTGAGGGTTTTTTTTTTCTTAATTGTTAAAAATACTTTTTTGCAAAATTGAGTTGTGCTGATGGTATTCATATGGATAGAGGTATGATCTGTTCATGGCTACTTTTAAGTTAACATGAGCATAGTATGCGGCCAAGGTACCACCTATAGACACTTATGGGGGAGCATTTATGCTATGACCTCAATACGAAAGTTACTGTACGTAGAGATACTTCATTTGATTTAAAAAAAAAATATTAATTTATGGCTTAATTTCTTTTTTATGTAAAGTTTTTTTTTCGACGATATTAACCATAATTGTAGGTGGATGATTGTACTTGACATTTGAGGGGCAGAGGCGATGAAGTCATTAATTAAGTAAAGTACTTGAAAAGCACTTAGAGTAAACAACGATCAGTTGACATTTCGCAAGCAAATTTTTGGCGAAGTTTTAAGCAAAAAAAGACTTCGTAGGTTATCCTCCGATAATGATGGGATTAACTTGATAAACTTGAAATCGATACCCACCACCTTTTCAAGACCGCGTATAACAAATAGAAACCAGCCATAGAGGAATACCTGTCAAAATGCACATGAAAGCGTTGGAGGATGTATGCGTGATTTCATTTAGGCCAGTGAAGAAAGTCCCCGCCGATATATTTTATGTAAAAAAGGTTTAACTATAGGTCACCTGCCTTGCGAATTGGCATACGACTTCTAAAAAATCGTGATTGTCAGAATTGTGCAAAACTCCTGCGCATATTGATATAATCGGAAGAACAGCCTGGATCTCTGAAGCCTGAAGATCTCTTGCACTTATTGACTTGTTGGGTCTTGTTTACAAATACTGTGAGTGCAAATACTGAGCAGCGACACCAACCAAGCCAGAGTTGAGTGCAAGGAATGCGATGGCTAGGCTGGATTGGCTGGAAAACTATGCTGCACAACCCTTAAATTCGGTCCAGGAAGACGGCGCATTATGGAGAAATTCCGAGATTACGCTCGCGCAAGTAGTAGGGAACTTCCACCAACTTCGCGTGTCGAATGTAGACACGAATGTAGAAAATCCAGATATGGCTGGGTAAGCTTGTTGGCCCGGATCCACTTAAGACCTAAAATACTCTCTACTGACCCTTTAAATAAGAAAAGCAAGGCAGCATTTACAACTTACGTAAAATTTCAAGGACTAAAGGGTTCAAGTCACCTCTGACGTCACTGCGACAGAAGTTTGTTCCGGTAATTCTTTTTTTATAATAAGTTTGCAATCAAGGGGTTATGCGACACTCTTTTATTGTTATGCAACACAAATGCTGCTGAGCCAGTATGGATCATGGAAACTCTGATTATGAATGCCAAAGCTTGTCACCGCAAGTGTTATGAGCTTACAAAATTTGGCTACCATTTGAGCGTTTCATTTTATTTTCATTTTATTTATTCATTTTTAAACATTTTTAACACCAAGCTTCTTATAAACAAATAAATGAATAGAGTGGCGCAACAGCTCGAGGTGAACCAGGGCCAACTTCTCAATAATGTGTTCTGTGTGTGTTAATTTATTCACATACAAGGGGACCTACAATTTTTTTCCGCATCGGAACGGCACTTTGAGAAGTTTTTCAAGACAAATGATACTCTCGGAGGGCTTGTCAGTCCCTCGCGGAGGTGGGGACCGTAAAAAAGAACAAGCCTCTTTTTTCAGGTGACGATGGCAGGATGCAGCAAGCTTTGAGCCAATAAAATCAAAAATTTTATAATTTGATTATGGAATGTTGAGATTATTTTTAATTTTTCACATGTTTTCTCTATACAATTTTTTTTTCTATTTTTCTCTATAGCAATTTTGCTGGGGTATACGACCACAATTAAAATATGAAATTAAAAAGTTGACTATTTTATTTTGATGTTCGTACGTTCGGAGGAAAGGAAAAAAATTAGGATGCTGGCAAATGTTTCAAAAAGTGTTTCTTTTCGGCCTGAGCTTGCTGTGATCTTATTGCCGTCTGCCCGTTAGAACGTTCTGTTGTTAATCTAACGCAGAAGTTTTTTCTTACCATTTTAAGTTATAGAAGCAAAACCTTTTTTATTTTTCGTGATTTTAGCTGATTTGCCAAGCCTTAGAAAATAAACATATGATTTTAAGCTCCTGAAAACCCAGCACTAAATAAGTTTACAATTTTCTACGATATCTGGCTCAGTGCTTCCTTATACTTAGAAACCATTTTTTGCGGTAAAAGCTCTATATAGGTAAGAGCTGCATAGGGGCAAAAGGTATTCCAGCTGCTTATATACTCCATACCGCCTCTCTGAAGGTTCGCATGTCAGAAAGGACAAGAGAGAGAATTGAGCCTGTCAGTCGCTCATTAATGAATAAAAACTTTTCGGAACTTACCACAAATTAAAATATCAAACGATTACCCGACGTTTAGAAAGGGTCACACCTTTCGTGGCCACTAGACAACTGACGAGAAAGAAGTGTCTTCCCTTAATTGTCCCTTAAAATGCGTAGCACTAGCACATCGCCAGGGAAAAAAATTAGTTGATAAAAGAGATAGAAGAGAAATTTGCAACAAAAACGCTGATGAACTATTAGAAATTAGATATATGGAACACGAAAATTCAGCACAGAAACACCAATACATACCCACCCAAGTGTTATGCCTTTACGGAGAAAAGCGATGTTATACCAGCAGAGCGCATCTGATTGCCGTCCATTCTTTAAGAAGATATTTGTTTGGAAGAGAAACAGGTGTTTAATATTCGGCCAACCCTAACCTGCATAACAGACGCTGACAACCGCCTCGGATATTTTCCATACCGGTTTTCTCACTATATCTGATGGGCGCTCCCCTATCCGCCACTTGGGGATGCGCCCAATCGGGAACCAGAAGCCCCTGAAGAGAATCTCATAGTATGGATTGAAAATTACTTCCTGAAGCCTTAATAAGGGGTCGGTCTGGGCTGTTTCAAAATGCATACCGATCAAATTTTAACCCTGGTGTGCCTCAAGGTTCCGTTTTATCTCCAACACTATTTCTGATCTTCTAGTTTAAGATAGTCAAAGAATAGTTCCAAAAGTAGTTCTTGGCTCGGACATTGAAACGGAAAGTTTACGCAGATGTATTAAACTTCCAGGATTCTACAGCAACGTCATGTAAAGATGCGGGTAATGTTTAATGTGCGTGATACACAATATAGATTGCAATAGCCACACATTTGTCGTCTCCAATCATGCTGGGAAATAAGTAGGATTTTTTTTTCGTTTTCACCCCCAGATGTTGTTAACATTTAAAAACATATATGCGTCCGAAATTTGAATATAGGTTGCATGTCTGGGCATGTGCATCAAAGACCACACTGAATTAACTCGATAGGACTCAGAAGAACGCTATAAAACTAATATTAGGTCGCAACTTGCGTATAGCGAAGTCACCTGACTCATTGGAACATTTTTGCGATGTCCTTTAGTTTTCACTGTCACAAGCCAGGTGCATTTTATCTGTAGGTAAAGAAATTCGAGTACTCGCCTAAGAACGAATGTTTTGGATTTTTAGTCACCATCACATCAGGAACATAGGACTGGTCTCTATGTTGCGCTTTTAACTCCATATTACGGCTGAACACTTCATCATCAACGCATCATAGTATCTCGGTTAGCTCTTTCCTCTGATCCTTTGAGATTCCTAAAAAAGGTGTGTCTTGGAGCGACTATTCATACATTTTTTGATCAAACCAGACTCAAAAAGTGGTTTGTATATGATCCTCCTTTGACTTCCTTAGTACTTTCAATATTTGAGAAAAAGAGCTCATGTCAAGTGGCAAGTATTTTTGAGTTTGTGGCTTCAGACGAAATGCTACCATGGTGGATTGTATTTCTTTTGGACTTGCTAATAGACCTTGTAAATATTTTCATTGATGACAAAACGTCTTTACTTCTGCCTCACTTTGCTAGCATCTATTCAGCTATAGGACCTATTCCTGATCTTAATTAACGTGGGTACCCGCCTACATCCTCCACCACACCACAATATCTAGGTTTAGCGCAGATTTGTATTGAGTGCGTTGTTGAACAAAGAAAGCAGGCGTGATGCATTGTTTTACTTCATTCACAAATCAAAGTCGAAAGCTGGAAATGAGTGATTTCAACAAAGATGACAGCCGCAGCCTTTTCGCTGCGTATCTTCAGACCATGACTAATATGCCCAGATACGCCTAAAAAAAGAACAAAACATCGCTTACAAGATGATGCTTCAAGCTTGTTTTAATTTTATGCGCGCGCATAATTTAGCCTTATGAGCCTTTTACTGGCTGCTGCTGCAAGTCAGTCATTAAAACTGGTGTTGCCCGCGATCAGATAGACAACATCGTATTTTTTAAATGCTGCCATAGCTTAATAGAAACCACAAACAAAACACCTATTTGCCATGTCACAGTGATAAATGTTGTGTTTGTGCTTCATAAAAGTGAAACCTTTGGAGAATACAAATAAGATGTGAGATCCACAATTATTCTGACTCATGTTTCTAATTCCAATACGAAGACTTGACAAAAGATCAACATTAAAAAAAGCCAAATCGATATCCGATAACACCACTTTTGTAATAATGACCAAGAACAACATGTTTAGCTCTCTGACGTTCATGTTCAAGTCAAGTTCTCAACTTCAATACATCATTAGATACTCTTCAGCTAGATTAAAGGTTGTGTACATTCTCTTCGGTAAACAAAAGTGTGTTTTGGTGTTATTTGGTTCTTGTGTCACCATATTGTTGTTCTATACACCTCCAACTGAGTTCAGTTAGTTGTTAAACACCCGCCAGGTGAGACGTCTACTTTTGTTTAAAAACAAAAAAAAAAAATCGGTTCGGTACTGTCATCGATCGCATTTAACACGACACGTAATGTTGAAATACCGGAATTTGGCCAACGTTCTGGTCGTTCTAATTGTGCTCGGCTATGTGACTAACTACGTTTCCGGCTACAATCTATCACCGAAGCCCAATAGGATAATAAGGGATCCCAAGCTTGCAACACCAAAGCCACGAGTGGAGGCTACATATTTTGGATTTAGCCTAAGCTTAAGGCCAGGCGGGTAAGCCTAAAAAAACTTTAGGAATTATTCCAATATTTTCTACAAAGAATTTCTTGAAATTAGTCGATGAAGTCATAAGCTGTCTCAAATAAATATATTCTCGACGGCGGCCGGTGCTATCAGTAAGTTAGTTAAGGTTTTTAAGTCGATAAAGATATGCGGCGCGTATTTTATTTTCACTCCGCCCGTTTAGCTGCATAGATAGGTTACGTTGCGTTCGTGCTTACCTATAAATTATTTATTTAAAAGATAAAAATACCAATGTGTGCGATAAACATTCTATGTATAGAATAGATGGCAGTGCGAATTTGATTAAAGTGATAAGGTTGAATTACAAATATTACAAATAAAAGCAAAAACAAAAAAAATATAAAAAACAATATGAATGGATCACTCTGTTCTGGGTATTTTAGAACCGATAAAGATGTGACTTGGTCGTTATAGCTGTGATAAATCGAAGGAAGTCCAAAGAGATCGGTAAAAAGTGATTGGTCAATGTTAAGATAATAAAAAGCAAAGAAAGCATTTCAAGGTGGGCATTGATAACGGTATTTAGGGTGACAACACCTTCTATCAACTTTAAACTGACAAATTTTTCTTAACTTACTCTATATGCCTTTCTGAAATGGGAAAAACTGTCGGGTTTCGTGTACAAGTATACATTATAAATTTTTTGTCTACTCCCCCCTTTAAGCCCAAAATAAGTCGACTCTACCTATGCCCTAAGACGCAAACCTATACGCAAATTTTTAAACGTCTCGCACGATTAGAGGGAGACGTTTAAAAATAAATTCAAAAGTTGCTCCACCGGACCAACATAAGATTCATTTGACACGAGAACTCTTTTGCTGTAATTTTCTCTCAAATAATCACTCTCAAAATAGAGTAACGATCACATTTTACAAGACGAATTTCGTTGAGAAAATCAGACTCGAAAACATAATTTGTGACAGATCTATCATACGTGGACAGTTATAGTGAATTTTTTTAAGTTTCAAACTGTTATAATGGTGTGCGGGAAGAGTTAAAACTAGCATAATAAATAGAGGAGTCTGAATGAGGTTTACGTGAGACAAAAACTCTAGATTTGTCTCCGGTGGAGACATAGTTTACCTTTTCTCTATTAGGATACTTTTTAATTTTTATTCATACCTTGTAAAAAATAATCACCAGATCCTCAGAAAATAGCAGCCAAAAGATGAATTTTGACAAAGCCAGGCTCATCTTTCCGTCAATATAAGAAAAGGCTTTCCGGCTGTATAAATTTTTAACTTTTTTAAAAGTTGAAATCCATCCACCTAGAAGTCATCGCTCTAAATGAAATATCAAAATTGTGTGCTTAATTCACTTACAAATTAAGCCACAGTTGCTCTTTATATATACTGTAAAATTATTGCCTAGGGCAAAATTTGATCGTCGAATAAAGCTCGATTTCACTCTTTAAATTACGCAAAGAAAAACTTCTATTTATCCAATACAACTTGTTAAAGTTCAAATTACAATTTATTTAACTTCTTATCTGCTTTTACTTTTACACTCCATTTTCACAGTTCATGTTCAAATACAAATGTAGCACCAAGCCTGTCATTTGTATATATAAACAAATTCTAGCAAATTCTAAAAAAGTTCTTTTGGTAATAAAGAATAAAATTTCCCATTTGGTAATATTCCATTGGTATCTTCCCACTGGAGCAATGACAAGGAAGCTTTCGAGTTTACTGTCATAAGCTGACATTCGAATATCAAAAATTTCCTGACTAATATGACAGTTGTGTGTATTCGTAACGTTAATCGATGGGTCGGTTCACTGACACCTGCATGTCTTTCCACGTCTTTTTGCCACATCACATTGTAACCCTCTTAGTTTTGTTCGACCCGATAAAGTACATCATAATTGTTTCCCTCGTAACTATGAAGGCGATCCACATTCTACGATGTAGGTCGTAGAGGTTTGCCTCGCATCGTACCTGGGGTGGAATCATGATGTCACAAATCACAAAAATTCGTCTGCGTAAATTGTGATCATCACAATTTTCTGGTGACAGCTCCCGATCAATCACCGTCAAAATCAGCTGGTTACCAGGTTTCAAAATTTCTGGTAAGTTTGTTGTTTTTGCCTACTCTTAGGCTGACTTTCTGCATGTACGAATAATTGTCAGTGTTCTTACATCTAAATAAAGCCTAAATAAAGCAACGATTCGGAACAATATTTTTCTGATAACCTTGAGCAGACGGACTATTTTGCTTGATCACATTGACTGTTACAAAATGTGAAAATCACAGATCACCATAGCCGATTCCACCCCTGGTCCTCATGCGGTCCTCACATTTTTTCCATTACTTTTGGTTCTCTGGAAAGGATCATCAGTCCTTTCTCAAAGACCCACCACGAGTGCCCTTCGTCCTCGCATGTTGGGTCTTCAATGGTAAATCTGAATATCTCGCTGGCAAGCCTGCCAGTTTATAAAGGAATGAGTATTCATCGTTTATATTCCATAATACGTTTAATTATGACTGATTTCCGCCCTTGTCCTTATTTGGCTCTTTAAACACTTCACAAAGGGTTGATTTACCAGTATAAGCTTAAGCTACATTAGCCACATGCTACATATTTTGCAATTGTGCATTTAATCGAGTCACCGAATCTGACGAGTCGGAGTCTCGTGTTCGAGGCGCAACCCTTTAGCCAATTAGTAAAAAAAAAACAAAAAAAAATCATGATTGACGTGAACTTACCAACCTGTTCTGTCATTGTTTGGACAGCGCGTCACATATTGAAGAACTATGGCTAGACTAAGGGGCAACAACACTGCAATTTATGATGGCGGGACACTGTGCTGCTTTTTCGAGCTGCTCTCAAATCCTTTTGGCATATCTGAAAGGAAACAAGACAAGTGGAAAAATGGCACAGGTTTTGATCAAGTCAAACAAGGGGTGAGTTGAAGAGAAAATTCTTTTTTCTTCTCAACTAAAGGGTGGAATGTTTTTTTACTTTTTTTTTAGAGGAGTTTCATGGCTCACGCTTAGCCTTTTTTGGTTAGTTCGACGGCTTTTCCATTTCTATTAACCACCCACCAGGGTTTGGTCGTGTTCTCTGAAATAAATCTCTTTAGGATGTCTAAGCAGTGCATGACTGATTTGGAATCAAAAATATATGAGCCTATTCTATAGTCGAGCCCTTGCCTAGTCAAGGGCCTAAAAATTAATCTTTGTCCCTTAACTATGATAGATCCTATTAAACCATTATATGGAATGGTTTGTTAATAAACTTTACACTGACCTTAAAAAAAACTTAAACTTTTCCTTAATAAGGACATTAGGGTACCTACGAGGAATTGCAACAGGTAGCTGGAGGGTTAATGCGGCTCTTTCCTATGATGCTGTGTGTTTAAAATCGCTGTCTTTTAAGAAAAGCGGTCAAGGACTAATTTTTCCCCTTTTTTCCAGCATAATAGTTGGTGCTCCACGTGCACAATCAACCCTTGACTCCCAGCGACATATCAACGAGACGGGAGCTATCTATAAGTGTTCTTTAACCGGACTCTGCGCGCCATACGTATTCGAAGATAAAGGCGACATTTATGCCGAAAACAATGATTTCTCCTACGACTCAGAAAAGAGGGACTACCAATGGTTGGGTGCATCTATGGACGGTGGCCCCAACGACAACGATAAGCTTGTAGTGTGTGCGCCAAGGCTTATAGCGAACTTACAAAGTGATTATCTTATGCATGGTATCTGCTATTGGACTCCGGATACTTTGACTGACCGCCCGCGGAATGTGAAGAAGATTGCCCCGCTTCGAGCGAAAGGTAATATCAGAATTAGCCCTTACCGGGCCTTTGAGCATAGGTATACTTATTCAAGTTGTTCTCTTTTTAGGGCAACAAACTATGGTACAGAATGACAAGAAATACTTTTACTTTATGTATGGAGAACAGGGAATAAGTGTTCATGTCACCTCAAACAACGAGGAAATTTTAATAGGAGCACCTGGAATCCACACTTGGAAGGGTAAGATTGCGGCGTTTCATCGTCAAGCTTGGGATGGTTTGTCAATTTTTGTGCATTTCAGGCTCAGTGGTGCGGTATTATGTAAAGAAGCCTGGTGATGAAATCAATATGAGTCGGCGAGATCTCAGCCATCACCAAGAAGCTCATCGTCGAGTTGCTCGCCAGAGTATGGTCGAATATGCGACTGATATTCCCAATCCCCAAATATGGGATCAACCGAACGATTCATACTTTGGTTATTCGGTTGGCTCGGGTTTCTTTGATGCCAATAATCGCACGCGAATCTCTTATATAGCTACGGCACCCCAGGCTAATTACCAATCGGGAGAAGCATACATTTTTGACATTGTCCCAACGAGCTCTGGGACTCATACCATTAAGAAGTACTATACATTCCATGGAGATCAGTTCGGCGAGTACTTTGGTTATGCAGTGCTAGCGGAAGACCTAAACGGAGATGGATTGACAGACGTGATCGTTACTGCGCCACTGTATAGCACGGCTGACATTGTCGATCAGGGCGCGTTTTATGTGTTCATCAACAAAGGAAGAGTAAGTTTTTAAAAATGAGGTATTCATTGGCCACACTTCTGATACCAAGTTCTCTCTAGTTTGTATTTGAGCTTCAAAAGGTTATCGTATCCCCGATCAAGGGCAGAGGTCGTTTTGGTTCTTCAATCACAAAGTTAGGTGACATCAATCGCGATGGTTACAATGGTAGGCCCGTTTTATTAATAGAGCCCTGGACTGTTTAGTATTAATTACGTTCCTTTTTGCAGATATCGCCGTGAGTGCACCATTTGCCGGAAATGGAACGGTCTTTGTTTACCTGGGCAGCTCACTAGGCCTCCGCGAATTGCCAAGTCAAAAGATGTCGGCTGTTCCAAGCCAAACATCGTATGGCTCACACATGTTTGGCCATGGCTTATCAAAGGGCTCGGACATCGATAACAATGGATTCAATGACTTGGCCATTGGCGCTCCCAACGCTGAGGCTGTCTACTTGTATCGTGCCTATCCGGTTGTCAAGATACACGCCACCATCAATTCTTTGAGCCGAGAAATCAAGCCCAATCAGAACAAATTCCAATTTAAGATTTGCTACATGATAACAACAACGTCAAAGAAGATTTTGAATCAAGATCTCGCCATTAGGATCACGGTGGATCCGCAAGTTAGACGTGTCACACTGCAGCAGACAAACTCGCATGAGCTGGTGTTCAATGCGACTGCGATCACGGAGAATCAGTGCCGAACACTGGACGCAATGGTGAGATTCAGTACGGCCGACATATTTAAACCGATAGAGCTGGAAATGCAGTACGATTTGATCAATGGTGTGCCGAACTCAGAAGGTAATTATTTTTCTACGATATTTTTGAAAGGGAAAATTTTAAACCAGTTGAAAAAAAAAAAAAATAACTTTAGTCAGAGACGATCTGTAACATTTTATTTTAGAATGAGGAGCTGAAGCAATGCAAAAGGCCGCAAAAGTCGTAGCAAAAAATCAAGTGGAGCCGATTGCAGTTTAAGCCTTCAGCCGAATGAATGCGTTGCGTAGACAACTGACGGGACAACTGATGGGAAGTGACGTACGTCACTATAGGCCGATGGAAAGCGACTGATTCATCGGGCTGAACGCTAAAGGCTTCAGCCTGCAGCCCAAAGAACACGTTGCCACCGTCATAGTTGACAACTCATCCACTTTCTATTAGAACCCATTGATTTACCTGGGCCGCCAGCTGTATATTTTGACGTGACGGATGAAGTCTATTCATTTGCGGGCTGGAGGCTTTAGTAATCCAATCTATTTTCTTTCATTTTTTTTGTAGTCAGTTCTGGGGCTCTGTTCTGTTTGTTTTTTGATATTTGGGCTTTGTCTGCTAAGCGTCCGAATCCGCATGCGAAACGGCGATAAAGTCATTTCTTATGTCAAATACTTCAGGCGAGGCATATGGCAAACAATGGGAAGACATTCAACTCGGCTTTGTCTAAGGGTGCCGATGTCATATATTAGCCTCACCATTAAGCGTGCACGCAGTTTTTTTTCAGATTTCTCTGAGATTGAGGTGAAACGTGAAAGCAAAAGATCTCGACTTAGTTCTATTTTTCTGTTTTTGCTCGGTTGAAGGCACCATCAGATCTGTAATGCTGGCAGACTGGTCAGGTCTCATGTGGCTACCTATTTAAGCTTTCCAAAAGAACCTGTGTTGAAACGAGAGGACTTCGTTAAGATTGATTAAAGAATCTAATAAGTCGTTTCTAACGCATTATTTTGGGTACTAAATAATTGTAAGCTTCGAGTTTTTAAACTTGTGTCGAAGCGTCACAATTATACCTACAGTTTTTTTTTAATCCGTCCACTGACACGCTCGCTTTACTAAGTAGACTCATGATAAACAGGACACTTCATAACAGTCCTAGGACAATGTAAATTAGTGCCTCTCTTTTCGCTAGTATAAAGATCTTCAAAAACTATAAAAAAAACGTCTTCTAAGCCATTTTCTTTGATTTCAGAATTCTGTGATAAATGCGCAGCAGTGGATCCAGCCGAACCTAAAAAAAGCTCAGAAAAGATTATGTTTAGCACCGGTTGCCAGACAGATGTTTGCATTGCTGATCTTAAAGTAACCAGCTCGGGTTTGAGGTATAAATTTTGCACTGAACTTCTGATAAAATCATCGTTATAACATTTCGATTCGTCACTGATACAGCCCAACACATATCCTTGGTAGTAGTAGAACCATAACTGTCACCTATGATGTATCAAACTCGGGTGAAACTGCTTATCTACCACAAATAAACATCACATCATCGAACAGGATGCCACTAGCTAAAACCCCATCGAACTGCAAGGCGCACGGACACATCCAACTATGTGACCTTAGTCAAGGCGGACCCTTACCTACTGGCAGTACTGCGAGCATAACGATCGTTTACGATGCAAGTCGAATCGAAGGTTCCTCGATTACCCTTACCGCGGCCGTCTTCAGTACAGGCAAAGAACGCGATCCTAGTAATAACGTGGTGACGAATGTCATTGCTCTTAAAGAATTCACCGAAATCGAAGCCACTGGGTAAGGATAAGCTCTAAAGGAAACTTCTGGAAAATTCTCAATTGTACATTTTTGTCTTCTAGTAAGCCACAAATTAACCAATACATCAATTTGGAGAAGACCTTCAACTCCGCTGAAGTTGTTGGTAATTATGAGGTGAGTCTGCAATCTCGGGAGTCTGTCAATATTTTTTCTAATCGACCCTGCAACACAGGTCAAAAGCAACGGACCAAGCACGATCAATGAGCTGGAAGTTGCTATCGAAATCCCAATTGCCTACAAATTTTATGGATCCAGTGTAACGATACCAATCATCGATATTAACAACATAACCGTTCGAGGAGTGTACGATAGTCAGCTCTTAGGTGTCGAGCTCTATCAGAACAACACTATCTTAGTGACCAATCCAACGGAAAAGTCGACGTTGAATGGAATTACTTCAATTGACCCGGAAGCAATTTCCAATTCAGATAGTGAGTATAACGAGCTTTTAAGCTTAACATTCGATTGCCCAATACTGAATCGTGGCAATTTCAGAACTCTATACGGCGGGTATCCGAAGAACTCGTCGCGATGTTAATAAATCAGCTTCCAAGGCTGAATACGCCATGGCTTCTCAGAAGAAACCTCACGAGCTACTTAGCGAAGAGTTGCTAGGAATTTTGCCAATCAACAGAACGATCGTTTTTAGTTGCATTGATCCCGAAACGGTACTCTGCGCTAGAGCCGTGCTTAAGGTCTATAACTTTGTGCCCAATAAGCCGATAGCATTGACCCTCAAATACCATGTGGATCTGAAGGAAGTCAACGAGATTCTTATCGAACCATGGGAATTCTTTGTGATCGTTACAAGGCTAGACATTGTTAAGGCGGGAGATTTGAAAGGGTATGTTGAACCTTAGCCTCATTTGAATCGAGATTCTTTATCAAATCGTGTTTCATATTTTATTACAGAAAAACCACACACATCACAAGAAAGCTGGAGTACAATGTGATATCGAAACATCAGATTTATCGAACACCCATTTGGGTGATTATCCTGGCAATACTGGGAGGTCTCTTAGTCCTCGCTGCTGTGACATACGCTATGTACAAGGTAATGACAAAAATATTTTTTATTTGTAAGGTCGTAACTAATCACCTTCTACATTTAAGGCTGGTTTCTTCAAGAGAAAGACGAAGGAAGAAATGGACAAACTTGTCCAGGAGCGACAGCAAGCTGGTGACGAAACAGAAGATGAGGGCTAAACGAGATGTGCAGGGCACGTCTTGCAATGTTCATTTACTTGCGTAAGTTCCAGAGCAACTCAGGGAAACTAGGCGCGAATCACTTAAAAATACCAAATTGTTTTTACAGCTTAGATAATGATAAAAAAAACTTTAGTTATTAAGTCAAGTCTGCCATGTAAATTATTATTAAATTTTTTGTTTTTGAAAATTGTAAGAAATTTTTATGAATGTAAATTAAATTCACTAGTATTTTAAGTTATAAACTTATATTTAAACGACTGTATTAGTAGATTGTATTGTAAAAAAGAAATATTTTAAATTATAAAATAATATTATTTCATATAATTTTATATTTTAATAATATCATTACAATTTTTAGAACTGAAACGAAAACTAAGGTATCTACTCACCAAGCGATAGATAGTTCGGTAAAGCGTTTTGGAACTAGTCGCGTTTTGTGAAGTATTTTGTACTCGCTTGTAAAAATTAAGTTAGCTATATGTATTCCAACTTGAAAACAAATTGTTATATTTTTTATAAGAAAAAAGAATTACACAAAAAAACTATTATTAAGTTGTTTTTTTTTTACCTTGGTGTACCTTATAGATTTGAATTGTCAAAGGATCTCTAAAACTAAAAATTTTTCTCGAAACACCTCGTCATTATAACTGCTAAGCGAGTTTATTGCACTCTGTGGAACCAAGTCAAAACTCAAAAGAGGAGAGAAAGACTTAAGAAAAGAAAAGCTATTGATGATGTTTTGTCCAATATACGTTTCGGGGTTTTGAATCTCGTCTCGATGGCAGCATTATGGTTTTGGCCTAATTGACTTCTAAGCCAAGCCCATATTCTCCGCTTCAATCCCAATACTCTCGATGGCTTCACTGACATCACACAATTTTCTTCCAGTTATGTCAATTACGTCCGCGTAAAGGCAAAAGTTATACGAACCTTTGAAAGATTGTGCCTCTGGTGTTGAAGCGGAAGTTTCTGCACAATTCTCTCAATAACGAGGTTAAGGACGTCACCTGACAACGCGTCGACTTGTCTAAATCCTCTGTGGCGTCAAATAGGTCGGCGAGCACTTTACCGATCTTGATGGAACAGCGTGACTTGGCCATCGTCATCAATGTCATCAAAACTAGACATTGCCCCACACAACTTGTATTTAGAGATGATGTTATACACGATCTTGAAATCAATGAAAAGGTGGTGAATATCGATTTGGAATGCCTCAGTTTGTTTTAAGATCAGCCGCAATGTGAATATTTGTTCGATAGTTATTCCTAGCCTAGCGCCACTCTAATATAAGCCTAAAAGGCTACTGGACAAATGGATTTAAGCGCTCAGACATTACCCACAGCAGAACAGATCTTGTATGGAATGTTAAGGAGTGCAATGTCTCTGTAGTTGGGCGAAAAATGCTGATTCCACTCATCGGGCATGGTTTGATCACATCTTACAGAGAATCCAGAATAGGACCCAAAAGCACGCACACAATCATACAACACATGTGTCAAGTTGGATAAATTACAATTGTCCCCTGTCGAATAGCTTTTGCTTCACAAATACAACGCAAGACAATCTTTAAAATCTTAAGTGTTTGGCTGTTCAGATGTACAGTCCCAATCCGGGAAAAGAACACCCTGATCCGGAATCGCCAACCGAAAAGGCCATTATATGCTCTATTTAGATTTTTAAAAAGGATATTTTGTCCTCATTCCACGCAAATGTCACAGTCGCTCGCTGGTGATGCCAAACAGACAACGAAAGAGTTCTGACAGTTAAGTTTACTGGAGCGCACACCCAAGTCTATATGAGCATTCAAATGAGTCTGTTTTCTTTCATCAGCCAGACAGAACTTACCCGGGCACATGACATAAATTCTGTCGCTTGAACTCGTAGACTCACCATGGAAATATTGACATAAAGTACTGAATAACTAAATATTCAACGTGCGTTCCTCTTGCCCTCCAGTCTCCAGCACCCATTTGTTCTATTTTTGTATAAAGCCTTCAAAGCTTTTGTAAAGCTTTAAATTTCCGTATCGGCGAATACATGTGAGTGGATACAAAAAGAATTTACCCTATACTCTTTTCACACCGAGCCCAGAAACTAAATTCTGAGCGATTCGATTTCAAAATCCAATAGAGGCATTCACACTGCGAAAATTATGTAGATTTTGTTGACGTTTCGGTAAATTGAACACCATACGTCTTATTTGTCACAGTTCTTACAAGTTAAATGGCTTAAAATAGGTGCAAAAACAATTGTGGATAACTCATCAAGCACTGGAAAATGATCATCTCACTATTAAATTGTATAAAAAAAATTAAAACATTTCTTGCATTCATGTTGTAAACAAACTCCATCAGCTGTTTTGTTATCGGCAATTTATTCACAATGGATGATTCCCACGAAATCGGATTTTGTGGGAATCTAGATTTTGATCTAGATTCTGTATTCCACAAATGTATGGGATTGGGATATATTCGGGACTTTTTTACTCTGAATCTAGATTCTGGCTCGGTGTGAAAACCGTATTAAGACGCGTTGTCACAAGCAACGTAAAACAGGAACAGAAACCGAATCTCATACAGTAGCAACTGAAACCTAAATTCGCTGAATGCTTTTTGCGTTGCTAATGTATGAAATTCTGTTTCTGTTCCTTGCGATTACACTGATGTAAAAAAAACCAAAACGGATATGCATGGAACTTGATAAATTGGCGAATTTACGAACATTTCTAAACATATCTTAGAGTATTCGTCAATTTCAGCTTATGGGCAAAGCTTTTACATGGCAGAAGTTGAATATCTTATTATTCAGTAATTTATGCTTTCAGTTCCCCTTTTTGACCCCAGCATGAAAACGTACTTTTGGTTCTGCGCCTCTAGTACCATATTTTTGGCTCACAATTGCCATCTCTAGACAAACTGTCAACTACATGCTCGCGTAAATGTCAAAAGTGGATGGAAAAAATTGTCGGTGCTAATTTTCTTCGCTGCCGTGCGCTTAGGTTTTAATTTTAGGGAAATAAATAAAAATGCTGAAATAAAGTGCAAAAATTGACGCGTTAAACTAGTAAAGCCCTTAACTTCATATTGTTCTCAAGTGGAATCCGGTGAATATTTAAATATTGTGCCATAAATTTAAGCTAGCGTAGCAAATCAGTTTTTTTCGTCCACAAAATGCGCCACCCCATTTAATTACCCCCAGAAGAAGAAATTTTCTTCAAGTTTTTATTTGATTTTATTGCAATCGGCTGCGAGGCTACTACACCTCAATTCCGAACTGTGCGACGACAATGAATTTCGCTTGGAATTATCTGTTTGTGCTGATCTGGGTGGCATATCTTATTGGATCCGGGGTGTTTTTGTTCTCACGGGGATTTCTGCTGTCCCGGGTGTCAAAGACGGACGTGAGTACGTGCAGACGACTGTCAGACAATCCGGATGAGGTAATTAGTCAGTGGTCTCGACTCTCCATTATAACGAACCCCCCGCTTTTCTCGTAGGAGTATTATTTAAGCGACGAAATCGTTCAGGAGATCTTCAAAGATGTGAACGCCTCGTCGAATCTGTGTCTTCCAGCTAAATCAAAAGTAATTATTCTAGTCATCGATGCCTTAAAGTATGAGTTCGGCGTATTTAGACCGAACTTGTCCGACCCTCTACCGTACGAAAACAAATTGCCGATTTTCAATGAGCTGCTACTGAGCGAACCCGAACGCAGTCGAATTATGAAATTCCGCGCTGATCCGCCAACGACAACGCTGCAACGTCTGAAGGGACTGACTACGGGCAGTTTGCCAACATTTATCGACATTGGATCGAATTTTGCATCGCCCGAGATTAACGAGGACAACATTATCGATCAAATGGTTAGGAACAACCTGCCGGTTGTGTTTCTCGGCGACAGTACTTGGACGGATTTGTATCCGAAGCGGTTTATGAGGTCATACTCGTATCCGAGCTTCGATATCTTTGACTTGGACACGGTGGATAATAAGATTAAGAAGCACTTGCCCAAGGAGCTGATCAAGGACGATTGGGACGTGTTGATTGCACACTTTTTGGGAGTTGATCACTGTGGCCACAAGCACGGACCACTGCATGAAGAGATGTCGCGAAAACTAACCGAAATGGATGAGGTCATTAGGTAAGACGACTGTTTTATGCGATTTCGATAATTTGAATGGTTTCTTTGCTCAGATTGGTGATTGAACAAATGGACAACGAAACGACACTGCTTATCATGGGCGACCATGGAATGACAATCTCTGGCGATCATGGCGGAGAGTCAGATGATGAAACCAACGCACTGCTGTTTGCATACACAAAATTACAGAAATTTGTGACGAGTGATTATGGCTCTGATAGCAGTTCTCTTCAACAGGTAAGACGTTGTTATCTCCCCTTTTTTTATTGCTCTGTATTGCAGATATCAATAGCAAACAAAAGACACTTTGGTGACTTATTCACGCGGTTTTCTTGTTTGGGTTGATCCAAAAAATTGGTGTACACAAAACTGCCTGTGAAGATTAAATGAACGAGAAAAAGTTAAACGTTTGTTAAAACATTGTGAGCTAAAACAAGTCATTAGAGAAATGCAAAATCCATTTATGGCGTGGAAAAAATGCCCCTCGAATAATATAGGTAAAAAGCTTTCCCTGATCGGACAGAACGTGTTGTACTAAGCAGGGAGCTTGAGAAGCAGTAGGAAGGATCACGGGTTAGAGGAAAGGTGTATTTAGTGGGTGGAGATTTTAGTTTCATCTTAAAAACCTTTACAGGAGATGTGGGAAAATAGTCACATAATAAGAAACTGCAAGGAATGAATGTTTTTGCAAGAATGTTTTCCCAGTCGCATCAAATGATGTTGCATTGAGAATTTTTTTTCATACATATTTTTCGATTTTTTCCCGCTCGCGACATGCTTACGAAAACATTGAACGATTAGTCATAACCCCTTTGACACGGGCTTTAAAGGAACGAATTTGCTTAAGTGAATTGTCTTAATTTGTTTGCTAGAATATTATCCGCATTGTAGAAGCTGAAATGACGTTTATCTCTTTCTTAATTTCAGATCGACCTCGTTCCGACGCTAGCAACAATCCTGGGCATACCGATTCCCTACTCGAATTTGGGTCTTGTCAATTTCAACATAGTGCCTGACGTTGCTGTGCCTTTTATGACCAGATATCAAGCTCTGCTTCTGCACGCCTGGCAAAATGCGCAGCAAATATACAAGTACTTCTACAACTACGCCCTTGAAAACAAGCGAACGTTTAGCTACGAAGAAATGGACTCCATGGAGAGTAAATTCTTGTTGCTCACTCACCGTGTGAAAACCATCTACACCGAGGCGGCCTTTAAGAATTTCATCGTCGACCTCAACGCACACTTGCGGGAGATTCTTAGTGTCTGCCGTGAAATATGGGTGAAATTTGACGCCACCCAAATGTCCCAGGGACTGCTGATCACCTTTTTGCCGATTTTCTTTGCATTCTTGCTAATCAACAACTCACGAGCCATAGACTTCCCAAAGATATTCACACTAAAAGTGGTGCTCTACACTTATCTGCTAAACCTGGCTAGTGGCGTGTTCGGCTACCGTTACTATAAGAATTTCTCGTTTAAAACCGAGGAGCATGGTGTGATATTTTTTACCAACATTCAAAGCACGCTGATTCTGGTCTTCTTAACACTGCAGAATTGGGGCGCAATTGCAACCAACTGGAGCGGCACGAAACGTTTTGGCAACATGACGACGCGATGTATTTGCTTCATCCTGATTTCGGTGTTCTTTTCGAATAGTTTTATCATTCAGGAGCCGCGAATTATATCGTATCTACTCACTGCCGTGATTCTTCTCTTGATCTATGAGATCCTTCAGCAAAGTCTGAAAGTTGACTTTAAAACAAAGTTCCGGGTTGGGATATTCCTCAAGTCGACGTCATTCAAATTGGTCTTAGCCGCTATTCTGGCGATCAGTTTGTTACGATCAGCATACTCACTGTTTAGGTGTCGCGAGGAGCAAGGGGACTGTGGAGATTTCTCGAATAATTCCAGCGGTTTTTCTTTTAAGCGACCTGCAAACGCAAAGACTTACCTTCTGTCGGTTGTAGTTGTCGTGTTGTACACGACGCTAACCCGCTTGTATCTGCGATCCTGTGGCAATCTCACCGGCTCTTCTGTGAATGTGTTGCTGGCTCGGTACGGTCCGACCATCGCTTCAATATGCGCCGGTGGTCACATCCTGCTGACCAACAGCGCTGTCAAGAACATCAAGCGAAATCATATTGATTCGATGGCTTTGATGATCTACGCACTGTTGTTGCTGCAAATCGTCGTTGTTTCCATATCGCCATTGATGACTTACGTTCTTCCCCCGAAGAGTACCATGATTTCGGTAAAGACGCACGAAGGAGTCGTTCCAGAGATTTTCAAAAAGATGAAGCAACACTACGACGGCGAAGAGACCGACCGGAACTATGAAATCCCTGTTGTCTATGGCCTGGCAACAGTTTACTCATCGATTTTGATATCGTTTGGAGTGTTTCTGGCCATGGTGCTGATTGTATTACTCGAGCCGAAATCATCTGTTGGCCTAGTGATTTGCATAGCTGTCGCTGCTGTCTTGCTGGCAGTGCATTCTATTCTCAGATTTCGCACAGCTACAAGTTTTGGTAAGTTTTGTCATTTCATTGATTGAAATTTGTTGTTCATTTCCTCTTCCTCAGAAACATGCATTCAGCCGACGTTCACTGCCATAGTCGGGTGGTTCCTGCTATCGAATTTCTGCTTCTTTGCAACCTCACATCAGACAACGTTGTCTCAAATTGACTGGCGAGCTGCATTCGTCGGGCGCACTGCATACATTGGCAGTTCGACCTTTGTATCAGGAATTCTCGTCATTCTTAATACGTTTTGCGGCCAAATCTTCTTCATGTGCATGTACGGCCTGCTGAGCACCGAGACGTTCTCCATATTCGCCCTCTTTCCGGGACTTATTCGAACCAACTCGAAGGATAAACCAAAAGATTCTGACCCGCGGGTGTCATACCCAAACAAATCGAACACTGAGCTGTCTCAGCAGGCGGTTGGTTTCGACATCACGCGAGGAGAGCTGATTCTCTTTGAAAACGAGAGCGTATACCTGGGAACTCTATTCAAATTGGCCGTTCAGTTCTTTATGCTGCAAGGAGTTAAGGTATGCTACGCAACAGAATCCCAAACACTGGAACATTACTATTTCCGTTTCTCTTTTAGAT